>JALIGW010000005.1:9335000-9375000 GCA_023053685.1 Diadophis punctatus similis
ATTTATATTGCTGAATTCTGTCAGATCTTCCTGTCTAATTTCCTGTGAGAAATCCATAATGGGCGTTATTTTATCCACGCCAAGGTGGGTTTTTTTTTTTTATACTCTCTCAGCTTTGTTGTTTGTTTGCAAATGTTACATTAACCAATCACATAATCAATGAAAAGACTCTCATGCATATATATATATATATATATATATATATATATATATATATATATATATATATATATATATATATATATGTGTGTGTGTGTGTGTGTGTGTGTGTGTGTGTGTGTGTGTGTGTGTGTGTGTGTGTGTGTGTGTGTGTGTGTGTGTGTGTGTGTATGTATGTATGTATGTATGTATATATATATATATATATATATATATATATATATATATATATATATATATATATATATATATATATATAGTGTGTGTGTGTGTGTGTGTGTGTTAATTGTTATTTTTTTATATTTATCATTTTGTGGCTAGCCTATAATTTTTATAAACTGTCTTAAAAACTATAACTGCAGTGGAAAATGAGGTAGAAATGTTATTAGTAAAGGTAATTTGAAAAAGATTTAGAAAGATGCAATACTTGAATAAAGACATTAAGACACGTTATTTTATGAATCTCTTTCTTGGAATGGAATTTTTTTTTACAAAAGTAGTGCAATTCTAAATGAGGTACTAAAAATTTTGGTGTAGCAGGAGACTTAATGGACACTAGATATCTTCCACATTTATGATCATCTTATGCTAATATTATTCTACTTTTATACGCATAGTACTTGCATTTGGAGTGTACAGTTTGTGGATTTTCCTGAAAGTGTGGCTTCTGCTTGAAGAATAGGTGACAGCTCTGGCTACGAGAGCTTTTGTACATCTTTGTGCTGTGTGCCAGTTGCATTTGTTCTTGGACCAAGATGCTCTGTTCACAGTGACCTATAAATCACCACCCAAATGGATTGCTCTACAGTGCTTTATACAACTACAATTGAAGAGCATCTGGAAGATGCAGTTGGTTCAAAAGGCAGTAGGACAGGCAATTGTGAGCACTCTTTAACCTACAGATACCACACTTCCACTCCACAATTGGTTGACAGTATGCTTCTAAATTCAATCCAAAATGTTTATATGTACCATATTTTTCGGAGTATAAGATGAACCTTTTTACCCCCCAAAAGAGGGTGAAAAATTGGGTGCGTCTTATACACCAAATGTAGCCCCACCCAGCCACCCCCACCCTTTGGCCTCTGCCTCCCAGCAATTTACCTCCTTGCAGCAAACAGCGCAGAGTCTGATTAGCACAAGGAAGTGATTATCTGCCTCCTGACCCACAGCTGACTGAGGCTTGCAAGCCACGTGCTAAAATGAAACTGAAACTACGGTAGCTGCAAGGAGGCAAATTGCTGGGAGTTAGACTGCTGGCAATGTTGGACTGCTGAAACTGCAAGGAGGTAAGTCAATAACTATAAATGTCTATAGAATGTTCAAATTATTAGACTTATTTTTTAAAGACTGGTTTATTATTGTTCTAGACAACTTAACAAAATGAAGAAGCTTTTTAAAATAAATGCTTGATCTGAAGAGGCCCAGTGCTATTGTATTTTCTTTTAAATAGCAGAGAATGACTATACTTCCAGAAAGCCACATCAAATTTAAAGATCTGTAAAAGTATAATCTGAAATGTAACAGTGTCCTGTTTAGTATTAAGATAAAGCAGCTGAGTTAAACCCTGACTTAGTCATGTTTGGAGTAGATCTATTAAAATAATTGGGAGGAGTTAGTGTGACTCCATTTAAGGAAAATTTCTGGTATTAATATGCTGCCATAATGTACATTTCTCCAATTCTTTGCTATTTCTATGGGTCAGACACACATGCACAGAATTATACAGCAAACAGTGTATATCATCTGTACTGTTTGCTGTTTGGCAAATTGCTGGGAGGCAGAGGCCTTTTTTCCTTGTTTTCCTCCCCCAAAACTAAGGTGCGTCTTATACTCCGGTGTGTCTTATGCACTGCATGCATCTGGGTTATTTGAGGGGCTATCTCTCTCCAATTTATTCTCATCAGATTCAGCAGGAGAGGCATGCTAGTGGTTGACTTCTAATTAAAGAGTTTGTGAGGACCCCGCAAGAGATCCACTTTGGTGATGCCACCTGCTCCTTAGAACATCAGCCCCTCTGGAGATTGGATTATCCCTGACCTTGTTGGCCTTTCATAAGGCTTTAAAGCCGTGGCTGTATCATCAGTCATGGGGTTGGTAAATGTTGCAGTGCCCGTGAGATGGTTATATTGATGGGCAGTTGTGGTTTTACCTCAGCATCCAGTTATGAACTAATTGTGGTGGTATTTAGTATGTTGGATTTTAATCAATGTAAAAATTGTTTAATCACTGTTGTCTTCATGATGATATGGAAAGTAAAAGAAGTAAAATAAAATAAAATAAAACCTTGGAATGAGTTCAAGCAGTCATGCTGAGGGTTCTGATGGATTTGGCTGCCTCCATATTTCAAGAAGATATGTTACCTTTCCAAAGCTTTTAAATGTTTTGCACCGTTATATTGCTTTATTGATTTTTCCATGTGAAGATTATATAGAATTAGCCTTAGATCACAGCTATTTTCTGTTTCGAATCAAACAAACATAGTTTATACTTTTTTGTTCTGTGTTTTCCCCCCCTCACCTGTGCCTGACTTTTTAAAAGAAACAGATTATTGATATACTATGCACGTTGTATTTTTCTACTCATTCCCCCCCCCCCGCTGAATTGAATGTAAAAGAAACGAAGAAAAAGCCATCATTGTCATGTTAAATTGTTGGTTCGTCCACAAGCTAGATGAAAGTACTAAAGGCAACTGATAAATATTAATAAATGTCAAGTCTAAAATGGAACTTGTTTTAAAATGTCAAAAACAATCCTTGTGAAGAGAATTGGTAGTTATTTTCTTTCATTATTTTAACGTTAGCTAACAGTGGTCAAGTGCATGTGAAAATCTATAACCATGCAGGAAAAGAACACAATTTTGTATGTACAGATATCATATAATTAACACATACAAGATGACATATTAATGGCCTTTAATTATTCTTGCAACACTTATAAGTATGTAATTTTCCAGGTGCAAAAGTAGTAATTAGGAAGATAAGTAATATAAGCTGTTAGATGTGAAATTAATATGTATATTTTGATTGAATAAGCCCAAATTTGGCATATTCCCTAAGGAGCTGATGTTCTGAAAATATTTCTTCAGAATTCTAACATCAATGTATCTTAATTGTTAGGGATTTCGGGGAACCTAAATCATTAAAATTCAATTGACATGTGGTGGAGCAAAAAAGGGGTGGGTTCCCACTTACATTGCTATCGGTTCGCTCCCTCCCACGCCGCGTGGGTGTGCCTCGTGGGCGTGCACACTTTGCGTGCATGCGCATACGCAGTAACAAAAAATCCCGGGGGGGGGGAGCTGAAAAAAAAGATGGCGACCACATGCACAGTGCCGGAACTCGGCTTCTGCGCATGCTCAGAAGGATTTTTTTAAAAAAAGGTGCCGCCCACGGACCAGCACCGACCGATCCAGTTTGGTGACATCATTGTGACATCATCAGTGGGTCGCTACCGGTCCAAACCAGGAGGAACCCACCCCTGAAGCAAAAGGAAGCTATAATTCCACAAGAGTGATATATACGAACTGGGAACTGGCTTCATTAGCACCAATAAAAAAAATTCATCAGTTTCCAAGAGGACTAAGTTAGAGAAGTGCACTGCATTTTAAAGCATACTGATGTTCATTCCAATGAAATAACTACCTGGGATTATTTACTGGACCAAATTACCTACTTACTTATGCTGATAAACTGTCCACAATTTCTGTAGTTCCAAATCAGCTTGTAGTTAAAAGCTGAAATAGTGTTAAATGCATTCCACTGGCCTTGATTTAAATTGAATGTATTCTTCTGGGTTTTTTAAATTTATGTATTTTGAAAAAAACTTGCTCTAGACACCTGTAGCTTCTTTCCTTTCCCTTTTTCCATCTTGAAAAATAGAAGAATGAAAACTGCAGGAAGAGCTGGGGATAACAGAGACTTGATTCTTACATTTCTTAATAGCACTTGACTTCCTATGAATTTTGGAAAGTTCCTTGTCACTGGAAGTCTGGGGGTATCAATTGTGCAAATCAATTAGGCCCAACTTAATCTATTGATGTTCGAGAATTTAAAGTATACAATTCCCATGAAGCTATGATAACTCACAGCTGACACCTGTACTATCATGAGAATTCTTCAATGCTTCAGCCCATCCAAATTTTAGTAGTAATGCAGGCTGAATTTATATTGCATATTTATATGTTTGGAGTGGGCTGGGCTGGGCTGGGATGTGATGGAAGGTCAAATGCAAAATGTATAGTCCTACTTACAAGTCCTTTTATACCATTATTAATGCCACAGCTGAGGACTGTAGGAGATGACCAAGCTGAGCCCGAGGGACGGGTCAAAGGTGTCATCAGTCTCAAGTCCTTTTGCACCCACAAAAGATCTAAGTTCAGCCCACCTTGAATTCCACTGATTCTTATCTATCGCCAATTTCCTTTGACTGTTAGTAGTTCAGATTTTTGTAGAGAGCATGCATATGCAATAAATATTCATTTTAAATGGCCTGGACTTTCTGAATTCCCTGTGCTTGACCATGACCTCAGAACTGTACCTAACAATTAAAAAAACATTACTATTATCATGGTGTCCCTAACCCAGCGTTGAAATGCTCCCGGTTCGCTTTTACCTGTCGGTCGTTGGAGAGCCAATTGCGAAAGTAGCGTGATGCTTCGCCCACCTGCCGGGACACTGCCATTTGAGTTATTTTACCCTCTGTGCATGCACAAAGCGTTCTGTGCATGCGCAGAGGGTACAAGAACTCAAATGGCGGTGTCCCGGTGGGTAGGTGGAGTGTCACTCTACCTTCGCGATCGGCTCTCCGACGACCGACAGGTAAAAGCAAACCGGGAGCATTTCACCCTTGCCCTAACCAATAGGACATTTTTCCAAGTACAAGTACCCGCCCAGAGTCTCTATGGAGTGGGCGGCATACAAATGCAACTAATAAATAAATAAATAATAAATAAATAAATATTTTTATCCAGCTGAAATGTCCCAATAGGGCAGAGTTGAAATACTTTCATGACAAAAGATTGGCTATTTCATTCCTTAAACTATGTCCCCAAATTAAAATCAAATACCTCTTCAAGAACATCAGCAAGTTTACTAAGGATCTCTTCAGTGAGGTTCTGGAATGTTGGAACACTGTAAGAGAAAGATGAAAGATCACGTGAGTTGATGTAATTATGAATTTTTATTTCTTGAGAAAAGCTTCAGAAAAAAAATCAAACAAACCTGTAGAATATATAAGTCCATTTTAACATACATGCAGTAAGGAAACTTCATACAGGTAGTCCTCGACTTACAACCATTCATTTAGTGACCGTTCAAAGTTACAATGAAAAAAGTGACTTAAGATCCTTTTTCACACTTACGACTGTTGTAGCATCCCCATGGTCACGTGATCAAAATTTAGATGCTTGGCAACTGGCATGTATGTATGACGGCTGCAGGTTTTCAAGGTCATGAGATAATCTTTTGTGACCTTTTTGTGACAAGCAAAGTCAACAGGAAAGCCAGATTCGCATATTAACCATGTCAGTGACTTAAAACTTCAGTGATATACTTAGCAAGCCTGACAAGAAATGTTGTAAAATAGAGCAAAACTCACAACTTAACAACTGTCTTGCTTAGCAGCAGAAAATTTGGGCTCAATTGTGGTCATAAGTCGAGGACCACCTGTATTTAACAATATTTTTGACTGTTTTTCACAATTTAAAAAACCCCAATTTTAAAGAGTCAAAAATATATTTCGTGTTTGCTCTCAATATTATTTCTAACCACATGTACTTAATGGAGACAATATACTAGACTTTGTATTATATAAGATCATTCACTGTGGTTTGACACTTTCCCATTGTGATTTTTTACTAGCATTCAGAATGGAAATAGAGATGCACCTCATAATGCTCATATATAAGGCAGAGGATCCTAAAAAACAGTGAAAGGGAAAACAACTGTATATGTGCATACCACTTTTGATGCTTCACTGTGATGTTCTTGACATGAAATATTAACCATAAATGCAGAACACTAAAATTAGTTGTACTGTACTTAAAACTGCTTCAGAGTTAACATATCCTAACCATTCAACCATTGTTTAGCCTATCATCTGTTTTCTTATCATAATCTGGACTTTTTCTAAACATTGTGTTTGTCTTACTGTTACAAGCTACGCAATTTTGTTTGTTTTGATCCCTTGCTGAATTAAAAATTTTGCATCAAATGTTTGGGACACAAAATATTGAGATACAAAATATTAATCTAACACATACAAGGCACATGACATTTTAATAATATTTAAGAAATGTCAGCTACATTTTTTCTTTTTTAAAAGTTTTTTTATTTATAACACAAGTAAAAAGACAAAACATACATAAAACATAGAGACAAGTACATGACGGATCTTCATCTAGTATATATATTTACATTCCCTTAATTTTACATAATTATTCATCTTAAACTACAAAATCAAAAACAAGTCACAATCACAGTTTCACATTGCATCTACACCAATTTAGTTTGTTATCCTGGATCTCCTTTTTCCTAACCAACAATATAATTTGTTCCAGGTTTCAAAATATTTAGTTTTATCTATCCCTTTTATTTCTGACGTTAGCCTGTCCATCTCCGCACATGATAGTATTTTCCGTAGAATTTCTTCCTCCATGGGTATATCTTTGTTTTTCCAGTTCTGAGCAAAGGTTAACCTTGCCGTAGTCAGAATATGTAGCATTAAATACAATTTATTTTTGTCATATTTGTCTATTGTTATTCCTAATAAAAACAGTTCTGGTTTAAAATCCAACTTCATATCTAAAATTTCCTCCATCCATTGTTTAATTATTGTCCAGAATTTTCGTATCTTTTGGCATTCCCACCATATATGATAGTATGTACCAGCTACATTTCTATTGAATTATGACTGATCTAAAAATTTACAGATAATTTTTTAGAAATTTTTCAAATGTAAACATTAAAAAAACTTAAACTTTTAAAGATCTTTTAAAAAATATTTAAGCCAATTATAAATTGCAACAGGGAATGTATCCATTATCTCCAGTGTTGAATAAAATGCTAAGATATTTATTTCAACTGGGTAAATATTTCCATGTAGATCTATTGTATGACAAGGAAAAGATATAAAGCAGGAGATCATAAATGTTTTACTCCCTTTATAGCAGGGGTGAAATCCAGCAGGTTCTGACAGGTTCTGGAGAACCAGTAGCGGAAATTTTGAGTAGTTCGGAGAACCGGCAAATACAACCTCTGGCTGGCCCCAGAGTGGGGTGGGAATGGAGATTTTGCAATATCCTTCCCCCAGGAGTGGGGTGGAAATGGAGATTTTGCAGTGTCCTTTCCCTGCCACGCCCACCTAGCCACGCCCACCAAGCCACGCCAACAAAACCGGTAGTAAAAAAAATTGGATTTCACCACTGCTTTATAGATTATTCATGTAAGTTCCACTCTCCATTTAGAGAAATCAAGTACAGGTAGTCCTTGACTTACAACCATAATTGAGCTCAAAACTTATGGTGTTAAGTGAGAATTAATTAAGTGACTTTTGCCACATTTTATGATATTTCTTGACACAGTTGCTAAATGAATCACTGCAATTGATAAGTTAGTAACCTGGCTAAGTGAATATGGCTTCCCTACTGACTTTGCTTGTCAGAAGGCTGCAAAACACATGACCTTGGGACGCTTTAATGGTCATAAGTATGAGTCAGTTGCCAAGCATTTGAATTTTGATCACATGATCATGGGGCTGCTGCAAAGGTTGTAACTGTGAAAAATGGTCCTAAGTCATTTTTTTTCAGGGCCGTTGTAACTTTGAACGATCAACTGTTGTAAATTGAGGACTACCTGTATATTTAATGAAAGAATGAAATACTACAGTACTTACTATATACATTGGTTATTTTCACCTTATCTTGCTCTGAATAACAAAGTTATAGTTAACAGAATTTAACTATAACTTTGTTATTCAGAGCAAGATAAGGTGAAAATAACCAATGTATATAGTAAGTACTGTAGTATTTAAATATACTACATTAAATATACATTTAAATATTCATTAAATATATAGGTAGTCCTCAATTTACTACATTCCATTGAACATGAAACAATATTTCTATTTTTCTTAACAGACAAGGATCTGTTATAGTGATACACATATGATAGAACATCAATTGGGACATCATGATAAAAGATTACATTTTTGTACTTATTTCTTGCTGTCAGATAAAATCATAAAAATCACAGTGTTTCTTTTGGAGATAACACAAATTGTTTTCGCTCTTGTGTTTCCGCCTCCTTAGTTTTCTTCTGAGGCGTATGGGATGAAAGAACCAGAATGATGTACAAAAATATATATGTTTTATGCAGACTTCCCGTTGATTTACCTCAATCAATTCCTTAATTGGGCATTAGTGACAAAAATATTTTGATTTTAGTATTGAACGCTTAGTGTATGGAACAAATTAAGTTCACACATACAGTAAGTAGAGAAAATGGCGGGGGGAGGGGGAGAGGAATGTTTGAAGTGTTATTTCAGCCAGAAAGCAGATAAATAGGCAATTAGAAATGTTGACAAAGCATTAATCCAAATAAATAATACCTCAGAGATTACAAAAGTAATAGCGTGGTAAACAGAAAGCTTCTAATAAGCGTTATTGACAATACAAAGAGGCTGAATAGGCTCCAAAATGAGTAGAAAGGAGCAAAAGGCATGCAATATTTGTAGAAATGCATAAATTTAAATATCCATACTAAATAAAAATGAACGTGAGTTTTACTTATTTAAAACAAAAAGCTGGCACCAAGTTAAGCTTCTGACATGTAGTCATTTCATCCTATCACAGTGCTTGGGGGGAAGGCGGGGAATGACAAACCAGTTCATTAATGCTCTTTGGAAAGCCTACCAAACTTCGGAAGAAAGAGTGTTCCAGTACTCCAACACAATAATTTGTCACCAAGCAGGGGTAAATCCAACCTGTCCTTCCAAACTTGTGTTGTGATATCACTGCATGTATGATACACAACGATTTGCAGTGTGGATATTTATAAATGTATTCTTAATTAAGATTTAATTAAGGCAGTACCAATTATCACTTCGTATTTCTTTATGACCTGTCAAAGGCTTTTACATCATCGTTATGTTATCTTGTATGTCTGTGTGTCTACGAGTACAATTTTTGAAGTAATGTGGTATTAGAATTCTTCAGGGGTGAAATTCAGCAGGTTCGGACAGGTTATATAGAACCGGTGGCGGCGATTATGCGCAATTCGGAGAACCGGTAAATCGCACCACTGACTGGCCCAGCCCCGCCCCTCTCACTCACTCCTTCTCGGGCTCATACACATAGAGCAAACATGAGAAGGTGGCGAGAAGCAGCCAGGTTGAATGCTAGAAGACTTGGCTGAACATTTCTGTTGGTTCTGTGGACGTGGCTTGATGGGTGTGGCTTGGCCACACCCACCAAGCCATGCCCACAGAACTGGTAAGGGGGAAATTTGAATGTCACCCCTGGAATTCTTTATAAACAACACATAAACATTTCATCATACTCAACACTTTGGCCTCATCACAAGTAAAGTTATTATCCCTTGATTACCTTTGTCTCTCTGTGTGAAGTCATTTTAAAGAACCTACCCAAGAATGCCTCTTATATTCCTTAAAATGATAGTTAAGTAAATAACCTCAAAACAGAAATGATTTGTGGTCAGTGTCATTGTTATAAAATGATAGCCTCAGCATCTGGATCTGCAGATTTCTACATGGCAACACCAGTTCCCAAGAATGATGTTCCTCCTAACAAGATAATATATTTTATCGTTAGGGATGTCTACATGGATAGCTTCTTCATTACTCAAGGGAGTTAGAAACACTGAATCCTGACAGCAGAAACCAATAAACTTTATGGTCTCTGGCAATCTACTTGTCCTACAATTGCTTTTCAAAAGGAATGGAAAGGATGGGAATGCAACTTAGATAGAATTTTGTATCCCAGAAGTCTATGTTAAATGTAAATAATTACTTCAGCATGCTCGACTTAAGTAAGTTTAGACTAATATATTTTCTCTGTGTTAATGTGTCAAAGGAAGTGCTTGCCTTCAAATGCCTGCTTTTTAATGTGCCTTTTGATAAATCTTTTTATTGTTGAAATATTCTAGAAAATTGTATATTATATAATATATTAAAATTATATATAAAGATGCACAATTATTCAAAGCCATAAGGATGAATCTCAACAGAAGTAACAAATCGTATGGACAGTACCTAAGTAATCTTCTGCTACCGTGTTTCCCCCAAAATAAGACCCTGTCTTATTTTTTTTGAACCCTGAAATAAGCGCTTGGCCTTATTGCCATGCACTCAAAAGCCAGATTGGGCTTATTATCGGGGGATGTCTTATTTTGGGGGAAACAGGGTATATATCCCAGCATATTTTCCATTCTGGCTGAGTCTGAAAATAAAATAAATAAATATGGATAATGACTATAATTATATTATAATAATTATAGGAGTGAGGTTCTCTTGTGGAACTTAATAATGCAGTTTAATTTGGGGGTGGGGGGGGAGAATTCATGCGATGTCTGAAAAAACCCTCTACCATACAGAACATAAACACGGTTTTCAGAAATTATTTCTCCCTTATTTACTTTATTTTATATGTAAAGATCATAAGTACAGGATTAAAAGCATAGAGAAACTACCATTGTTTGGAGTGGCATTAAGGCCTAAAATACTATCCAGTACTGATAAAGGATAATATGTGTGGCTCAGGGTTGAAATGAGGGGTCCTTGGTGCATCAATACAATACCTAATTTGGATAATGAAACATCTGCAAGAAAACAAACAAGCTCAGAGAGCACCAATGACCCGCACACTATCCAGTACTGTAAATATCATGTCGCCATAGCTTTCAATAGGAAAAGGAAGCACTTAATATTGAGAGGTCTATGATCTTATTTTTGTTTCATGCATCATCTCTTTTACTGAACTTTACACTAAATTTTACAGTATTTAAAACCATTTGCAGGAAACGGCAGTGATGTGATGCATGACTCCCAGCTGACATTCATGTGTAACAGATTTCACTTTGACTTCCAATTATTCAATTTACTTCTGAGGTTCTTTATAGGTTTTTTTTTCTTTTTTTACCCAGGCTAAAGAGATTTGTTAAAAGGGGGTTTAAAGTATAATCTCTTAATACTTACTTGGAAGAAAATTCCATTGACTAAATGTAGCCAATTCAACAATGGCCCTTTTCTCAAATGGAGTATCAGCAGTATAATTTCCGAGTTACTTGGTAAGTTTTAAAAATGTCTCATGCCTATTAATAACATATGCTATTATAGAATAAAATTTGATTCCAAAGTATTAAACACAAAACAAATACATTATAAAATAGTCTTAAAGGCAAAGCAAGAACTACATAAATGTCTATGGAGATTCTCAGTCACCCATGGTTGTCCCAAACGTGGTTTTTTCTGGAGGCAACTTGTTTTTCTTTGAAGATGTTTCGCTTCTCATCCAATATTTTAGTTGAATATCATCTCATTTCAATTGTTCTGCCAATAATAAATGTTTACTAAATTCTTTTTTTCCCTTAAAAATGTATTATAAGCGCCTTCTCTAGTTTCCAATTTTGAAAAACTTTGTGTGGCTTTAATAGCTGTCAGTATGTTAAGTACAAGAACTAAGTATTTAGGTATACAACAATTTGTATACATTTCTACACCACAAAAAATAATCCAGGAAAAGTGAATTCTAAGATGTCACCTTTTTATACGGAAATTTTGATGTCTTAATTTTCTGCCTATGTTTTGTTACTTTAATACATTATATTACTTATATTTGCCTACCTGTAAATGTATAGCAGAAAAAAATGAACTAAGCATGCAGAACCTCAGCTAGAAAAATAATTAGATAGATATTACTATCCTCTGCACAGGTGAATTTCAGCGCAGCACCCTATGGTAATTTTTAATTTAATTTTAGTTGCTTTTTGTATCCAGCTGTTTTTTGTTTCTCAGATTTTTTTTTTTTAAACCAAGAATCTAGCTCTTCTTTGAAGTACTTAGGATACAGCTTTGTTCTTTGTGATTCATTAATAGCAAGTTAGGAAAATTTGGTAGTTAAGTAGTTAGGTAGACAGACAGACAGACAAGACATTATGAACACACTAAAAATATAAGGGTGTAACATAGAGCACACATTCTTTACAATACAATTTACAATAAAGGACACTCAAGACCCGAAATTTGGCTTATAAAGTTTGTGGATAAATGTTCTGTCAAGGTAAAGGAGGAGGAGAACCGTGTTAGACAATGGTGGCAAGGGCTGGATGCAGTGAGTCTTTGCCTTTTAATAAAATCTGTTAATGGTGCTATCAGTCTCCTGATTTGTTTGAATGGGAACACGGTAGCTTTTTGGCCCAGCAAATGTTAGAAAGTAGGTGGCTAATCATGGCAGCTCCTGAATCTGGAATTTTATTCCCCAGTTTCAAGAATTTAAGATTTAGGAGTTCCTATACAATTATATCACAATTGTTATGCTGTTTTCTAATAGAAGGAAACTTGTTTGGATGCCTTGGGTGCTGGTTACAGAATAATACTTTGGTCACCTAATGAAACAATACTTTGGCCACCTAAAGAGAAGGAAGGTCTCACTGGAGAAGAGCCTAATACTGGGAAAGATTGAGGGCAAAAGAAGAAGGGGACGGCAGAGAATGAGGTGGCTGGATGGAGTCACTGAAGCAGTCGGCTTGAGCTTAAATGGACTCCAGAGGATGGTAGAGAACAGGAAGGCCTGGAGGAATGTTGTCCATGGGGTTGCGATGGGTCGGACACAACTTCGCAACTAACAACAACAACAGAAGAGCGGATATTCTCCATAAGTTTTCACTTCATTCACAGTTTCATACTCAGGATCATAATTAGTGTCGAAAAGAGATGAAATCTATATGATTATTATCTCATTTATATTTTCATCTAGAATAGTTTTCCAACTGGCTGGGATGATCTGTGACTCAAAGTATGAATGTATTTCCTTATAATTTATGTCATCACTTACAATTATTTCCTAAATTAATGAACCACCTCTCTGAAGTGTTACATCTGCTAGCAAATATGACAATCTGCAAAAGTTTGCAGATTTGTCTGAGTCAAACTAGCCTGAGTTTCCTCACATTGTCCTAGACATCTGGTTTCTCTTCTTGGTCAGTTAGTCTTAACAGAATAACAGAGTTGGAAGGGACCTTGGAAGTCTTCTAGTCCAACCTCCTCAAGCAGGAAACTCTATACCATTTGAAATAAAACAGAAAACAGAATAACAGAGTTGGAAGGGACCTTGGAGGTCTTCTAGTCCAACCCCCTGCTTTGGTAGGAAACCCTACACCACTTCAGACAAATGGTTGTCCAATTTTTTCTTGAAAACAGGCAAGTTGTTCCACTGATTAATTGTTCTAACTGTCAGGAAATTTCTCCTTAGTTCTAAGTTGGTTCTCTCTTTAATTAATGGCCGTCCCTTAGATATTGGAACACTGCTATCATATCACCCGTAGTCCTTCTTTTCATTAAACTAGACATACTCAATTCCCACAACTGTTCTTCATACGTTCCAAGGCAATTATTTATTCCTCTACACCTGTGGTCCGTGGACCCCTGGGGACTGCAATGTCATCATAGTGGGTCCGTGAAAACTTGAAGAAATGTTCTGATTTAAATCTTGAATTAAGTCTTGGCCATGGTCTATTATCACAAATGGTATTTAAAGGGAATCCATGCTGAAGAAGACATTGAGAACCTACAGTCTACAGCAGTGATGGCGAAGCTTTTTTGGCTCGGGTGCCAAAAGGGTGTGCGCACATGCAATAGCGTGCGCGTTCGTGCCCACACCCATAATGCAATGCCCTCCCCCCCATGCATGTGCACAATCCCCGCACTACCCTTCAAGCATGTGCACAACCCTGCACTGCCCCCCTGCGCATGTGCACAGCTTTACTGAAGCCTCCGGACTTCCGGTAGGCCCATTGGGCCGTTTTTCACCATCGTGCCCACACCCATAATGCAATGCCCTCCCCCCATGCATGCGCACAATCCCCGCACTACCCTTCAAGCATTTGCACAACCCCGCACTGCCCCCCCCCCACGCATGTGCACAGCCTTACTGAAGCCTCCAGACTTCCGGTAGGCCCATTGGGCCATTTTTCACCATCCCCAGGCTTCAGGAGGCTCTCCTAAAGCCTGGGGAGAGCGAAAACGGCCAAAAAGAAGGCCAAAAATCAGCTTACTAGCATGCACATGCACGCTGGAGCTGACATAGGGCAACGGCTCGCGTGCCCTCAGATATGGCTCCGCGTGCCACCTGTGGTACCCATGCCATAGGTTTGCCATCACTGGTCTACAGTATTTGTCCAAACCCATAAAGCTGCAGGGTTGTGGGCAAATATTGTCTTATTTCATCACTTATTTTCTGACTATCTTAGATAACCTCTTGTTTGCATAACTTGCATAATTTGTTGTTGTTGTTGTATTGATATTTCAAATATTTCAATTGGTCTGCAAGACCATTCTTCCTTCTAATACCTTCTAAGCACTCTCTCTGAGTTCAGACTATTGTATCCAGCCTTAGAATTATTCTTTTCAGTAACAACTTGTTGACTCAGGAATCCAGAGTGATTCATTTGTTGCAGTAAAACTTATCTCCTGATAAAATATCCCCTGATTCCAAATCCCAGTTTGATACAGTAACTAAATTGTCTTGCAGCATACCTAGCACAGATGGAAGGAATTCCTCCTGCGAATTTGAATCTTATCAACTAAGAATTTACAGAACCACATAGGTGTGATTTATCTTTTATGTTACTTGAGAACAAATTGATTTAAAGCTATGCATTATTTCCCTTTCCAATCCTACTACTAGATGAGAATTATTAACTGGGGCTCGCCTCTATTGCTGGGAGAAAGAAATAACAAATTTTCTGTTTTGTAAAATAAAGGTGTTTTTATGCCTGCTTGTTTGCATAAAACAAATTTTCAATTCTATTGAACTTTACCGATATCGTGATCTAATTGGTCTCTTTTGCTTATAAATGAGTGTAGGGAACTGCCTCTCCATTAGATTAAAGTGAAAATTTGAATGCAATTATCTCCATTTAGACACCAGTAGAACTAATCCTCAAAATATTGAAACAACAGTTCATTAAACTACACTGCATAAAGATCTTTTGTGAAAAAATGCTTTATTCCAACATGTTGCTGTGCGAGTTCGTATGTGCATATGAATGGAATAGAAAACAGGATTGGTTATGAAATAAAACACTTCTGGCTTCCTGAATGTATGCAGCACATTTTTATATTTAACTAGGAAATGTAATGTTTCATATTCTATCGCTGAGATTTCTCATGTACATGAGAAAATTCTACTTATAAACCCCAAAAAAATGATTCTAAAACTGCAGTAGCTTTCTGCAATGGGCACACATTGTTGTATGTCAAAATTATTTGCCACTTAGAAAATTTTTAGAGAGATATTTTAATATTTTGTATTTAATTACACATATTTCAGGTGCTTGTATCTTGTACTAGAAATAGCTTGTCAATCCCTGCAACATATAACAGTCCAATGTATGCTTTTTTCAATATTCAGATGTATATTTAATTTCTGTAAAACCATATTTTAAAATAGAGGTCTCAAGTGAATAGGAGTGTTATGGTATCCCTTTAAAAAGGAAATCATTATTTGCGCATGCTGTTGTGGGTGTGCCTAGATACACCCACACTACGTCCATCCTGCGCGAGCTGCATTGGTTGCCCATTGGTCTCCGGACGCAATTCAAGGTGTTGGTGATTACCTTTAAAGCCCTATATGGTTCAGGGCCAGAGTAACTTTGGGCCCGTCTTCTACCACAGGTAATGAAATGTCTACAAGAAAACAATCAAGCTCATGGAGTACCAAAGACTCCACAGTACAAGATCTGATGGATTGTGATTGCAAGTCAGGTGCCAGATTTCAGCATTCCTGGCACAGTGATTAGAATGCAGTATTGCAGGCTAACTCCGCCCACAACCAGGAGTTCAATCCTGACCTGCTCAAGCTTGACTCAGCCTTCCATCCTTACGAGGTCAGTAAAATGAGGATCCAGATTGTTGAGGGCAATATGCTGAGTGCCGAGTGCTGTAGAGCAGTGGTCCCCAACCTCCGGTCCGCGGCCCGCTCCCGGGCCGCAGAACAAATGGTACCAGGCCGCCCTGCGGTTCTAAGGAAAGACCGGCGGCGGGACCAGAAGCCGCGCGGCTAAACCTTGCCGTCGTTCGGCAGAAGGCGAAGCCTTTCCGGCGCGTCCCGGAAATCCCGCTCGTCCGTGCGCCGCTTCCCTCGCGCGCGCCTTCTTTTCATTCCTTTCGGAAGTTTTTGGCGGCGGCGGCAGGAGGATGCTGGAGAGCGGCGGCAAGCCGGTGAAGGAGGGTGTGCTGGAGAAACGCAGCGACGGCTTGCTGCAGCTCTGGAAGAAGAAGTGTTGCATCCTCACCGAGGAAGGGCTTCTGCTTATCCCACCCAAGCAGGAGGCGGCGGCGGCGGCTTCTTCTTCTTGCCAACAGAGAGACGGCGGTAGCCGCCGCCAAGATCAAGCAGTTGCCCTTCTCCACCATGAAGACGGTGGACTGCGTGGAACGGAAGGGCAAGTACATGTATTACACGGTGGTGATGGCCGAGGGGAAGGAGATTGACTTTCGGTGC
Organism: Diadophis punctatus similis; assembly: GCA_023053685.1. Classification (NCBI taxonomy): domain Eukaryota; kingdom Metazoa; phylum Chordata; class Lepidosauria; order Squamata; family Dipsadidae; genus Diadophis; species Diadophis punctatus. The sequence goes on from JALIGW010000005.1 coordinate 9,351,898, forward strand.
CCACAGGATCAAGGCTGGAACGCCGAGATCACGCTGCAACTAGTGCAGTACAAAAACCGGCAGGCCATCCTGGCGGTCAAGTCGACCCGGCAGAAGCAGCAGCACCTCGTCCAGCAGCTCGGGCCCCGCCTCCGAAGCTCCTCCAACTCCGCCTAGACGGGCCACCCCGACACGTACTCGCTTTCCGTCTTTGCTGTGCAGCTGCTGCTTTTCCGACACCTGGGGAAGGGGAGACCCCAGAGACCAGAAACAATTTTCCTGTGATCTTCACGTGTAGGGGCTTTCTTACATATACTCAGTACATATTTAGAGGCACGTGGGGCAATAGAGTATGGGAAAGAAATGGCCCCACATGGACTTTTTATCTTTTCCCACAAGCCCTGTTTAACCTGGTATCCTGCAAAAGTGTGGAGTTACAAGGGCTGCATCTGCTGGAAAATTGGATAACTATCTTTTGCAGATTCTTGTGTTCAAAACTAAACCAGTAATTCAGTTCTTAATCAGCTTCTTGTGTTCCTCTTGCGGTGCACAGGTAGTCCTTGACTTATGACCAGTTGTTTAACGAACGGTCAAAGTTACGCCAAACTACCCAAAAGGTACTTACAACCTGGTTCCATTGGACCCCCCCCCCACATAGTCACATGATGGCATTTTGGGTGCTTGGCAACTGGCCTACATTTATGGCCATTTGCTACGTCCTGTGGTCAAGTGACCATGGTAATAATCAACGTGACGCCGCAAACCCCCCCCCCAGTGGGCCGCGGAAAAATTATCAAACGTTGACCGGTCCACGGCAATAAAAAGGTTGGGGACCACTGCTGTAGAGCACTATAAAGTGGTATATAAGTCTAAGTGTTGTTCCTAACACAGATTAGAGGCATTCAGCCTCTTGTGAATTTGAATCTTATAAACTATGAATGTACATAACAACACATGTGATTTATCTTTTATATTATTTGAAAACAAATTGATTTAAAGCTATACATTACCTCCATTTTTTTCTATGAGAGTTATTAACTGGAGCGTGCTTCTATTTCTGGGTGGGAGAAATAACCTATTTTTTCTTTTCCATAAAGTAAAGGATTTTTTTTACATGTGTGTTTGTTTGCATAAAGTATTCATTTTAGTATTTCGGGATTTATTATTGTTGTGAGCCAAGCAGAATTGTGTTGAGATGGCTGTCCATTTACAATAAGTTTAATAAATACATAAGCTGGAGTCTCTTTTTATTCATCCATTCCTCATAGAAGAGCAGCCGGAGATAATATTAAAATTACAAAAATTAAACTCAAAATTATAAACAACACTAGTTGTTTCAACACACTGAATCTCTATCAGATAAAAGCCATCAAGCAAAGGAAATACATCACAATATTATAATTATTGTTATACAAGGGATATAACATATATCCCACAATGCTGGCTGGAAGTTGAAGTCCACACATCTTGAAGTTGGATAGGTTCAGAAATACTATTCTATGTTGTGGGATTAACAGTGCTGTCAGAATTGGAGCCAATGTTATTTTTAAAAATGTCAGCAGGAATAAAGTCACTACCAGGGCCTTTATTAGACTTCAAATGCTCAATTAATTGCCTTATTCCTCTAATGCAGTGTTTCCCAACCTTGGCAACTTGAAGATGTCTGGACTTCAACTCCCAGAATTCCCCAGCCAGCAAAGCTGGCTGGGGAATTCTGGGAGTTGAAGTCCAGACATCTTCAAGTTGCCAAGGTTGGGAAACACTGCTCTAATGGATACAAATGGACCGTGGACTAACCTTTCAAGAACTATTATGGATGCCAGTGGAGTGCTGGCATCTGTGCCACTTTTGAAGCACATAGTGACCGGAAGTAGTAAGTGGATGCTGGATTCAAGCCCTGTGCTAAGATTTTGTGATACATTATGCCAGAATGTGTGTGAATCTTTTGACTTTACTGCTTCACTAAATGGACGCCAACTTTTTCTAGTTGCTTTCTGTTTTAAAATCTATGATTAAATGTTGATATGCAGGGAGGATTTTAAGCAGAATCTGAGGGTTTATGAAGCCAGTTTTATTTCTGTACTGATTATAATAATAATTATTCCCCTCACACTCTCTCTGTCTCTTCCTCTTCCCGCCAAAACCTCCTCCTATCCCCCCCCCACATATAATTTATAGGGAAGATCTATGTTTGCCTATATGTACTCCTCATCAAACTATGGTTTTATGCTCTGTGTCTTGGAGTACGCACCTTTGTTACCTTGCTTCATTAGAACTTTGCCTAATTTGACAATACAGTTTTCAGGGTCTAGTAATTTGTACATCCCACCGGTTTCATTGCGCATCATTTTTCATTTAATTTGCTGTAGCACTTCTGAGTGCAATAATTGGGTAACAGCATAGTTTATCTTTTCACTGCATTTTGTTCTCTTGCTGAAGGACTTCTCAGAAGAGATGCAAACAATTCTGTGAAAGCACTCAGGGTTGACAATTGTTAATTTACAATACATTTCCACAGGGAAGAATTGAGCCCTTTTTCTAGAATAGAACCGGGGGGGGGGGGAATGGGGGCTCTTCCCTAATTTGACTATGATTTGCCACAGTCAGCAAGACATGAAATTGCAGTTACAAACATATAATTTTAAATAAATATATTCAGGACATTGCTTGTTTTCCTGAAAATGTGTATTCTATCAATTACATTCACAGTTCTTTGTTTAAATCAATATTTTCAATAATTTAGTTTCTCATCCTATTGAATGTCATTAATCTTATAGTTTTTGACAAATGCCAAATCTCAAATCAATTACAAATCATGTTCTGTGCAAAACATAAAGGTCAAAATACTGTATCTATTTTTTTAAAAAAATTCATAAATGATAAGATTCAGCCTTCAATTTATCATTTTGTGCAGAAGGTCTTTAAAAAAAAGGACAGAGATTGGGGTTGCCAAAAATGTCATCCTAGAAGTAGCTACAGTACATTACTTTTTCCCCTCATATTTCTTAAATGAACTCTCATGAGTATTATAAATAAGATGTAGATTAACATCTTTTCATTTATTATAACTACAGGTTTCACCTCCTCATTTCTAATTTTCTCAAACATGGCCTCATTTTTTTACAACATGGCTTTTGTAATCGGAGATGGCAGACTGCTAAAAATTAGATTATCAAAAATATTTTTGTATTCCAAGGATGATTATGTTGAGTAGTTTGATCTTCTGAGTAATTTTAAGGCAATTCTCCTAAATATCCAAATATTATATTTAGAATGCCATTCAAAAATTAATTTTACCATGATCTCTGCTTACAAAACCAGAATTAGCCAAATTGGGTTGCTATTAATTACAGTTGTGATTGCTTCTAGTTGCTACAAAAGTAATTGTAACATTAAAGAACACCTGTTTGGCTTTCTATCAATATGATTTTATGCAAAATGAATGTATATAAAAATGTGACCCACATATAGCTACCTTCAGGCTATTTTAAACTGAATATTAAATCAATGCAGTAACAAACTTTCTATAGAGCATTAACTACTTCGGTCATCTTCACTTTACTATTTTCCAAGAATTAATTGTACCTAACTGGGAGAAAAGCTATATATAATTATGTGAGTAACCCAAATGTCACTTTCTGCTAGTAATTTTTTTTTAAAAAAATGACAAAAATAGCATTGGGAAACTAGAAGGAAGAAAAAGCAATGTGATTATTTTTTCGGATATTTATCCATTATGAATAAATGGAATAATGCAGTTGTCCTTAAAACTCTACCAATTACATCAACAATCCTGTTTCAAGGATTGTTCAGTGAAATGAAAAAAAAGTTTGAAACTAGTAAAATGACAATTTTCAGTATCATGTTTTTTTCCAAGATTAATGGCTGTACTCTACAATTAATTTTCGAAATTTGACTATTGGGATTCCTTATTAACTATCAGCTATGTCCTGATTAAAGCTCATATATCAGCTATGTCCTGATTAAAGCTCATAGGAATCAGAAAGTTAAAAGACATCACATATAATCAATCCATTCGGGGATTGTGCTTATCAGAGCACAAAATTTATTTTGGATAAACATGTTCACTTTTTAATGGAACATAACATAAATCCTTGCTTGGAATAGTTTTTTTTTAAATGTAATCAACCTTTCACAGGCATGTCTACAAAAGGAGCAGCATAAAATATTGTAACTCATCATTTCCAATGCCCTTCTCCCCTACATCCCCCATGGGCAGAAATTCTTGTAAAATATTTGATATTTGATTGTGGCATTTATTCAGTACAAAATAAATGTTTGGTAGGTCTCTCATAGTACAGTTTAATATAAGGTAGCGGGCAAGAAGAAATATTTCCTATGGGTAGGTAGTTAGAAATCTGACTTCAAATGTTTCACCAGATTTGTGATCTGTCGTTTTATTGAACTTCTATGAATGTCGAAGTCCTATGCAAAAATAAACTCAGTCAAGAAATGGGGGGGGGGGGGTGGAGGCAGGAAATTGAGCTTTTATTCCAGTGTCCTTTACTAAAGTGATTTGAATTTATCTTCCTTCAGGAATGAGGCTAGGCCAGCTGATGTGAATTTATTTATGGTTAGAATTTACATTCTAACCATAAATAATATGGTTATTATCCTGATCGCGATGGTGACAAAATCTAATTCAGTTGTTGTGCCCTATTAGTGGGCTATTTGGAGACACCAATATAGATCATAAAAATTGGACTGCACCAATTAAGCTGTCTATGTTCCTAATACAATTGCATTCGGTAAAATAATTAGAAGAGCAACATGGTCTCAAATATCTTTAGGAGACCTAGAACATAAAAAAAACCCACTAAGTATATTAAAAAAAACCTCCTATGCTTTCTCTGGCACAGTCAACAGACTACTGTATTTTTTGGAGTATAAGACGCACCTTTTTCCTCCCTAAAAGTGGCTGAAAATTTGGGTGCGTCTTATACTCTGAATGTAGCTTTTTCGGAGCTTTTTTCCCAGCCCTAACTAGGTGCTAACGATCTTCCCAGCTCTTATCTTGCAGGCTCTTTCATTGTTACTCTCTCCGAAGAATGTTTTTTCCAGCCCTAAGTCTTTTCAGGGTTTTTTTCATTGCTCTACTTGCTCCAAATAAGTTTTTTCCTAGCCCTAACCAGGTGCTAACGATCTTCCCAGCTCTTACTGGCTTGCAGGCTCTTTCATTGTTACTGAAGGTTTTTTTAAGTCCTAACCAGGGGATAAAATAATGTGCTGAAACTGACCAGACTAAGGACGTTAGCCAGATGAATACCTGGTAGGCAGATTTTTTCCCCTATTTTCCTCCCCAAAAACTAAGGTGCGTCTTATATTCTGGTGCATCTTATACTCTGAAAAATACGGTATTTAGTATTTAGTATACTTCCTATAGTTAGCCTGAACTGTAAACCCTAGGTATTTATTTGACTCTCCTGTTTGAATTGGTCCCTATGAATTTGCCATCTGTTAGAAGATTTCCAGTCTCTCCCCCCCCCTCCATAAAAGATCTTTACTTTGGTTATGGCTAATTTATTAACTTGAAGCAAAAGTAATATCTACAAAGCCCTTCTCATTCCTATCAGAAAAAAAGTGTTCCTTTGCCAGAATGATTTCATTTTCAAGCAGTTTGAGAGATTACTGATTACACTTGCAGACCAATATTTCACAGGATTTTTTAAAATTTATTTTGTTTGTATTCTTGTACAATGGGATAAACGCTCATATAGTCCTCGTCTTTGGAACACTGCCTGCACGATCTATGTTGGTGAAATGCTGCAAAAAAGAGGGAAAAGACCCTACTAGTCACTACTAGGAAACTAGAAATGTCAACATCCAAAATACCTTAGAAGCTGCTTGAATACTTTATTTGGCCAAGTATGGTTAGAACACACAAGGAATTTATCTCCGGTGCAGAAACTCTGAGTGTACATGCCAAGCAACAGAATAAAGATAATAATAACCATCATCATCATATCAATAAGAGGGGGGAATAAAAAAGATAATAGGAAGGATAAATAATACTACAACAATACTACATGCGTAAATGCACATAGACATTAAGCCGCACTGTGAGAATTAGGTGTTTAGAAGAGTGATGACATAAGGGAAAAAACTGTCCCTGTGTCTAGTTGTCTTGGCTTGCAATGCCTATAGCGCCATCCCTAGAGGAGAAGTTGCAACAGTTTATGTCCAGGATGTGAGGGGTCTGTAGATATCTTCTCAGACCTCCTTCTGACCTGCAAAATATGCAGGTCTTCTATGGAAGACAGACTGCTTGCAATTGTTCTTTCTGCAGTCTTAACTCTCTGTTGGAGTCTGTACCTGTCCTGTTTGGTTGCTGCACCAAACCAGATAATTATAAAAGTACTACTGACAGACTCAATAATTCCTCTGTAAAACTGTATCAACAGCTCCTGGGCAATCTGAACGTCCTGAGTTAATAGTCTCTACTTACAAAAATGTCTTGCATTAGGATCCAAAGTTCTATCTTTCATACATTTTGTAAAAATTGCCCAGTGTTAGGCAGATCAACAGAACAGTAGAAATGAGAATGGGGAGTAGGCTAGGAAAAAAGGGAAGACATCAGCAAACATGCACAAGATTGCTATGAAGGATGGTAGAATAACAAATGGTCATTAGAAAACAGTATGTTGCTTGCTTGTGCGATATTTCAAATCAATAGTTATTAAGAGATGCCTCATTAATGAACTTCATCTGCTGTAGTCTCCATTAAACAACCATGTTTTTAAAAAAGTAACTCCTCAATCTTATCAATCTATCCCACTGTCAGTTCACATTCCAAACAATTCCATTAAAAGAAGCCAGATACTTAGTTCTTAAACTTTTACTGAGATAATTCTATAACACCTTAAAAGATTAATGTTTTTCTGAAGTAAACCATACGAAAGAAGCTTACTTATTCATTCTCATAGTCATGTTATTCACTCTAATAATATAAATTATGTCTTGATTTAAAAATTAAGAGGATTGGCTTAGGCAAAGAAGCTCATTGCTTGTTTTTAAAATAAAGATCTTTTGGAATGAGCCTGATTCAGCATTCAGTATAACCATGTAAAGGTGTTGGAATATGCTGGTGCTAATAATCAACAGGTTAAAATCTTCATCATGTATTCTGTTGCTAAAATCCCAATTTACAGATTACCATTAGAAAAACAGCAAGCTCTATTTGAATCATGGAAAGAGGTTTGAAAGAGACACTGATATAAACCACAGTTTTGTTTAATGAATAATGTAAAGGTACAATGAATAAATAGGGATGGGAGAAATTGGTGTAGCTAAAATTTCAATGGGCGCTTGCTCAATTAACATTTCCTGAACTTACATGAAAACTGGAATTCAATCAACCCTCAACATGTTCATTTTTCTCTGTTTTGCCGAGATGCAGTTTAAAAAAATGGTGTGAAGAAAATGTGTCAGATTAAGCAATCTTCATATAGATTTTACTAAGAAAAATACATTGGCTGTTGAATAAATGGAGAAGTGAAGCCTGGGAAAAAAACTGAAACCAAATGATTGGTCCTAGCACGAAGCATGAATATGTGCATTGCTAAACCAGCTTTATCATTCTATAAACCAGGCACAGAGAGCAACTCAGACCAAGCTTGTCTATCCTCTGCCAACGTTTTATATTACCTAACAAACTATGGTATTGATTTGAATTATATGGAAAGAAGACAAAAAGCAATAAAATGACTCAGGAGTACGAAGATTTCACCTCAAGCCACATAGTTCATACAGTTACCCATCCTAAACATGTCTCACAGCTAACCACAACAAATATGCAGAAAAATAGAAGCACAATATATCAACTCAAGCATCATACTACCATGCACTGCCAATAAAAGCTCCATCCATATTGGACTCTGTAGAGTGCCTGAGAGAAGAGTCAGGTATTCATGGGTTTTTGGAAGGTTAAGAGGATCAGGGATTTCAGGAGGAACCTTTTCCATAAGGAAGAAAGGCCACAATACAGACGTCTCCTAAGTTTTACCAAACACCTCTGAGAGAGGGGACCTAGGGCTCCCCTGTTGGAGTCCTCGGGTAGAAGGGACCCACAAGTAACCCAGCCCTGAGCCATACAGAGTTTTTAGGGTGAGAACTTAAATCTTGAATTGCACCTAGAAGCATACTGGGAGGAAATGCTGCATATACAATAACCAGCATAATTTGGTGTGCTCAAAACAGCACATACCACTGCACTGTTAACCAGACGAAGCTTCGGAGTGTTCTTCAAAACCAGCCCTTTGTAGAGTACATTGCAATAGTCCAATGAAGACTTGACTAAGGCATTATGGCGTATCAAATTTTTCAAGTTTCAATTTCCAAACATTAGGGTTGCTCAAAAGTTGTGACGTGCCCTAGGGATTGTAAAGATATTTTGGTTGCTTTAATACAATTTAGCTGTGTTTTGTAAGTGCAGTATTTTTTGGAGTATAAGACGCACCTTTTTCCCCCCAAAAAGAGAGTGAAAACTTGGGTGCGTCTTATATACCGAATGTAGCTCCACCCACCCACCCCCACCCTTTGACCTCTGTCTTCCAGCAATTTACCTGTTTGCAGCAAAGAGGGAAGAGCCTGTAAAGCAAAGCAAGTCACTAGCACTTCCCAACCTACAGCTGACTTGCCACATGAGAAAATGAAAGTGAAACTGCAAAGAGGCAAATAGCTGGGAGAGACTCGCAGATTTTTATTTTTTGCTGAACTGGATTGAAGGGGGTAAGTGAATAACTATAAATGTCTGTAGAATGTTCAAATTATTAGACTTATTTTTTAAAGACTGCTTTATTATTGTTCTAGAGCCAGGGGCAATTTTAAGACTTGTGGACTTCAACTCCCAGAATTCAACAGCCAGCTTTGTTAGCTTTGCTGGCTGTAGAATTCTGGGAGTTGAAGTCCACAAGTCTTAAAGTTGCCAAGTTTGGAGATCCCTGTAAAACTAGACAACTTAATAAAATGAAGAAGCTTTTTAAAATAAATGCTTGCTCTGAAGAGGCCCAGTGCTATTGTATCTTCTTTTAAATAATAGAGAATAATGTATACTTCCAGAAATTTTAACAGCTCTGTACAAGTATAGTCTGAAATGTAAGGGTCCTGTTTAGTATTAGAGTTTAGTTACCTTGGAGTAGATCTATTTAAATAATTGGGAGGAGTTAGTGTGACTACATTTAAGAAAACTTTCTGGCATTATGTACATTTCTCCAATTCTTTGCTATTTCTATGGGTCAGGCACACATGCACAGAAATACACAGCAAACAGTGTATACCATCTGTGCTGTTTGCTGTTTGGCAAATTGCTTGGAGGCAGAGGCCTTTTTTCCTTGTTTTCCTCCCCCAAAACTAAGGTGCGTCTTATACTTCGGTGCGTCTTATACTCCGAAAAATACGTGAACTACATAAGTACCGTAACTTTTTAACATTTTGTTTGTTTCATAAGGCATGAGCAACTTTGAGAGAATCTTGTGGTCCAGGAACAAGTGCAATTCATGCACAAAACTGATTTTTGGAACACCTCCCCAGACATAGCTGCCACCTACTCTTTGAGCAAGAGGCCTGACTCCTGGAAGACACCCAACTGTACGCCAACTCAGTCCAAGTCCCATCACAAAAAAAATCTCCAGCTGCAACTGAAACAAACCTTCAAACACCATCTCAACCTACAATAATCCATCAACCCCACAGATCCTAGTACTAAATCACCACCCTCAGTGTGATACTTAAATTAGATGTATATTATATACACAGTAGATTGACGTACATTAAGGTGACCAGATTTTAATATTTGTAAAGCGGGACACCATTGACGGGGGGGTTTCTAGGGGAGCAAGACGGGAGGGGTCTGTCTCTCTTATCCTGCAGCTTTGTGCACCCCCCCCAAACACCCCCCCTTCATCGCAGCCAGGGGTGGGTTCCTACTGGCGCAGGCTTACCTGTTCGTCGCCGCAGAGCCGAAGAAGCTGGTGGCGTTCGCGGCGCGGGCCTTCCCCCGCCTGCTTTCCCCGGCCGCCGGGACGCCGCCATCTGCATTCTTTTGCCCTCTGCGCATGCGCAAAGCGTTCTGCTTGCACAGATGGCAAAAGAACGCAAATGGCGGCGTCCCGGTGGCCGGGGAAAGCGGGCGGGGGAAGCCCCGCGCCGCGAACGCCACCAGCTTCTTCGGTTCTGCGGCGACGAACAGGCAAAACCGCCACTGCCCCTCTCACTGCCCTCCCTCCCTACCTGGCAGGAGGAGGCAGGCGAGGCAGGAGGCAGAGGGGTGTGCAGGGCAAATTCAAATTCAAAAAGCGGGACTTTTTTGAAATGCCGCGGGACGCGGGACAAATTATTAAAAAGCGGGACTGTCCCGCCAAAAGCGTACATATTTTCATGTCTAAAATTGAAAGACTAAATAGTGTATATATGTACTTTGACATTAAAGAAACATAGAATATATTAGTTGTACTTCGACATTAAAGAAACATAGAAGATATTAGTTTGAAAACCTCAGTAAATAATTCAGATACCATCATCAAATAAAATGTCATTAAATAGTTTTCGTACAAAGAAGTAGAAAACCTAAGAGTAAAACTTGGAATCAAGAACATTGAATCCATCTTTCATGTTTATAGTTTGGGACAGCTATTCTGACATCTGAAGACAGAGCCGACCAATATGATTTGCAGAAAATTGCTCTTTAATTGGGTCAATTTATTGTCAGAGAAGCTTTGTTCTCTTTCATCTGTTCATTTTATGGTCACCTACACTACCTAATTATTCTTCCTTCCAAAGTAGGTTGCTTCTGCAAAAGATCACAGAAAGCACTACTGGCATTACGAGAATTCTGTCTTTAAAGATGTTTCGGTTTCATAAATCATCATTTATTCCTGGGTATTTTTCATCAGCTTTTTCAAAGTCATGCAGGTGGAAAACAACCTAAACAAAATAAAACTTCAAGCTTCCTAAGTTTGAAAAAGACCAATAGAGGAATACAGAATTGAAACTAAAGAATTAGAGTTCCTTTTGTTCTTACAGGCAAAATAGGTTTTTAAACTAAGCCCTTTTAGCCCTGCAGCTTCGTTCACTGGGGAACGGAGATGAAATGTGTTTTTTAACTGTTGCTGTATGGGAGGAAGGATATATGGTAGATATAGTTTCTCTAGCATCTCAATTCTCCACCTACCAGTTTCATAAGTAATAATAGGCTATATTTTGTCATAAGGATAGGGCTATACAAGCTTGAAAAAATAGAATTAAAAAGAGGTTTTTAAACTAAGCCCTTTTAGCCCTGCAGCTTCGTTCACTGGGGAACGGAGATGAAATGTGTTTTTTAACTGTTGCTGTATGGGAGGAAGGATATATGGTAGATATAGTTTCTCTAGCATCTCAATTCTCCACCTACCAGTTTCATAAGTAATAATAGGCTATATTTTGTCATAAGGATAGGGCTATACAAGCTTAAAAAAATTGGATCCTTCTTTTTCCCATCTTTTTTTATGAACACGAGATCAAAAGCTTTCCCAGGCCGGCAGAGCTCTCCGCCCCCCCGCACCTCGGCAGCTGATGGCCGGGGAATGGTGGTTCCCAGTGGAGAGAATCCCAGGCAAGGCCGCACATTCGGAGCTTCTCCGGCTGTCGCATGGCACTGCCGAGGTGGGGGGGACAGAGAGAGCTGCTTCCAGCCGGGAAACGGTGGATCCCAGCAGGGAGGATCCTAGGCATGGCAGCACATTCGGAGCTTCTCCGGCTGCCGAGGTGGGGGGCAGAGAGAGCTGCTGCGGCCAGGGAACGGTGGATCCCAACAGGGGAGGATCCTAGGCATGGCCGCATGTTTGGAGCTTCTCCGGCTGCCAAGGTGGAGGGGCAGAGATAGCTGCTGCCGGCCGGGGAATGGTGGATCCCAGCAGGGAGGATCCTAGGCATGGCTGCACATTCAGAGCTTCTCCGGCTGCCGAGGTGGGGGGACAGTGAGAGCTGTTGGCAGCTGGGGAATGGTGGTTCCCAGCGGGGAGGATCCCAGGCAAGGCTGCACATTTGGAGCTTCCCTGGCCAGCGTTGCCGAGGTGGGGGAGGACAGAGAGAGCTGCTGCCAGCCAAGGAACGGTGGTTCCCAGTGGGGAGAAGCCAAGGCAAGGCCGCGCGTTTGGAGCTTCCCCGGCTGGCGAATGGCGCTTTCGAGGTGATGGGGCTAAGAGATCTGCCACCGGCTTGGGAATAGCTGCTGCTTTGTCTCGCCAGGGAACGGGCTGGTACCTGGTTGTCCTCCATTAAGAGGCCCTCTTGGAAGAAGTGGGAGGCACATGCGCGGAGGCACACACATGCGCAGTGAGGGGTTTGCATGTGTGCATGTGCAGTGTGCAGTGCAGTGTGGGGCGCATGCGCAGGGGGAGTGCTGGTGAGGGTCGTGTTCACATGTGCAAATGGGGGCGCACATTGCATTATGGGTGCTGGCACGCGCGAGCGCAACAGCACTCTCGCACTTGGACTTTTGGCACGCAATGCCAAAAAGGTTCGCCATCACTGCTATATAGGCATGATTTTTTCATATGAATCTGTACAGCCTCACTAAACAGCAAGTCTTAATTAAAACATTCAAAAACCACTAAGTTATGAAACAATTGTGTTTACGTAAATGAAATTGCTCTTTCACTAACAAATGGTAATTTCATTCTCTGTCTTAGAACTTAACACAATAAATTTATGGGGAAAAATGTCTTTTTAAAATTGCAGACATTATAATTTTTTACCAGATAAATATTTCTGGCAATTGAACCTTATCTAAGTAAGAAATCTCTTGATTGTATTATTAAGGGCACTAATAAAATGTAAAATTCTTCACATTCACAGATGGCTAATTAGTGACTACCACCTGTGGTGTCTCTTGTATAGTTTGTGGTTTCATTTTAAAATACTACTGTATTAGCTGATCCTAATAGACATATCAATTCATCACTTTGCTAAAATCCTAATTAACCCACAGATGTACATTACAGAACACAAGAGAAACCGTTTGACTTTCATGAATTATCTGTTGTGATTCACAGGCTGAAATAACAAATGATATTGTTCGAACAAGCATTTGTGTTTATGTCTGTTTTGGGTAAGATTTTTTTTTCTTTTTGTAGATTTTAGGCAGGCCTATGGATATACAGGAACACGGAACTTTGCATATCCAAAGAAAGCAGCACAAGCAAGAATTAGTAGCTACCAAGCAATGCTAAAAAAAAAAGTTGACGCACAAACTATAATTATACCACTAAAATTAAAATCTATAGGAACATAATTCTGCTTAAGGAACAAACTGTATAATCCTGTTCAACTTTGTAACAGTTATAAAAGGGAATATATATATGTAATTTTGAGAAACTCATGTTCCAAGAGCTTTGCAGATCATCCTACTGAATCATAGAAGAGAAAACACTAAAATTTGATTTCAATTTTTACTAAGATAACAATATAGCACTGTACCATCTGCTAACCGAGCTTGTTGTGTTTTGTGCATACAAAAGATAATTCAACCTTCATAAAACAAGAAAGTATGTAATCAGAACTGCAGAAAAAACAATTACTGCCAACCTGCCTTCCATTGAGGACCTGTATACTGCACGAGTCAAAAAGAGGGCCATGAAAATATTTACTGACCCCTCACATCCTGGACACAAACTGTTTCAACTCCTACCCTCAAAACGACGCTATAGAGCACTGCACACCAAGACAACTAGACACAAGAACAGTTTTTTCCTGAACTCCATCACTCTGCTAAACAAATAATTCCCTCACCACTGTCAAACTATTCACTAAGGCTACATTACTATTACTATTAGTCTTCTCATCATTCCTATCACCCATCTCCTCCCACTTATGACTGTATGACTCTAACTTGTTGCTTGTATCCTTATGATTTATATTGATATTGACTGTTTCCTGATTGCTTATTTGTACCTATGACAATCATTAAGTGTTGTACCTCATGATTCTTGACAAATGTATCTTTTCTTTTATGTACACTGAGAGCATAAGCACCAAAGACAAATTCCTTGTGTGTCCAATCACACTTGGCCAATAAAGAATTCTATTCTATTCTATTCTATTCTATTCTATTCTATTCTATTCTATTCTATTCTATTCTATTCTATTCTATTCTATTCTATTCTATTCTATGTAAGGGTTCTCCTGAATAGCCAGCAAAGAAATCAAAATGAGAGAAACAGTGAGGCTTACCTCATACAGGATTGACTTTCCTGTCTCTGGAGCTAGCTCAGCATTGTTACAATACAGGTAGTACTTGACTTACCACCACAATTGAACCCAAAATTTCTGTTGCTAAAAGGGACAGTTGTTAAGTAAGTTTTGCCACCTTTTATGCCCTTTCTTGCCACAGTTGTTAAGTGAATCTGCATTCCCCTGCATTGATTTAGCTTGTCAGAAGGTCGCAAAAAGTGATCACTTGATCCCAGGATACTGCAACTATCGTACATACGTGCCAATTGCCAAGCATCTGAATTTTGATCATGTGACCACCAGGACACTGCAATGGTTGTAAATGTGAAATATCGCCGTAAGTCGCTTTTTTCAGTGCTGTTGTAACTTTGAATGGTCACTAAACAAATGTTGTAAGTCAAGGACTACCTGTACCTCTTGCAGTCTTGGGGTGGCACACCCAACCCCCCTTCCCCCCAAAATCCAACATCTTGGCAAAAAAAAGTGTTTTCCTCACTGTACCTGAGAGCATGTATATTTAGGAGGTGAACATGAGGAGATAAAGGAGGGCAAAATTCTACTGTGATGACTTGCAACCAATTCTGAGCTCAGTGAACTCTTCTGTAAAAGAAAACACCTCAGGGACTGGCATAATTAGGAAGTGAGCTTGGGAAGTTAGCCTTTTCAATTGCTGTTTTTCTCTTCCTCCTTCTTTATAATAGCCTTCCCCCTGAAATGATCCCCTATTCCGCTGAAGGCCCTCAAATCCTTCTCTTTTCGGGAGACTTTAAGGAAAGAAATGTGAGTTCTTCTGTTTGAGAGCCTAATCAAATTAGAGATTATAATTATCTCTGATGCTAAATGATGATATATCATGCGGTTTATAGCTATATTGATTTTAATAGATATTTTATATTTTAAACCTCTTTCACAAAAAGAGGGTATGTAAGTCTAAGATTCGGGATTGAGTTTAGTGGAAATAAATACAGCAATAAATCTTAACAAATACATTAAAATGCATAAAAGTAGAAATATGGTGTACAGGACTAGGGTTAGAAGAACTAGAGAGCAAAATCCAAATTGTTGGAAGAAAATCAGAGGTGGATCTAACGTATTGGATTGAACGGAATTTTCAATAACAATTGTTATAATTATGAAAATACGCTAATGATGTCACTTCGATGGCTGGAAGTGAATAATGCAGTAACCTCTCAGTGAAACTGAATGAAGTGCAGAAACTTCAGTTTGCTGCTCAAAAAATGAAGAAAAAAACCCAGCAACTAAAATTTTATCAAGAGCCAGCTTGAATTATTAACAGACTTCTATTTTTCTACAATCAAAAATTTACAAAGCTTGACTGTAGCCATTAAATGGTTTTGGTACTCAATTTGAAACCAGTGGCCAATTAATACTAGTCCTCCCTTACTGGCTGGGTGACTTTAAATACAGATTAACAGAGTTGGAAGGGACCTTGCAGGTCATCTAGTCCAACCCCCTGCGCAAGCAGGAGACCCTACATCTGCCTCTACCTAGGATCGAACTCACAACCTCCTGATTGTGAGGCAAGAGCTCCACCTCTAGGCCACAGCAGCTGTCTACTTTGGGCTGGTCATTCTTTCTCAGCTTAAACCCATCTCAAAGATGAGTTATTCTGAGCAAAGAGAAGGAAAGAGCGCTGTGCACCTTAGATTGTGCAAAATAATGGTGGGCTATAACAGGACGAGGAGGAAAAATAAAGAGATCGCTACTATTTGGAAGAAAGACTATCTAGATACAGCTAAAACATTAAAGTGTGGAAACATATTGTGACAATAAGGGCAATGCATTGTCAAGGCTGTGGCTTTTCTAGACGTAGCATAGGGCTGTGAAAGTTGAATAATCAGAAAGACTGAACAAAGAGAAATGTATCCCTTTGAATTGTGATGGTAGAGAAAATTGTTGCATATATCTTGATCTGCAGTAAGAACAGATCATTCAGTTCCAAGTGAAGTAAATGAAGGCTGCTCACTGGAGGCATTAACAATGAAGCTAGAGCTTTGATATTTTGGGACAAATAAAGAAACATTGGAGAAGATGCTTTGAAAATTTAAAGGCAATCAAAAAAGAGACCAAGAGGACATATATGGCGCACAGTTGAGCTTACAAATAGTAATTTTTGAAATTAGAAAACAGTTACTGATAGCCAGTACTGGAGAGATGATGAGTCAGAAGCAACTAAAGGATAACAGAAGTATACTGACATTGATACTGGTCATAGAACAGATGGAATTCTTTTAATACTTTAATTTTTCCCCATCATCCATAATACTTTAGATCAGTGTTTCCCAACCTTGGCAAGTTGAAGAATCATTCGCTGGCTGGGGAATTCTGGGAGTTGAAGTCCAGACATCTTCAACTTGCCAAAGTTGGGAAACACTGCTTTAGATCAAGGCTGTCAAACTCCCGGCCTGCGGGCCAGATGCCCAGTTTAGTGAAGGGGGAAAAAGTCCTGATACATCATGTGATGCCACCATGACCACGTGAGTTTGACACCCCTGCTTAAGTTGCAGTTTTTAACCACATTATTTTGCTAACCACTAAAGGTAGTTCATTATTTAGTTGTTTTCCATTCTTTAAATGGTGAAAACTCTTTGCTTAAATGTGCATCTAACAGATTTTTACATTGCATTATGTTTAACTTTTGGTATAATCGTATTGCTATGCATGGATTCTTCAGCAGTAAACCTTATTTGCATTAGATGCCTAAAGGTCCCAAAACCTTTTGATAGAAGAACAGATTCAGCAGAACCACTGCTAATCAAAATATTGAATATAGAGAATATGCAATTTAAAATCACTTTTCTACCTAAAATATATAAATTGATATGGGTTTGTTAAGAAAAGAAAACCTTCCAATATTTAAATGAGTGAAATAAGTTACTCACTTTTTAAATGTGACAGAAAAGGAATTTTTGCTGACTTCCATATTTGCTTGGGGCACATTAGCAGTATAAGAGATACTGCAGAGAAAATTGTTAAGAAAAATTCCTCATTAAGAATTTCCTGAGTATGAGAAGATGCCATTAATGACTTGACTTATTTTATTAATGCTGATTTAGTGTTAACCTGGAAAAATTCGCATATTAAATAAATAACACATATCCACACTTTGTATGTGACTATATACATCCTTATATTCCACCTGACCAAGAAAATAAAGCATTCAAATGAACACTATAAAATTGACCTGCACTGACGCTTTGACACAGTCACTCCATTTTTAATGAACCACAACTATTGCTTTAATTCTTTAGAGATAAAACCTGCTTCCAAAATAATCTTCATAGGAGATGATTTCCAATGCACTTGAAAAATAATGAAAAGAGACTGAATCAGGAAATGGCCACATTGCTCTAATAAAACTTGTTCTCACTTCAAATTGGGCATTTTTTCAATAAAGGTCATTATCTATGGAGAGGAATTCTTACATTGTTACTCAAAAATCTGACTTTTGCAGTTTGCCTGTGTACATGATGAACTAACTCTTTTCATTTAAACTTTGTGCCTGGGTTGCTTTGTTTTTACTCTAGTCAAGAAGCTTCTAGTACTGCGACACACAAATAGAATGTGTATCTATGCTTAAGTGAAAATGTATTTATAAGATAGAAAGTACTTTAGATCCAAAACCACAGACAGAAAATTCATAGAACCTTAAAGCACATCTTAAGAAATATTAAAGACTGTTAGGTCAGGATATGATGCTTATCAGTGGTGGGATTCAACAAGTGTAACAACCGGCTCGCTGAGCGCGCGTACATTACATTTGAAAACAGCTCCACAACTTACATTCTACTCCAGCCCCGGTGACAAAAACAGCTGAGGCGCAGCAATCCTCTCTGCCGCGCCTATCAGCTGGGCTTCAAACAAAGGAAATATAGATCAGTATAATGCAGGGGCGGGTGGTCAGGCCCACCTGATCATCGGAGCAAACTGGTTCGCTCTCAGCTGATCATTGGAGCTAGGGGTTCGCCCGAACCAGTCCGAACCGGTAGAATCTCACCACTGATGCTTATTGATGCCAAAGCCAAGATTATGAACAATGAATGTCAGGATATACATCACACATTGCTCTACATCCTTAACCATATAGTTAGTTCGCAGATAACACTACGACAGAACATAGTGACCAGAGTTTGGGAGATTAATAAATATATTATTTCCTCTTCTAAGAAAAAATATATTAATTATATAGTAATAATTAAACTTGGTTTATGAGCCATGCTTTAAGGAGAATAGAATAGAATTTTTATTGGCCAAGTGTGATTGGACACACAAGCAATTTGTCGTGGTGCATATGCTCTCAGTGTACATAAAAGAAAAGATACGTTCGTCAAGAATCATAAGGTACAACACTTAATGATAGTCCGCGTACAAATAAGCAATCAAATCATATTAGGAACCAGTCAAGAAGCAGACGTATGAAATAAATTGACAATGAAATCTGTTGCCTGTTTAATAATAAATCACAATGGCAACAAAATACAGAAAAGAAAAGATGGCAGATGAATGGAAGGAAGAGGTTGAGGGTTGGAATTCAACCCTAGTCAACTCAACCCTGGTCAGAATACAACATCTGCACCCTGCCAATCTGAACCAGCTCATATCTCAACCTGTCCTTTACTGTATGCTTTCAGAAGAAGAACAAATAACTTCTATGACATTAAATTAACCTTAAGAAACTTTTCTAACAGTTGTACTTAAGTTCAAAATTAATAATTTCATATGGGCAGACTTTGAAAAAAAGAGAGAGAGAATTAAATGTCGATATTGCAGCATAGAATCCACTCAAAGAGTTATCCTTTGAATACATTCATAATGTTCAATATTTCTCCATAAAATTGAATTTCTTTCCTTGTTCTGAAGTAATATCAAACATCTGACACAGTAATGGGATGGATGAGGGAGGGGCAGCAATAAAGGAATTTGTAGCTATAACTAGATCTAGATACACATACATAGAATTCTGATATAGCCTAGGTAAAGTTTTGCAAAAGCTGTTAAGAAAAAGTAAACAATTCACTTCTAGGAAAACATTGGAAAGAGACTCATCATAATCGTGTTTTGATTCTGCTTGGTATAAAGGAGTCAGAGGGAAACTCCAGCAGGTTTTCAAGATTCTGTTAGCATATCCTATAACAGGAGTGTCAAACTCTATTTCATTGAGAGTCACATCAGGGTTGTGGTTGACCTCGGGACACCTGGTGGGCGTGGCTAGGGCGGGTGTGGCCAGATTGCCATCGCTCATGTCACGGGTGCCTGTGGTGGTCTGGGTGAGGTGGAATCCATTGTCTCCAGCACACGCCCAGGGGGTGGGGTGGGGGCAGCCCCTCACTGGCTCCAGGGTGGTTCCGTAGATCTAAGGCTGAATATGTTCTGGCCCGGATGGCTGCCACCAAGTTTTAGATCAGCGCCCAGCCACGTGGGGTGAAAGTGCTGGGGGATGGTCCTTTGTTGTTTCCAGGGCAGCCCCACGGGCCAGATCTAACCACATCGTGGGCTGGATCTGGCCCACGGGCCTTGAGTTTGACATCCCTGTCCTACTACAATAAAATACATTGAGATTGTCCTTGCAATGTCTGCTCCTGACTTGAAGAGCTGACATAATCCAAGATTCAGACTACTATAATGGTTAAGATGTTGAGCTAGGAATGAGGAGACCCAGGTTCAGGTCAACCTCAACCCAATCTCTTTTTCTCTCAGCCCAAGTGCTTCCCATAGAGGGTTGTTACTGTTTTGTTACCACAAACGCCAAAATAGATTTGGCAGGCATGGGATGATCTCCTTTCCCTTTGTTTCATGCTGTTCTCTCAGTGAAAAAACACAACTGGTTATCCATTGAAGACATTAATGCATTTGCTAATTCAGAGATTGATGCAAAAGAGGCCAGAAGTGACTTATGAATGAATTCATTTGGAACTGAAAAAGATGGAAACAGATTGATTGATCCATCCCTTGACATGTCATAGATCCTTTGATAAAGAGAAATTTAACTAAAAGAGATGGATAGATAAACTTATCTTGTACAACATACAAATAGAAGAGGGGTTTTTTTTGTCTTTATCTGATACACATTTCACAATACAACTTTAAAATAGCATCCTCTTGAGATCTTTTCTAAATAATGAGCTGATATTCCACAGACATCATGATTTCTCTTGTAGAGAGAGATGGAAACCTAGCTCAACTAAAGTTAATTATCAGCTGTTGCTTGCACAAAAGGGAGACAAGATAATAACTTAATTAGTATATTCAATTATTCTACCTCTTTCCATTTTTCCACCATTGACCAAGGCCAAGGCAAAATGAGAACTAAGGAGACAGTAACTACTATAGTTATAATCTAAATATTGACGGTTATTATCTATCTATCTATCTATCTATCTATCTATCTATCTATCTATCTATCTATCTATCTATCTATCTATCTATCTATCTATCTATCTCTCTCTCTCTCTCTACCTACCTACCTACCTACCTACCTACCTACCTACCTACCTACCTAAGCAAGCACTTTCCATTATTTATATTCCAGCTGGAAGAAACAGTTGCAAGAAAAGCAGGAAATTGATGGTGCCACAACTCCCTCCCACGCACACAGAGGAAATCACAACTACAACCTCTTCAACTATCAACTAATATGAAGCTATTGGTCTCCCTCCCACACACACAGAGGAAATCACAACTACAACCTCTTCAACTATCAACTAATATGAAGCTATTGGTCTCCCTCCCACACACACAGAGGAAATCACAACTACAACCTCTTCAACCATCAACTAATATGAAGCTATTGGTCTTGCACAACTCACTCACCCAGTCCCAGGTACTCAGTATTTGACATCCAATTGACCACCATAAAGTTGTCCTTTCAACCTGGAATGTGGTTGGGTGATCCTGTTTACTGACTTCCTCTCCTGCTATGAAATCATACTGGTCCAGAAAACATGGACTGCTGATAACATGCTATTAAATGGATTTAATTGATTCATGAGCAGGACAGAGCCAAGAGCATGGAAGAGCAAAAGGAGATCTGGGGGTCCTAGTCTCCACTCCACTGCATACCATATCAAAGCACCTCTCTCCAGTCAAGCATATGCCATTGCTGTGTTAATCCAATCACAATGCCCAGTTGATAATAAATGTTTATATACCCCCAATGAGGCAGAAACTAGAGACCTGGATGTGTATTTCACCTAATAGGTATGTTTCATGAAGGGAGATCATGCAAAGTAAGATATAACCCCCAAAGTCATCTCACCAATGCTGTTGGAACTGAGAAAGGTGTACAGCAAGGTTGTATATTGGTTTCCCTCTTATTACATGATGGGCCATCTCCTCAACAAAAATTTTCACTCCCCAAAACTAGCTTGCAGGATCACCTCTGTTTTACTCTATGCAGATGATCCACCAATAGGCTCAAGAACTCCTATTAGCTCCCATATTACAGAGTATTGTCCCAAACAATCTGGGTCCTCAGTTTACCGACCTCAGAAGGATGGAAGGCTGAGTCAACCTTGAGCTGGTCAGGATCGAACAAATTGAATTCCTGGCATTGTGAGCAGAGTTAGTCTACAATGCTGCGCCATAATAACCACTGCACCACCACAGAATGTAGTCTTACATTCTGCCAAGGAACTCATTTTCCACCCATGAATTCCTCAAGACAAGAGACGGTCACTACATTTCTGAAGCACTCAAATTACTATTGGAAGTTAAGCCAATATCACAATTTCTCTATGGTGCCCAGATGGGCCTTTTCTCCAATTTTGCACCATTAACACTTGTTCAATCCACATTTTGGTCCCTTCAAGCCCAAAAATATGTCTCAAATGCTACCCAAAGGCTAGACATAGATCTCGTGAAAGTAAACACTAGAGTGTGTACTCAACTACTGGCTCAGACTATCCTTTTCTCCCCTTTGACTTTGTCCCATTAATTATGAGTGATGATTTTCAATCCAAATGAAAAGAGGCAGTGGCAACTAAAATCTCGTCCTTGGGCTTCCACTCTGGATATGATCAAACCAAAGCACTCATTAAACAACATGTAGCAGACAGAGTGTCAATTGGACCTAGCTAAGTCTTCAACCTCCACTGACACTGAACCCAACAGAAATTCTGCATCCCCTATGGCAGTGATGGCAAACCTTTTCAGCACTGAGTGCCGAAAAGGGAGTGTGTGCGCCCTTGTCTGGGCCATGACCGAGAAGAGAAGCTGCCCAGTGGGCATGCGCGTGCCAGGAAATTAACTTCCAGTTTCCTAGTCTTCCGGTTACTGGTGCACATGCATATGCAACAATCAGCTGGCTGGCGCGCATGCGCGTTCCGGAAACAGGAAGACCAGATCTTCTGGTTTCCTGCACTGCCGCACGCACAAAGGCCAGCTTATCGTCGCGCACACATGCACACCAGAAACCCAGAAGAGGAATGGGAGACGCCACGCGTGCCAGGCGATATTGCTCTGCATGCCACTTCAGACACGCGTGCCATAGGTTCGCCATCACGGCCCTATGGCATGCTTAAGTAACCCCAAAGTACCTAACCACCAAAGGGCTTTTACTGTGACACAATATCACACCATCTCCTCAGCTGTACTTGAAGACCAATTCAGGAAGAGTCTCCTACCCAGAAAGACCCTATCTCACAACCTTGGACCTGCAGAAACAACAGAACATGCATTTCTTCTGTGTCTGTACTACAAAGACATTCGTTCACCTCCCTGCTACTTGCTGACACCAATCCTACTATAATAAACAATGTTTCCAGGTTCTACACAGCAGCACTTAAAATCTTTCAGAAGATGGCTTGTGCTATAAACCAGCTTTAATAAGCACTTCGCTCGTAATAGTAGAGTAATTTTTATTGTGATAGATTTAATTTA
>JALIGW010000005.1:9380000-9687500 GCA_023053685.1 Diadophis punctatus similis
ACAGTCTCCAACCATAAAATCAGGAACGAACAATTCATTAAATCAGAAAAGAAGAAAAGAACGCCCGTTTACATTTTTCTCTTGAAGCAACTGCTAGTTAAATAAATTGGAACAATTCTTCTACCAAATTGTGGAGTCTGTTCCACTTGCTTTCATCTACCAGATGTATTAGTATGTTTAATATAATAATGGAAATTAAGCTAGGTCTTTTCTATTCCTAAGAATATTGCTTTTATCATCATTTTCATTATCCTTAGTACCACTCTATAAAATCTTAATAAGACCACATCTGGAATACTGCATCCAATTTTGGTCACCACATTGCAAAAAAGATGTTGAGACTTTGGCTAGTTGTAGAGACTCTAGAACAGTGTTTCCCAACCTTGGCAACTTGAAGATGTCTGGATTTCAACTCCCAGAATTCCCCAGCCAGCAAATGCTGGCTGGGGAATTCTGGGAGTTGAAGTCCAGACATCTTCAAGTTGCCAAGGTTGGGAAACACTGCTCTAGAAAAAGTGCAGAGAAGAGCAACAAAGATGATTATGGGACTGGAGCTAAAATATATGAAGAATAGTTTCAGGAATTGGGTATTGTCCAGTTGAATGCAAAGGAAGACTAGGGGTGACATGATAATAATATTCCAGTATTTGAGGGGCTGCCACAAAGAAGAAGAGGTCAATTTATTTTCCAAAGCACCAGAAGGCAAGACAAGAAATAATAGATGGAAATTAATAAAGGAGAGAAGCAACCTGGAATTAAGGAGAAACTAAGAGTGGCAACAATTAACCAGTGGAACAGCTTGACTTCGTAATAGTGAGTGCTTCATCATTGGAGGTTTTTAAGAAGAGACTGGACAGCCACTTGTCTGAAATGGTATAGGATCCCCTGCTTGAGCTGGGGGTTGGACCAGAACAAGGGTCTGCAATCTTAAACACTCAAAGAGTCAATTGGACCCATTTCCCACAGATAAGAAAACACCAAAAGCCAGAAACGTGAGTGGGAGTGGCCAACTCAACATCACTCCCACCCAGTCACATGACCCCCCCAGCCACGCCTACCCAAGTTTTGTGGCTCCCGATGTTTTCTGTGGGAAATGGGTCTCTCTCTCTCTCTCTCTCTCTCTCTCTCTCTCTCTCTCTCTCTCTCTCTCTCTCTCTCTCTCTCTCCCTCCCTCCCTCCCTCCCATTTCTGTTTTTCTCTCTTTTTCCTCTCCCTCTCCCTCTTTCTCTCTCTTTTCTTTCATTAGCTCATGCATCAGAAATGGGGGAAGGGCAGACAGAGGAAGGGTTTTTTTAAAAACTACGAATAGACACACAGCATGAGAGAGATTTTTAAAAAAGTTAAACATTCCAGTGATTTCATGTGCAATTTGTAAACTGTCTGCATTAGCTGTTTTGATTGCCATTTATCTTTTCACGCCGGGATTTTCAGTGCCCTGAATGAATTCATCACCAGATGCATGGTGCTGCATGGCAAGTGCTCTGAGTGACATGCAAGATGACCAAAGGAATACAGAATGAATTGAGGAAGTGTGCTGTCATGAGTTTAAAGTGGGCTTAAATAATCACTTAGACGTCTGCCAATGGAATTTGTCATGTTGTTTCATCTATTCCTTTTTTCCTAATTCTCTAAATGAATCCATATGCTTCATATTACTCTTTTCTTTAAAAAAAACACCTCCCATGCATTCTTCAATAAATTACTCTTAGTTTGGGACAGATTATCTATATATTATTTATATATTATTTATATAGTATCTATATACATACATACACATCATAAATGGAAACATAAAACTAAAATTTTCATAGCTCTGAGGTCCTCACCAATGGAAGATTATTCCCAGATAATTTGGGATAATTTTTAAGATTAAGAGAAGCTTCACTATCATTTTTTACAATGAGCACACTGTCACACATTGTTTGAGTTTATCAACGGAACAGAATCAAAAACTAATGTAAGATTACAAATTACATTTTTCCCAAAGTAGATGTCTTAATACACTGTGAGGAAGAACATTTGCAAGGCAGAATTAGGAAACCTATAGGTGGCGCAGCGGTTAGAGGCAGGTACTGCAGGCCACTTTAGCTGACACTGATCCGCAGGTCAGCGGTTCAAATCTCACCGGCTCAAGGTTGACTCAGCCTTCCATCCTTCCGAGGTAGGTAAAATGAGGACCCAGATTGTTGGGGGCAATATAAATATACATTGCTTACTGGTGTAAACCGCTTAGAGAGTGCTTGCACTGTGAGGCGGTATATAAATGTCACTAAATAAATAAAAAATATAGCTTTATGTATTACACACATTTTTCCATACAAAAATGATAATCTAACTGTAAAAATGGTGATTTTAACAGCTAAACTTTAAATAAATGTGCATAGTAATAAAGCATATGTGTGCCCCGGCTAATTCTAAAACTGTTGTCCTTGAAGTCATTTTAGAACATTTAGATTTTAATTATAAATATGTCTTAGATTCCAGGGAAGAACATATGCTGGCTGGTGGACAAATATCTGCAAGGGAACAAGAAATGGGTAGAAGACCATCTTACTTTCATTAATTCTCCCCAGGAAAAGTGTCACTGAATTTCCATTTCATGATCGCTCTTCTACAGAAACAGATCTATATTAATTGCCATTACTAGAACCATTACTCCAAACTCTTTATAGCATCTCAATAACTACATCTATAGGTATCCATAAGGAAAAGCTTCCGAGTTTAAAATGCCTATTCTATTTGTACTTTGCCAGACAGGAATATACATAACAATTGAGAGTTGAGCATTAGCAGCTTCTCTGTAAGGCTTTACTATGAAACTAGACTTTACACAACAGAAATGCTAATATAGTAACAAGTACATGAAAGGAGATGTTTAAACAGGAATAACACTAAATGCTTTTATAAACATGAGTGTGGTAAGAGAAGAGGATAGTTAATATTATCTCTTGCTTGCTGTCCTCCATCACCAGATCAATAGATCTCTGAATGCATATGTAAAGTTTTTATGGCATTTTTTTTCTTCATTACAATTGTACTATATGGTTGTACTATATGTATAATTAGGAATATTTTTTTCCTTGCTGGTCAGACAGAAATAGGCAGTGAATTTTCCACAGTACCATCAGCTGAGCGTGCTTGAGAATTCCTAAATGAGAATGGGCCTTTATACATTTATAATTTACAAATGTATAAATGTGAATCACTAGGGTATCCATATTAGATATAAAAGACTAAAATGCTTAGAAAGTAAATGCTACATGCTACAGTCTGATTCATGTTCACTTATCAATGCCTTTGAAGATACTTTTTTTATCTCCAAAATACTAAGTGGAAGAAAGATATCGCAGAAGCGATAACTCACAATCACTCATCCTTCCTTGGTCAGTAAAAGTGTCTAAAAAATATTACTTCCTTCTCTCTCCCAATCATAAAATGCATCTCCAAGGGTCACTGTTCTATGGTGCCTTCTGGGCTGACATCTGTTTTATCATGTCATTCACAAAAAATCCTCAGGGAATTCTATCTAAAGTGCTTTCTGCCTGAAACAAGCCGTCTGGTTTTTTTTTTTTTTTTTTTTTGGTACAACCATATGCCATTACATTTCATCTCCAAATTCCTTATTAAAGACAGATTAAACGGGCTTGCACTGTAGTCTATCATGTCTAATGATTATGAGAGCCGTGTGATCATTCAGAGGAAGCATTAAAGTAGCCTCAAAAAGGCTCAATGAGTTAGCCTGGGGGCTTTCCCACTCTCTTTAATTGTGTGAATACACCTACAACATTTTGGTAAATAACTGATCAGGTTCCCTTGAAGACACCAGGGGAGGCATTCAAAGAAGGCGGATGTTTCAACACTTTTAGGCAGGGGTGTCGAACTCGTGGCCCTCAGGCTGGATGCGTCACGTACAGGCCACCCCCACCCCTGGGTTAGCGAAGGGGGAAAAAGTTGCGATACAACATGTTGTCATGAGTTTGACACCCCTGCTTTTAGGAGAAACTTTCAATAAATCCACCCCCCTCCTGCCCATGGGTTCAGAAATCAAATGAACCCATGACTAGAGTAAGGAAGCTTATAACAAATCATGGATATAAATTATGTTTTGGATATTTAGGCATAGTTTAACTCAGTGTTTATCAACATCAACATTAACAACTCTGAACTTCAATACTAGATGGGGAATTCTGGGAGTTGAAATTCAGACATCTTAAAAATGCTGAAGTTGAGAAACACTGGTTTAAATGAAGGTCTGGATTTGCAGATCCTTCTAGGACTAACCATAACTTAACACAGGGGTTTCAACCTGGATTTCTTCAAGGGTCAGGTTAGCATTGTAGCTCTCCTCCGTGGGCCGGCGGGGTGGGGTGGGGAGACGGGACAGACTTCTCCTGCAACACCCTTCTGGCCAAAACAGGGTGCAGGGGGGCCACGTGGCCTGGATGGCCTCCTGCAACATTTTGCCAGCCAAAATGGGGCACGTGGGGCTGCATGTGGCCCCCCCATGCCCCATTTTGGTTGCCAGAGGGACTGCAGGCTGATCCTTTGCTATTTCCAGGCTGGCCCCTCGGGCCAGATTTAAGCACCCCTGACTTAACATATTGTGTAAGAAAGATCATTCTCAAGTTTCTCAGGTCACTTCAAGGTGATATATGGTTTTAATTCATAAAATGTATGTTCCTTCATGCTTCTCTTTCATTATCTCACTTCGTTTAGTTTTGGTATTAATTTTGGTTAGTGTCAGATATTCAGTAGAAATCAAGTAAAATGTCCCTTTAGAATCATGTAAAAATAAAAAGAGGTATTTTTATTGCAAACGTCAGATCATTTCTTCTTTGTAATAAAAATCAGATTTAAAATACTGCTGTGTAAATTTGCCTCTGAATACTGTGAAAAGGCTGGGAGTTGATATGCAATCTATCTTAGAGAATGATATGAAACCTGAATATAGTAATTTGTAAGTACATTAAAACGGTATGAAGAATGGGTGAGCAGCCTCCATATTTGTATGTGACAAGTTGACAGGATATGCCCTGAATTAAAAAATAAAATTGCACAACAGAAAAAATTATGTTTGCCCATACAAGTAATAGGTTTATTTTTGCAAGCTGCCACTCTAGGTTCAAAAATGGCAAAGTGATTATAGAGTACCTATGTTATAGAGAGCTGTTTGTAAAACACAAGTAAAAAGGATAATTCATTTTCATATTGTAGGACATATTAACTTTTTAAACTTTTTAAACCAACTTTTTAAAAATTGACGTGTGCTACTGAAGTCAGCTTTACCGGTCTGAGGCTAAAGCTATTTTTAATTTTACCCATTAATTGATCTAAAGAAGTTAAAAACCTCCACCACTATTGTGGTAAAAGATGTCACCTTCTTTTCTTATAGCTTCTTCAAAATCATAGCTTTATTCTAACTGGATGTGAGCAACAACTTAAAGTTAAAAAATTAAATAGAGTTGGAGTTGGTTAGTATTTGGATAAAGAATACCAGATTTGTAAATTAGGAAATTTACATAACTGAAGGTGATCCCCCCCTGTATTGCTACCAGAAAAGGTATTAACATTGTCAACTTTGCCTACAGATAAATTTATTAATTCAGGGATAAGGGGTTAGATACTAGATTAGTCTTGTTGAAGAATCAGATTTCAATTTCTTCTAACTACCCAAGTATATAACAAAATTAACTTTTTAGTAGGATAAAGAAAATGGAAGTAATGACAAAATAATTATACATATTTAAGTAGTATTCCTTTTCTGGCATAAAATAAAAAAAGATGTAAAAACAGATGAAATAGTAGAAATTCACAATGAACAAGTGTGTATAAAAACTGATGTTACACAAATGATCCCAATATAAACATAAACTAATTCACCATATTAATCAATTTTGGAATGGACATTTTAGTCAACAGGATTAGATATGACTTTGATGCAAGGGCCTGAGTTTAGTGATTTCTTATATAAAATTAATAATTCATAGTAGATATAAAAATTATTTGGACAAGGTTTTGAAAATCCCATTGCAGATTCTCTCCAAAAATGTCTATTCAATATTTTTCTGATTTGTTACATTAACTCTTTTGTAACTCCTTTCTAACTACTTCTCCCTTAGTTCACTAACAAAGTGTGTGTGCGCGCGCGCACACACACACACACACACACACACAGAAACACACATACACATTCATACTGTATTTAAACTTACAAACTATACAAAGAAATGCATAATTTGGTATTAAATATATGGCTGCTAAAACTGATACATAGACCTAATCTATATAACTAAAGAAAAATATTTTAAAAATTACAATTGGTTCTTCCAGAAACAATATTATATCATTTACAAAAACGCAAAGGTCAGAGGCCTAGGAAAAAAACACTTTTGTAGTGTACAAGAATTCATTAGCAACTTGTCAATTCTGAAGTTGCCAACATACAGCTAATATTTGGGGTTTACAGAAGAGAGAGCAAATACCAAAATGTAGCTTATAATTATGACCTACCAGAGCTGTAATTCAGACAATTACTTCTGGCTTCCAAAGCTTTCCTACATATCCTGATTGCTATGGGATTCTCTAATGCTATCTTCTAATCCAGGGAGGCTGGACCTATTTGATTGATCTGACCTTCCTCCAGTGATTGATGAGTCAAAAAGGCCCATCCAATCAGTTGAATAGAATGGAATGGAATAGGAATAGGAAATAGAATAACTTTATTGTCACTTTGAATGTACACTAATCGGCATACATTACAATGGAATTTCATTGCATGCAGCTCTCAAAAGGTCACCATCTCCAATATACACTACATAAACATGACAAAATAAATAAATACAAAATTATATCAGAGGTACTGTTGAGTTGTTTCTGTTGGTCTGCTATATGATCTATCTAAAGCAGGGGTGTCAAACTGGCAGTCCGCGGGCCGGATGCATCACGCGCAAGCCACAGCCACCTCAGCTCCGCGAATGGGAAAATCATTACAAAACATCTCGTGATGGCAACGTGATGCCGCAAGTTTGACACCCATGATCTAAAGCCTTGGTTGCTGCTTGAAATAAGGGGGAGGGTAAAGCCTTGGATTTGATTACACCTAGATGATCTCTCTCTCTCCTCTCACAAATTTCATAATTCTCTGTGGTTTAAAGAGGGACATGAAATGAGAAAAGAGTTGTCTAGAGCATTTCCGGCTCTCAACAAGGACAAACTTGACCAAACACAGGTTAGAGCCACTACTAAGTCCTGTTTTGTTGCAATAAAGGTACAAAAGCAGAGGTGGGTTTGGACTGGTTTGCCCGAATTGGTAGCAAACTGCTGGTGATGTCAAGATGACATCACGGAATCAGTTCGGTCGGTGCCGCCATCTTTAAAAAAAAAATTGGAATTTTTTTTTGATTTTTTTTCCAAAAAAATTCCCGGGTTTTTTTCCTTATGCGCATGCGCAGAAGTTGAGTTTCCAGCACTGCGCATGCGTTGCCATCTTGTTTTCAGCTTTTTTGGGGGGGAATTTTTTTTTTAGTTTTTGCAACTACGCATGCGCGCACATGTGAAGTGCATGCGTGCCCATGCAGTGCAGCCACGCGGCACAGGAGAAAGCGAACCGGCAGCGAGGTAAGTTAGAACCCACCTCTGGGGCAAAGTGCCAATTCTTCTCCTTCTCTTTGGTGAGATGGGCAGCTATACAAACATGCCAATCTGTGCCAATTTTCCTTGAGCATTAGTTGATCAGATTCTTGTGGATATAGCATGTAATAAACCTTCAGTGCTTTGAACTCAATTCTTGTTCCAGGCTACTTGCACCTGACGGTTAGTGACCATGAGACAGCAAAAACAACCATAAGCCTTTGCTTAGGTAAGGAAAGAAGATCCATTTTAAGTCCTGTCTGCCACATAATTTGAAGAATTAGATTAATGGCAAGCTATTGGTAGCTGGGGCTGCTGGGAACTGTAATTTAGCAAGTTTTGAAGAGCTTCATATATTCCTCAGTCTGTCAGTTTCATAGCCAGCAGTAAATTTTATTTAGATTCTCAGGCACAACTTGGCTAGATTGAAATCTTTATTACAGACAAGAATTAAGCCTTATAAACAAACGATTTTCTCACATCAATGAGGGGGGGAGGGCAAAGCCTTTGAGCTGTGGTGGCGCAGTGGTTAGAATGCAGTACTGCAGGATACTTCTGCTGATTGCTGGCTGCCAGCAGTTCAGCAGTTCGAATCTCACCAGGCTCAAGGTTGACTCAGCCTTCCATCCTTCTGAGGTCAGTAAAATGAGGACTCAGATTGTTGGGGGCAATATGCTGACTCTGTAAACCACTTAGAGAGCACTGTGAAGTGGTATATAAGTCTAAGTGCTATTGCTAGTGCCATATGGATTTATGGTCTGCAGTTAAATTCTAGGCTTATTTCTTTATTTACAAGTTAACTGGTTCATGGCTGTTCTCTTCAAGACCTTGGGAGTCAGCTAACATGGGTTTTCATCAAGGTTCCATCTAACTTAGATCAGATGGTTCTTGCCTCATCACCCTCAAACTCAACTCAAACTCAACTCTGACATGACTGAGTGGCTCTGGATATTGCCTCCTAAGGACCATGTCGACTGTCCCCCCTTGGTTCTTGAGGGAGAAAAATTAACTCCCTCAGAACGGGTTCGCAATTTGGGAGTCCTCCTAGATCCACAGCTAAAATTAGACCAACAACTTACAGCTGTGGCTAGGGGGGCTTTTGCACAGGTTCGCCTGGTGCACCAATTGCGACCATGCTTGGAGAAGGAGGCTTTACTCACGGTCACTCATGCCCTTGTCACCTCCCGATTGGACTACTGTAATGCGCTCTACATGGGGCTACCCTTGAAGAGTATTCGGAGACTACAATTGGTGCAAAATGCGGTTGCGCGTGCTGTGGTGGGTGTTTCAAGGTACACCCACGTAACACCCATACTCCGCCAGTTGCATTGGCTGCCCATTGGTCTCCGGGTACAATTCAAGGTGTTGATCATCATCTTTAAAGCCCTACATGGCTTAGGACCAGGTTACCTCCGGCACCGCATTCTACCTCATACTTCCCTTCGACCGGTCAGGTCCCACAGAGTGGGTCTCTCCAGGTCCCGTCAGCCAAACAATGCTGACTGGCGGGGCCTAGTGGGAGGGCCTTCTCTGTAGGGGCCCCTGTTCTCTGGAACCAACTTCCCCCAGAGACCCGAATCATCCCCACTTTGCTGGCTTTCCGAAAAGCCATTAACACATGGCTCTTCCTGCAGGCAGGGTTCTGAGACAATTTTACATCTGAGGTTTCCCCATTTATGCATGGTGTTGTATGTCTTTTTTAAACTTTTTTAAAATTGTTTTTAAATGATTTTATTGTTTGGTGTTCTTTAAAATGCTGTACGCCGCCCTGAGTACTTAGGGAGTAGGGTGGCATAGAAGAATTCCCAAATAAATAAATAAAATAAATAACTTAGATCAGATGGTTCTTGCCTCATCACCCTCATCTTTTACAAAACCTTCATACTGAAGGACAATGTTCTGGGCTACAAAAACCAGAATCAGAACCCCAATCGATAGCAGCAACAAGTACATAATTCTATATTTCTGCTGTTATTTTAGTAGCCCATATGTGGTAGGTTTAATGGTACCAGATATTAGGAATTATTGTATGATAAAGGAGATATGAAATATTAATTTTAAGGTAACAAGAACTGTCTGGTAAATATAGCATAATAGAAAAATGAATATATTTCAGAATTGGTAGGATTGATTGATCAATCACATTTCTGAACCATCCATCTCCCTCAGAGAGGCTAAAAAGTGAAGAAAGTTCTTGACCAGACACATTGAAGGATTGACAAACTGAAGATTAGTAACTTTGAAAAGAAAAAGTATTAAGATAAAGACAGGAAAGCAATAAATATATATCCTGGTTAAAAAAAAACCTGGCTACTTTTTCTTCAGGCAAAATTTCAATCATTGGGGAAGAAAGAGGAGTTTTCATAAAACAAGCAAACAAAATTTCAGGGGGATTGATCTATTCCTGCCTGTAGGAGCATAGATGGAAAGAAACTGACAAAAAAGACTCACAGACAGCAAGGCCAGGGGGAATCTATTCTGTACAATAAATAAAATATACTTTGTTGAATGGTTTGGTCGCATTGTTTAGTAGCAATAAACTGTACCAAATTCTTTTTTAAATAATAATTTTATTAAAGTTAACAAATACACAGATAAAAAACATACAAACAAGAATAATATAAACAGAAAAAAATAAAAAGTGAACAGGAAAATTTAAAAAAAATGATTTAAAAAAAAAGATATGTAAAGGAATGACTTCCCCTCCCTCCAGACAATACAAACAATTTCAGTCACATATCACTTTCCTTGATATTTCAAGAAAAGATCTCTTCTTCCCATAGTTCATCCCTTATCAGTAGACAAATTATAACATCTTATCATTCAGTCCTAATCAGCAAAAGTGCATAAAGAGCTATCAGGAATAACACAGACACAGACAAAACTTGTGTGTGTGTGTGTGTGTGTCATCTGGTATCTATTTGGATGTCTTTTGTGTGTGTATGGGGGTGGGGGGTTGTTTCTGGTTGCTCTTAATGGATCTTGATCATATAAATCCACTTTATATTCCTTCCATTTAATTTTTAAAAGCTTAATTGTTAATCCCTTGAAATAATGTCCCACAAGTTGATTTCTTATCAGTTTATCTTTGCCTCATCTCATAAATTTTTTGTTAAGCAAAATCTTTTTTGTTAAGCAAAAATAACAAATCTATTTAAGTCACTTATGATTTATTATTTTAACCTCCTTTTAATTATTATATCAGTTGGTTTCACTTATAAATCCAGTGTGGCCTTTTTTCCTCCTATCAGTCTTGTGGTCTGGCATTTTTAAATCCACATTCAGATCCACATTCAAATGAGCTCCAGCCTCTATTTTGTCCAGTAAAATCTGTTTCTCTTTGATACCCTCCTTTAAATCCATTTTTATAATAGCAAACAATCTTAACAGTAATGTCTGAGTGCACTGTTCCCAATAATCTTGAATTGTTCCACTTCTCCTTTAATTATAATCTTTACAAAAGATCTCACTAAAGAAACAATACTTTTCTTGTTTTCTTTTGAAGGTCCACACACATCTGCAGACAAGAGCTATTTCTACATAAATTCTAGGAAAGCTAATGTCACCACAAAATACATCATTTCTTTAAGGAAGATGTAAATTCAATGTCACTGTCAAATTAAATCACCATGTTTTTCTTGGTAAGGTCTTCTCCGTGAAAACAACACCAGGAAAAAACAAAACAAAACTTGCTAATTTCTATACTGTTACACTGCTGCTAATAATCAGAAAGACCAATTACATTAGCAATGTAAATAGTCCTAGGCAGAGATAGGTTCCTGCCAGAGCTGTCCAGTGCACAGCTCCGGTAGGGAGCGACCGATTGCTGGTCCATCGCGTGCGTCACCATTTTTTCTGTGAATTTTTGGGTGATTTTGCTTCTGCGCATGCACAGAAACAAAATTGCATTGAAATCTCGTGAGGGGACGTGCACATGTGTGAGATTTTGGCAAGATTTTGCTTCTGCACATGCATGGAAGCAAAATCGCGCCAAAATCTCTCGCGCGCATGCGTCCCCTTGCGAGATTTTAGTGCAATTTTGCTTCCATGCATGCGCAGAAGCAATCTCATGTGATGGGGTGTACACGCATAGCGAGCACGCACGCACCCGAAGCGTGGAGATGAGCGCGCAGTGCACCAGCACTGGTAAGGAAGTAACCCGCCACTGGTCCTGGGATATATTATTTTATAAATACTTTCCTCATTAAAACATTAGTCCATTTGGTATCCACTTAAAGAATCACCTTCAGAAAACACAAGATAAACTTTGTAATGGCCAATGATAAATAAAGCATCCTTCTTTATAGCAAGCAGTTACATCTTTTC
Source organism: Diadophis punctatus similis (assembly GCA_023053685.1). Lineage (NCBI taxonomy): Eukaryota > Metazoa > Chordata > Lepidosauria > Squamata > Dipsadidae > Diadophis > Diadophis punctatus. The sequence goes on from JALIGW010000005.1 coordinate 9,391,956, forward strand.
GAACAAACGTTGGAAAACCTTTCCACTTATAAATAGGGAATATGTTCGATTTCTTTTGAATATTTTGGGACCTATTTCAGTGTCAGCTGACTATAGCATATAAATGCAAACGTAGAAAATTGTTTTCACATATTCTGTCATCTCCTATTTCATTCTAAGCTATACAAAAGGAATGCTTTAGTAAAAATAATGACATGTCATGGAATGGATTGGATCAAGGCTTAGAAGTAATTAAACTAAGGTCTACTGAAATCAGTGAAGTTAGATTAAGTTTAGTTCTACCAGTTTCAACAGACCTACTCCATTTATAAATGTTTTGATTCAGCCCTTATTGATTGATATAATAAATAAAAAATAGCAGAAATAGGATCCACAAATCTTGGAAAATAAGATTTGTTAAATGGAAGCAAGTGGAAATTAAATCCAAACAAAACAGAGGTGTCTGGGATCAATAGGAATCTGGATTTGGAGACTTTTCTTAGCCTGTTTTAGATAGGATTGCAGGGCTAATTGCAGCTTGAAAGTGTTCCTTAATCCTCAACTATCACTAGATTGGCAGATGTCGGCTATGGCAAGAAGCCTATTTATATATCATTATATCTGTGGCTTATCTGTAGAGGAAAAAAGCTATATATGATTGTTTTGATGGAATCAAAGCAATCAAAATCATAGCAAAATCAACGAAGCTGCTCACCCAATTAGCAACAGAAGCAGCAGCAGCAGGAGGATAGTGAATCTAAGCAGGTTTGTTGGCAAGTTCCTCTTAATCTACCAAAACTATCATAGATATTGAACATAGATTAGGAAGGTTGGAAGGGACCTTGGAAGTCTTCTAGCCCAGGCCCCTGCTCAAACAAGAGACCCTATACTAAATGATTCTCCAGTCTCTTCCTGAAAACCTCCAGTAAAGGAGTCCCCACAATTTCCGAAAATAAGCCATTCCGCTGATTAATTAGTCTCACTCTCAGGAAATTTCTCCTTAGTTCTAAGTTGGATCTCTTTTTAATGCTCTTCGACCCATTACTTCTTGTCTTGTCCTCAGGTGCTTTGGAGGATAGGTTGACCCCCCTCTTCTCTGTGCAATACTGGAAGACTGCTATCATATCAGCCCTAGTCCTTCTCTTAATTAGATTACTAGACATGTGCCTAGTTCTCTGTCACGATGTGAATATTGCCAGTTGAGCTTCTCTACTATATTTCTAGATCTGCTGTATTTTCTAATCAAGCAGACATGTGACATGTATTACTGCGCATGTGTGCATTCCAGGAGTTTCTCCTCCTTCTTTCCTTTTTCTTTCTCCTGTAAGCCTCGCCCGAGGCAGACGTGAATTCTTAGCTGGAACAATGTAGCTTATTTAAGGTTTATGTTTTGTTACTTTTATACTGAAATAAATATTTTGTTAATTAGAATTAAATCTCGGTTTTATTTTCTAAGTAAGAATGACTTCAAGGGAGCAAGCTCTATATCGCCTCGGTAGAAATAATTTCCTATCCCGTCATTCTCTCAGTCATTTATTAGATGCCTTAGCCTTCCAACTCCTTATCATCTTTGTTGCTCTTCTCTGCACTCTTTCTAAGTTTTTTTTGCCCCCTTTTCCATGAGATCTATTTTGCCTTTTTCCACCAGATCCCTAATCCTGCATCAAGGGTAAATGCAAATCCATACCATCTATGCAGCAGTCCTAATTTTGCAATAGAGGTAAAAAGGGGAGGAAGGGGAGGGAGAGAATCTATGTATTCTATAAATTTTGCAGATGCAGTTAAAAGCAGATCACCATTACATCTCTCAATTAGTGGTCAATTTACCGTTGAAATCTACCAAAAGGGAAGACGACACACCAGTCATGCTGATAGTCCCAGAATTGAATAGACGGGGAAGATATCTCATTCATACATGGGGCTGTGGATTTCAAATCAATATAGCACCTTTGAATCTAAGCTACTGTACATCCCTAATCATTATGCTGCAACTAATGAACTGGGATTTTTAGGCTATGTCTTTTAAATTTTAAAACATGTTCTTTGTGATATTACATCAATAGGTAGACTGATAGAAGGAGAGTGATTAGTGAAGCAAACTCCCGGGGGAAATATACTTAGGCAAGCATGAAGCCATGTGGAAACCATTTAAATACTTGGATATTTCCACTTACAATCCAACTCTGCTGGATACTTCAGTTCATGAATAATAACAGCATAAGAGGGGCTATGGCATGGCTTCCTTACTGTTCCAAAACTTACAATAAGCAATTCTTTTTGATTATTATTCCAATACCTTTTTTAAAAAAGCAGCGAAAAGAAAACCACCTACTCAGATGTACAGACCATGAAATCAGAAAGAGAAAGGGTATCCAATGGATAAGAGCATTATTTTGCTGCTTCTTGCGATTATATTATGCACAATAGTGCTTGACATTTTTGAATACAAAGTTTATTGCAAAGCCTAATAGGTTCCCCAGAGTTACATTCACAATGTCACCGTTTTCTCATCTCATTTTGTCTTTATGACAATATTCTAAACAACACACTGCCTTAATAGAATGGCCAATGGAATATGCCTGTTTCTAGAGAACAATATTAGCTATGATAGCTGAGGCAAGAAACCCTGGCTTATCCCTCAAAATCATTAATGCGGAAAGGAATGATTTAAAATAAATCCAACTCTGTGAAAGGACCCGAAGAAATTACAGTTCATTTAAAAATGTGCAGCTCTTGCAAATCAGCATTTGTAAAGCCATTAAAAACTAGCAGAGTGTTATAGTTTAGAATTTGAAACCAGAATTAAAATTTCAACTATGACAGAAGATGATTTCTTTTAATAAATATTTTCCTCTGATCTCAAACTTTAGTTAGTATAAAACGTAGTGGTCAGAATTTAGTTCAGACTTCACCTATGTTAGAAGCACAGTCTTGCTTTCAATTTATTTCTGAATGAATCATAAAATGCAGATTATTTATTTATTTATTTAATTTATTTATTTGTCAAACATGTATAGGATAGTAGTAGTTTGTATAAACATAAGTAAAAAGTAACGATAAAAGAGGACAATAGGACAGTAGGACAGGGACGGTAGGCACAGTGGTGCGCTTATGCACGCCCCTTACAGACCTCTTAGAAACGAGGAGAGGTCGACTGTAGACAGTCTAAGGTTAAAGTTTTTGGGGTTTGGGGAAGAAACCACAGTCAGGTAGTGCATTCCAGGCATTGATCACTCTGTTGCTGAAGTCGTATTTTCTGCAGTCCAGTTTGGAGCGGTTTACATTTAGTTTGAATCTATTATGTGCTCGTGTATTGCTGGGGTTGAAGCTGAAGTAGTCATTAACAGGAAGGACATTTTGGTATATGATTTTATGAACTACATTTAGATCAGATCGGAGGCGACGTAGTTGTAAATTGTCTAATCCCAGTATTTCAAGTCTGGTGGAATAAGATATTTTGTTCTTCTTGTGAAATATTTCTGGACTCTCTCGATTGTATTTATTTCTGATATGCAGTGCAGGTTCCAGACAGGTGAGCTGTATTCCAGAATTGGTCTAACAAATGTTTTGTATGCTCTGGTTAGCAATGTAATGTTGCCAGAGAAGAAGCTACGCAAGATTAGATTAACAACTCTTAGTGCCTTTTTGGCAATGTTGTTACAGTGGGCTCTAGCACTTAGGTCGTTGGATATGAGTACTCCAAGGTCTTTGACAGAGTGAGGGTCATCTACAAGTTCGTTTCCTCCAAGTTTGTATTTTGTATTCTGTTTTTTTTTATTGCCAATGTGTAAGACAGAGCATTGGTTGAGATTTGAAGTTGCCAGTTGTTTGACCATTCTGCTACATGATCAAGGTCTTTTTGAAGGGTAGCAATAGCAATAGCAATAGCACTTTACTTATATACCGCTTCATAGTGCTTTACAGCCCTCTCTAAGCGGTTTACAGAGTTCGGCATATTGCCCCCAACAATCTAGGTCCTCATTTTACCCACCTCGGAAGGATGGAAGGCTGAGTCAACCTTGAGCCTAGTGAGATTTGAACAGCTGAACTACTGAACTAGCAGTCAGCCTGCAGTTGCAGCATTTAACCACTGCACCACTTCAGCTCTTCAACATTGTCGGTGGTGTTAAATAGTTTAACATCATCAGCAAAGAGAACGTGGTTGCTTATAATATGATCACAAAGATCGTTTATGTAGAGTATGAAGAGTGTTGGTCCTAGAACACTGCCTTGAGGGACACCACTGTTGACAGAAGCAGGATTTGATATGGCATTATTGCGTACATTTGAGACCCTTGGCTCTGGATCATTGAGAAAACATCTTTTTCTATGTGGCTTCTCTTCCACACTGATTGTGGTCCTTGGTGCGGTACAGAAACATTTTTCAAGGGTTATTCTGGCATCATTAAAACCCTTTTAAATGATGAGAGTTGTAACTCAGTTATAATAAATAAAAGTTATTTATTATTTCTATTCTATGTAGTCATTGTAAGCCTCTGTGAGACTATAGAAATCAGCAGAATAAATAATTAACAACAAATGAACAAGCAGCTTCTGTTTTGATTTAAGAATCACCAACACAACAGAAGTCTGTTTGAGTGTTATACACTAAGGAAAAAAATATAAATCCTTGCAGAAAACACATAAACATTGGTCTAGACACTTCACTAATCCCATCTTAAAGATCCCTCAGTACCCATGCCTTCATTGAACCTATATAATCATAGCTGACCCAAAAATGTTTGAACAGGATTTTATTTCATACAGTACGATTTTCATCACACAGTAAATTCTACACTTCTTCAAGCAAATATGAGCAGAACTGTTTTTAAAGCTATGGGGTCAACATTGAAAAGAACAAGAATGAAGGTACTGGGGACATGCTCTGTTGATCTAAAGAGCTGAAAAGGTAAAGAATAAAAATAAACACTTCACAAAATGAGCTAAACTGAATTTCACAATAAAAAAAATATTAGGATCAAAGCAGGCACCAGACCTATTTTTCGTCCTTATGCTTTCCCTAGAAAAGAGAAAACAATTCAAAAGACAATTAGCCAATGTTGTAGCTTTTATACCTCATCTCCAGCTTAATTGCCACTTTTAAAAAGTGAAAATCTAATCACAGTTGAAGTAGATATACCTGCTTCATGTTACATCAACTTACAGTATGATAGAAATGTTTACCTACTCTATTATGAATTCAAAGAGAAAACAGCTTCTATTTTTCTTATTTTCCTGCCATTTCCAACTTTCTCTGAGAATGCCTAACCACCAGGAGAGATTCTGTGATTGGGAAACATAATTAGGAAACTCCTTTTCCATTTGGAGAAGTCAGGGTTATGAAATACAATGTAATGCAAACCTTACACATAAAAAAATATCCAACAAGAATCCATCAGATTTTACAAAAAAATATTTGGAGGGCTACATGAAATCAAGGTTATAGTAGTGACAAAACAGGAGATTATTATCTTTATTATAATAATGGGGTCAACCTATTTTTCAAAGCACCCAAAGGCCAGACGAGGAACAATGGATGGAAACTGATCAAGGAGAGATTCAACCTAGAAATAAGGAGAAATTTTCTGACAGTGAGAACAATCAACCAATGGAACAGCTTGTTGTCGGTTCTTCATCACTGGAAGCTTTCAAGAAGAGATTGGACAGCCACTTGTCAGATATTGTATAGAGCAGGGGTGTCAAACTCGCGTCGTCATGGTGGGGTCATGTGACGTATCAGGACTTTTCCCCCCTTTGCTAAACTGGGCAGGGCCGGGGCCAGCAAATGACGCATCCGGCCCGCGGGCTGCGAGTTTGACACCCCTGGTATAGTGTCTCCTGCTTGAGCAGGGGGTTGGACTAGATGACTTACAAGGTCCCTTACAACTCTGTTATTCTGTATTCTGTATTGTAATTTCCTATTACAATATTATTGATTATTATTTCTTCCAATCTCATAGCATGTGTTTTTTGAAGAAGCCTTTGGCTTCCTTCTTTTTTATAGTAATATAGTAATAAATAAAAATAGTAATAAATTAAAAGCCAGGTGCTAACATTTGCTACAGATGCTGAACAAATACTTATTAAAATGAAAAATCCAAAGAGATCTCCATGTCTGTAAACACTGATTCAGAGACAGCACAGCAAGAGTCTTACATTTCTGGTGAAAATTATAATAGGCTGTAATCCTACAGGGTGCAGTAGCTGAAAACAAAAAGCCAAAACAATGAATGATTTTCCTCCCTAGCCAAGCAGACACAGCTGTTGGTAAAATATACTCTTTATTTTCAGAAGCCGTAGTGAAAGTCCAATTATATAAAAGATTTGAACTGTTCATCTATACTTAGCATCACAGCAGGTTGACAGCACTTCCAAATAACACTTGGAAACCAAATACTTACATAGAGTAAAATAATTAACCATGACACCACTAAATTGATAATGGCTTAAGCCACAGCTGCCTTAAGATGGAAAGAACTCTGCAGATATTTATTTTATTTTATTTATTTTATTTTAGAGTTCTTATATGCCGCCCTACTCCCTGGGCGGCGATAGCATTCATAATAAATTATAACAGTCATGAAATTTCCAGCACTTTTACACAAATAACAGCATATTCTTAGGTTAGAATGTAACTTTGTTAAACCAAATCCTAGCTTGCTATTAAAGATTTTTACATGAATAAACAATATACTATTTCCAATAAAAAGATACCAAGCATGTATTATTAGTTCCAATAAAAAGGATGATGTTTGTACTTTAAGACTTCTATAAATATTCATCTTTTCTTCATTGTTCTAATGGATTTTGTGTCTGGAAATTTTTGAGGTAGGAAACAATGGGGAAGGGTTATTGCTGGACAGGTGATGGTTGTTATTATAATCTATTCACAACAACGTGAAGTCACAGCTGCCAGTTCTTTAGCTGGTGATAGCATCAAGTTCTCCCCAAGAACCTGGGATGTTGTAATATATCGGCACAAAATATATGTAGATCCAAAAAGAAAGGCCAACTGCAAACTGCAAATTTTATCAATCTGCAGATGTTCTAAGTGCCATCCATGATGTTTTGGTAGGGCACCTAGTATGCCAATAACCACTGTGGCCACTGTGGCTAAAGACTATAATCTTTCAATTTTGATTTTCAGCTCTTGATACTGTGTGATCTTGTCCAATTCTTTGTGTTCTAGCCCAGGGGTCCTCTACCTCCAGGTTGTAGCCCTCTACTGGGCCATGGCCTATTTGAAACCAGGCCATGTGAGCGGCGGGCCGGTATGCATGCACATGCATGCGCAGCTCAACTTGTGCGTCAAGCTGTGGGTGGATGCCTGTGCACGCCAGCCCGACGCTCACACAATTTGAGCTGCACATGCACACCTGCACGCCAGCCCGCTGCTCCCTCAGCCCAGTTCCCCTCTGCCCCCCAGCTGGGCAGCCAAGCCACAAAGTTTAGGAATCGAGGTCATAGTCTACGATCTCCTTTGCCATATCAATTACCCACACTTTATTCTTTCAACCCCAATGAAATCTGGTGTGTTATGAGCCAAGACTTAATAGTCTGTATTCATAAATTATTAGTATTTCCATTATTTATTTTTTATTATTGGCAACTTTTGCAAGATACATTTGGAAGGTTAAATTAAATCAAGGAACAAAACAACAACAACATAAAATGGATTTAAAATTTGTGTAGTTGAACAAGAACTTCCCTAACAATAGATTAATACTGCATACAGTATTAGGATAATATTTTATCAGTTTGTTTATTTGATCAATAATCATACATTAGTAATGGTACCCAATGTAATCAGAATCATCACCAATTAATAGAAAATTCTATCAATAGTTTCACATTGTTCTGTTCTGTTGTTGTTGCTGCTATTTTTATAGTTAGTTCACTATATGCCATACAACCTCAGTTTATTCTTAACAATGAATCTTGGATAATGAAAAATGGAGAATAACAGAAATACTAAATGAAACAAACAAAAAAAACCCCTTCATGTCTTATATTTGGCTTTGTTGGAGAAAACAAAGACTAAGTTTTTGAAGTAAGTTACAAAGCAGCATCTGTGACTTTTGGTCCTTAGTGGTTTTCAAGTGGTCTTTCTGCGGTTTTGTGATATTTTCTAGACAAATACTGCTTGCCTTGATTTCTGGCAGTTCAATTTCTGTCGCAATGGGAACCGGTGGCAAAGGTAAGTGGAACCCACCCCTGTGTTGTACCTCATGATTCTTGACAAATGTATCTTTTCTTTTATGTACACTGAGAGCATATGCACCGAAGACAAATTCCTTGTGTGTCCAATCACACTTGGCCAATAAAGAATTCTATTCTATTCTATTCTATTCTATTCTATTCTATTCTATTCTATTCTATTCTATTCTATTCTATTCTATTCTATTTGCCTGAGCCGTGCAGGTATCAGAACTTTTTAGGACTGGAATTCCTCCTTGGTTTCCTAATCATGTTCTTTAAGTACTCAGCTGAGTTAAGGTAGTTCAAATGATGGTGCTACAGAGAAGAACACGGGTAGCATCAACTAGGGAAAGTGTCATATATTGATCCCTCACGTAAAGCATAGGAAGGAAGATTCAGGGAAGAGAACAGAGATCAAAGACATGCAGAAGAATCAATAGTTCACCTGTAATCACTTAACAACAGCAAAAGGTAGGGAAATGTTACAACCACATCAATGTTATCTCTGCAATCTTGTTTTTAAGTGCAGGAGTTTATCCTTGTAAAGACTTTGTTGCCATTATTTCTCCCCCCCCCCCCCCAAACATAAGCTGTTCCTGTTTACTTTTTTTTCTGGAGTGGAACCTGAAGAATCAGAGTTTGATATGCCTCGTTTATTGCAATCCCATCTAGGCATTAAAATGCACTGTTCAAAATCCCTTTTGTGGGAAGGGATTTTACAGTCAGAGTGCTATTTTCTGCAGTAGCTTTTCAAAAAATACTGCAGTATGACACTGAAAAAAAATCATCTTTCTTTTTCCCTCTTTTTCCTGAAACTAGGGAAGTTCTGTATTCAACATGAGCTACTAATGAATGCAGCTTCCGAAAAGAAGTGTATGGCCACCATGCAAAACCACTGCTTTATGTCACCATATTACCAAGTAGTACAAAAATAGGATCTAAGGAATCTTTATCTTTAACAATTAACCAAGTATTTCAATGACATAAATTGATTTTGAAGGAAAACATATTTTTCTTATATAAATCATTTAATTAATATGTTCCCTAGCTTGCTTTGTTTATAGATAGATAGATGTTAGATTAGATTAGATTAGATTAGATTAGGATATCTATCTATCTATCTATCTATCTATCTATCTATCTATCTATCTATCTATCTATCTATCTATCTATCTATCTATCTATCCTAATCTAATCTAATCTAATCTAATCTAATCTAATCTAATCGATTAGATAGATAGATTAGATAATCTAATCTAATATTAGATAGATAGATTAGATAGCAATAGCACTTTACTTTAGCACTTTACTTATCTATCTATCTATCTATCTATCTATCTATCTATCTATCTATCTATCTATCCTAATCTAATCTAATCTAATCTAATCTAATCTAATAGATTAGATAGATAGATTAGATAATCTAATCTAATATATTAGATAGATAGATAGATAGATAGATAGATAGATAGATAGATAGATAGATAGATAGATAGATGATAGGTAGGTAGGTTGGTAGGTAGGTAGGTAGGTAGATAGATAGATAGATAGATAGATAGATAGATAGATAGATAGATAGATAGATAGATAGATAGATAGATAGATAGTACTCAGACTGTTCTTTCCATCTAATAGAAATAATAGAGTTGGAAGGGACCGTGGAGGTCTTCTAGTCCAAACTCCTACACAAGCAGGAGACTCTATACCATTCCAGACAAGTGGCTGTTCAGTCTCTTCTTAAAAAGCCTCCAGTGATGGAGCACCCACAACTTCTGTAGGCAAGCCATTCTACTGGTTAATTGTTCTCACTGTTAGGAAATTTCCCTAGTTCTAGATTATTTCTCTCCATAGGCCTGGAATGTTCCTTTTCCCCCTCTACATTAAGGAAGCAGTCATGAGTTTCCATACTTCACATTACTACTGAATTCTCCTTTTTAAAATAGCAGATTGTGTGAATACTTTTCAAAGAACAGTCTTATATTATTTTCTAGGTGAGTATTTTGATGATATTGGTGTTGTTGTCCCAGTAAGTAGATAGTTGAATCAGGTTTCCGTCTGAATTCTACAGGCATGAACAAGAATATTCATTCAGTTTTTGGCTTTGTAACTTGAAAAAAGCAACAAGCAGTGCTCCTACAGTAGTTCAATCAACATTTATTTCTACAGAAATCTGAGTTTATTTATACACAAACCTAGACTAAATTTTCTCCCTCAACCAACAACCACAGTAGTCTCATAAAAGAGGTATTTCACAGAGATTTTGGTCAAGAGTCTTTTCAGCTTCTATGTCATTGAAAGCAGATGTTTTCAGAACAAATTTCCTGTTTTCCCCTCTTCATTTCAATTCATAATAGCATTTGCCGGCTTTAAATTAATTAGTTCTACCTGTAAATTCATACACGTTTTAAAAACACTCATTTGCATCACAAACAACTGACACACACTAGCATAGAAATGCAATTAAATTGCTTTAGAATAGTTGCATTGATTAACTTCACATCTATTTTGCCTCTTCACTCTGAGTATCGCAGCAATGTTCTTTTCATGTGTGTTCCTATTCATTTTCATCTCCTTAGGGCTGCACAATCTGGATGCAGAGAATATGTGCATAAAAACCAACTTATCCCAGCCAGGTGCCTTCCAGCTGAACGGTCTATATCTCTGATTATCTGTAGCTAGTACAGAAAACACTTTGGTGATTGAGCTGATGTGTCTTACAATCCAACACATGCAGAGTCAGAATGGGGAAGTCAAATCAGAATTCTTATACCTAAACAAGATGTGTGGTTCTATAGAACTCAGTTCAATGCAAATGGTTCTTCACAGCCAAATAGGAATAGCACTTAGAGTTATATACTGTACCACTTCATAGTGATTAAAGCTGTTTACAGAATCAACATTGGGGCAGGTCTTAGTCCGATTGGGGCAGGTCTTAGTCCAGTTATATGGGAAAGGTTTGAACAGGTGACTCCTGAGGATGTGGACAAGGCCATAGGAGCTATGAGCTCCGCCACTTGTTTATTGGACCTGTGTCCTTCCTGGCTGGTTTCGGCCACCAGGGAGGTTTCACGCGGCTGGCTCCAGGCGTTGGTCAACGCTTCTTTGAGAGAGGGGTCCGTCCCGCAGCCCTTAAAAGCTGCGGTGGTGAGGCCCCTCCTCAAGAAGCCTTCCCTGGACCCGGCGGATTTAAAGAACTTCCGTCCAGTCTCCAACCTTCCCTTCGCGGGGAAGGTTGTTGAGAAAGTGGTGGCACTCCAGCTCCTACGACTGTTGGATGACACTGATTTTCTGGATCCCTTTCAATCCGGCTTCAGGCGCGGTTACAGTACGGAAACGGCTTTGGTCACCCTGATGGATGATCTCTGGCGAGCCCGGGATGGGGGTCATTCCTCTATCCTGGTGCTACTTGACCTCTCAGCGGCCTTCGATACCATTGACCATGGTATCCTTCTGCGTCGTCTCGGAGAGGTGGGGGTGGGCGGCACTGTTTTGCAGTGGTTCTCCTCCTTCCTCTCTGACAGGACGCAGTCGGTGTTGACAGGGGGGCAGAGGTCAAGCCCTAGGCCCCTACTATGTGGGGTGCCGCAGGGCTCGGTCCTCTCGCCCATCCTGTTCAATATCTACATGAAGCCGCTGAGTGAGATCATCCGACGACACGGGGTGAGGTATCAGCAATATGCTGATGATACCCAGTTGTACATCTCCACCCCGTCTCAATTTGGGGAAGCCGTAGACGTAATGGACCGCTGCCTGGCCGATGTTAGGGTCTGGATGGGGAAGAACCGGCTAAAGCTTAACCCTGACAAGACTGAGTGGCTGTGGATATTGCCTCCTAAGGATTTGATCAACTGTCCCTCCTTGGTTCTTGGGGGGGAGAAATTAGCCCCCTCAGAACAGGTTCGCAATTTGGGTGTCCTCCTAGATCCACAGCTAAAATTGGAACAACATCTTTCAGCTGTGGCTAGGGGGACCTTTGCACAAGTACGTCTTGTGCACCAATTGCGACCCTACTTGGAGAAGGAGGCACTTCTTACAGTCACTCATGCCCTTATCACCTCACGGCTGGATTACTGCAATGCGCTCTACATGGGGCTACCCTTGAAGAGTGTCCGGCGACTGCAATTGGTGCAAAATGCAGCTGCGCGAGCTGTGGTGGGTGTACCTAGATGCACCCACGTAACACCTATTCTCCGCCAGCTGCATTGGCTGCCCATTAGTCTACGGATCCAATTTAAGGTGTTGGTCGTTACCTTTAAAGCCCTACATGGCTCAGGGCCAGGTTATCTTCGGGACCGCATCCTGCCGCATACCTCCCTACGACCGGTTAGGGCCCACAGAGTCGGCCTCCTCCAGGTCCCGTCGACCAAACAATGTCGGCTGGCGGGGCCTAGGGGCCTTCTCTGTGGGAGCTCCCTCCCTGTGGAACCAACTTCCTCCAGAGATCAGGACCATCCCCACCCTACTGGCCTTCCGGAAAACAATAAAGACCTGGCTCTTCCGGCAGGTGGGGTGAATGAGATACTCTTTTTAACTTTTTAACTTTTGTATTTTCTGTATTTAATTATTACATTGTGTATTGTTATATTTTTTTTAATGAACTTTTTATTTTGTATTGGATCTACATGCTGTGAGCCGCCCTGAGTCCCTAGGGATTGGGCGGCATAGAAATCCAACAAAATAAATAAATAAATAAATAAACATATTGACCCCAGCAATCTGAGTCCTCATTTTACCATCCTTGGAAGGATGGAAGGCTGAGTCAACCTTGAGCCGGTCAGAATTGAACTGCTGGCAGACAGAATTAGCCTGCAATACTGCATTCTAAGCACTGCGCCACCACGGCTCTTGTTAGTATCACATAATGTATCTCTCCACAAAACCCCTGCCATTTTTAATATGACCAAACAGATAAAAGAACAGGGAAAAGACCAAATAGTTTTGGTCTACTCAGAAGACAGTTTCATTGTTTTCAATTGGTTTATTGCAGTGGTGGGTTTCAAAATGTTTATTACGGTTCTGTGTACGTGATGTGGCTTGGTGGGCGTGGCTTGGTGGGTGTAGCAGGAGAAAGATACTGTAAAATCTCCATTCCCACCCCACTCCAGGGGAAGGATACTGCAAAATCCGCATTTCCTCCCGATCAGCTGGAACTCGGGAAGCAGAGAATAGATGGGGGCCGGGCCAGTCAGAGGTGGTATTTACCGGTTCTCCAAACTACTCAAAATTTCCGTTACTGGTTCTCCAGAACTGGCCAGAACCTGCTGAATACCACCAATGGTTTATTGTGACATATATGAGCCATTGATCAAAATGCAAAGGGAATAACATAAGCAGTTGGACAACAATGACAGCCCATCTTTAGTATGTCATAAAAATTATTATCTAAGGGGCCATTTAGCAGAAAAATTAAGATATGGTTTCACAACAATTATAGAATTCTAAAAACCAAACTTGTACCCAAACCGGCCAAAATATACAAAAGGAAAGTTATATGCTGTTCTTGCATCTGTTCATATTTATTGATGGTGTCAAATCATCATCTTTTTTTAAACTGTACGCTATTAGATGTTGAAGCAAAAGAAAACACATTGGATTCCAAATTCAGATAGATCTGCTTAACCCTTCCACTGTGTGTAGGAGAGAGAGAACAACGAACACTTCTATTTACAAGAAATGGACCACATAAAACGGATGGTCAGAAAACTAGCAGGCTCAGTTCATGGTGAGTTGAAAATCACAGTGAATCAATTTCCCTCAGCTGACTAGCAGGTCTATGTTGTTATTACATTTATAACGCTTTAGTCAAACTGTGACTTGATCATACAGTTTTGATATTTTAGTTTTGATCATTTGTGCAATTAAGTTCTGTATTCTCCGTGATTTACCATATTTTTCGGAGTATAAGACGCACTGAAGTATAAGACGCACCTTAATTTTGGGGGAGGAAAACAAGGAAAAAAGACCTCTGCCTCCAAGCAATTTGCCAAACAGCAAACAGCACAGATGATATACACTGTTTGCTGTGTATTTCTGTGCATGTGTGCCTAACCCATAGAAATAGCAAAGAATTGGAGAAATATACATTATGCAGAAAGTTTTCTTAAATGTAGTCACACTAACTCTTCCCAATTATTTAAATAGATCTACTCCAAGGTAACTAAACTCTAATACTAAACAGGACACTGTTACATTTCATACTATACTTGTACAGAGCAAGTAAATTAAATTTTAATTAAAATTTTAATTAAAATTAATTAAAAAACATTATTCTCTATTATTTAAAAGAAGATACAATAGTACTGGGCCTCTTCAGAGCAAGCATTTATTTTAAAAAGCTTCTTTATTTTGTTAAGTTGTCTAGATTTACAGGGATCTTCAACCTTGGCAACTTTAAGACTTGTGGATTTCAATTCCCAGAATTCCACAGCCAGCAAAGCTAACAAAGCTGGCTGTTGAATTCTGGGAGTTGAAGTCCACAAGTCTTAAAGTTGCCAAGTTTGAGGACCCCTGTTTTAAGGGGTCTATCCAACCACTGATATTCCTATTCTGATTTTCCATTTCCTAACTACTATTGTCTAAAGATAATCACTGCAATTGTTGCTGCAATTTTTGTTCCATTAGGATTGTTCAAATAAAAACAAAGGGCTTTTTTAAAACTTCTGCAAACCCAATTTTGTTCATTTTAATCTTTCTTCTACGATTTGCTGCCCCTTTTGGGCTGTTTAAGTGAAGTAGCTTACACAAGGAGAAGCACCAGCAATAATGTAGAGCCACATTTGAATTTAATATTTCAAACTTGATTTTATTGTTTTTCTGTTCTGCAAGTACTCTATCTGAATGGTAGGAAATCGTATTGAGATAAAGGAGCTAAATCACAAACTATGGTGGATGCATATCTGTATGGATATCAGTGAACTAGTCCTAAGGGG
The DNA here is from genome assembly GCA_023053685.1 of Diadophis punctatus similis. NCBI lineage: Eukaryota > Metazoa > Chordata > Lepidosauria > Squamata > Dipsadidae > Diadophis > Diadophis punctatus. The sequence goes on from JALIGW010000005.1 coordinate 9,407,063, forward strand.
CAAATTAACACACATTGTAAATAATTTTACAGATATTACAGATTATACATTATGATTACTCTTGCTGCTGTTTGTAATTCTGTTGAGGAAAAAAGATATTATCTCAAAGGAACATTTTTCTTAATTTACTAAAAGTCCAAAAGTATTAAGATAAAATGTAGAGATTATTTCTTTCTAGAAAAGATAATACTAATGTGAAATTAAATTTTACTGTTCATGCTGCCTAGGCAGAGCTAAATTGTATATGTCAGGTCTGTTTTAAAAGGAACCTTATTACCTCTTCACCCTGAGTTTGAACTAAAGCCCTTTGGCAAGAACAAGTTAGTGCCTTATTTTAAAACCATTCATTTTCAAGGCCCTTCTAAGCAGGATATTTGAGCATCAGAAGACTTATTCTAGAAGGTTAGAGAAGCTATTATGTTGATATACATGACAGACTGAACAATACTAATGAATACAGATCCTGAAATTTCAGCCTAAAAATAACTCAGTGGAATGAGAATTATTTGTGAATTAAGCCCTATGAAATTGACCAACAAGCTTCATAAATGGAGAATTATTGAAGTTATGAATGTTGACAGCTCCATCATTTCCCAAACAACCATATCAGCTTTGATATTAGTTTAGCATTGAATTGTCTTCAGTTCCTTATTTCTCTAATACAACTAAACTCTTATTGAAATCCTTTTTATAAAATCCATGAAATTACTGTGTTCCTTGGACATTCCAAACTCTAGAGATAATACAGCTTTTTCCAATTTAGCCACTTATTGCCTATATCTCCGGGCTTTGCACTTTTAAAAATGGCTTATGCTTTTATTCTTAGAGTGAGCTAAGAGATACCAGATCTATAAATCTAAATGAAGCAAGCCCACTGGAAGCCTCAAAGGCCAAATCTCACAAGGACTTGGAATCCTTGATCACTATCAGATCACTTAGCTAAAATCTCCTGATACAAATGTCCCACTATGCTGGCTGGGGAATTCTGGAAGTTGAAATTCATGCATCTTAAAACTTGTTGAGATAGAGAAACACTGTTTTAGTGTTTTAACATTGAGGAGCCTATAAGTCTTTTCTATGTGACTCAAATCTACTTGCATCAGACTGCAATATATACAGATAATCCAAAACTAGATTTATTGCTCTCAATCAGCTAATAATCTTACTGGGGCCAAAAGAAAATTACTAATGGATATTGGATATTGCCCCCCTGGGATTATGTCGACTTCCCCTCCTCGGAACGGGTTCGCAATTTGGGTGTTCTCCTAGACCCACAGCTAAAATTGGAGCAACATCTTTCAGCTGTGGCTAGGGGGACCTTTGCACAGGTCCGTCTCGTGCACCAATTGCGATCCTACTTGGAGAGCGAGGCTTTGCTCAGTCACTCATGACCTTGTCACCTCACGGCTGGACTACTGTAACACGCTCTACATGGGGCTATTCTCAAAGAGCATCCGGAGACTGCAATTGGTGCAGAATGCAGCTGCGCGAGCTGTGGTGGGTGTTCTGAGATACACCCACGTAACACCTATTCTCCGCCAGCTGCATTGGCTGCCTATTAGTCTCCGGTCGCAATTTAAGGTGTTGGTTTTGACCTTTAAAGCCCTACATGGCTCAGGACCAGGTTACTCCGGGACCGCATCCTACCACATATCTCCCTACGACCAGTTAGGTCCCACAGAGTGAGCCTCCTCCAGGTCCCATCAGCCAGACAATGTCAGTTGGCGGGTCCACGGGGGAGAGTCTTCTATCTCAATTTGGGGAAGCCGTAGACGTAATGGACCGCTGCCTGGCCGATGTTAGGGTCTGGATGGGGAAGAACCGGCTAAAGCTTAACCCTGACAAGACTGAGTGGCTGTGGATATTGCCTCCTAAGGACTCGACCAACTGTCCCTCCTTGATTCTTGGGGGGGAGAAATTAGCCCCCTCAGAACGGGTCCGCAATTTGGGTGTCCTCCTAGATCCACAGCTAAAATTGGAACAACATCTTTCAGCTGTGGCTAGGGGGACCTTTGCACAAGTACGTCTTGTGCACCAATTGCGACCCTACTTGGAGAAGGAGGCACTTCTTACAGTCGCTCATGCCCTTATCACCTCACGGCTGGATTACTGCAATGCGCTCTACATGGGGCTACCCTTGAAGAGTGTCCGGCGACTGCAATTGGTGCAAAATGCAGCTGCGCGAGCTGTGGTGGGTGTACCTAGATGCACCCACGTAACACCTATCCTCCGCCAGCTGCATTGGTTGCCCATTAGTCTCCGGATCCAATTTAAGGTGTTGGTCGTTACCTTTAAAGCCCTACATGGCTCAGGGCCAGGTTATCTTCGGGACCGCATCCTGCCGCATACCTCCCTACGACCGGTTAGAGCCCACAGAGTCGGCCTCCTCCAGGTCCCGTCGACCAAACAATGTCGGCTAGCGGGACCTAGGGGGAGGGCCTTCTCTGTGGGAGCCCCCTCCCTTTGGAACCAGCTCCCTCCAGAGATCAGGACCATCCCCACCCTACTGGCCTTCCGTAAAGCAATAAAAACTTGGCTCTTCCGGCAGGCAGGGTATGAATGAAAGTTTGTTTTTTAATGGATAGTATTTTAATATGGCTCCTTTTAAAAATTGTTTTTTATGTGTTTCTATATCTGCTGTGAGCCGCCCAGAGTCCCCCGGGAGTTGGGCGGCATAGAAATTTTAATAAATAAATAAATAAATAAATAAATGTGGGAGCCCCATCTCTCTGGAACCAACTCCCACCAGAGATTCGGACTATCGCCACTCTACTGGCCTTTCGCAAAGCCGTAAAAACATGGCTCTTCTGGCAGGTGGGGTGAAGAAGATCGGATTCCCCCATGATGAATGGCTTTTAAAATTATGTAATGTTTTAAATTACTATGTATTATTTGTATTGTTCTTATTCCTGCTGTACGCTGCCCTGAGTCCTACGGTATTGGGTGGCTATAAGAACTTTTAATTTAATTAAATTAATTAAATTAATATGCCCTCTAGCTAAATTGCAGGATTATTTTTCCCCCCACTTTTCCTGATACAGCCCTTTGGCCTGGTTTTATAGTTAACTAGCTGATAACCCGGCGTTGCTCAGATATTTATAGACGTCAAAGCGTTTGTCTGACAGGGAGCCCTTGGTAGGAGCCTTTCTTCCCCCTACTCCCATGCTCATCATCCCTGCCCTCTCCCTTCCCCCTCCCATGAGCTCCTCTTTCCCGCCCTTTCTACGATCCTGGCATGTTGCCTCTAATCCACCAGAGGACGCCTTCTGTTGGGGATGAGAATAAATCTCATAGAGGTGATTTGGATCTTTGCTTGGAATTTAGACAGTTAGAAATAAAGCCGAGATTAAAAGTTTAATAGAAATTTTTATTTCGGTACAAAAACAATAAATCCTGAATAATTACATCTTTGCTAAGAAAATGGGACCGTTCTGGTCAAGAGCCAAGTCAAAAGTGATTAATGGTGGATCAGGAATGTGGACATGTGTACAAGATCATATCACGTGTTCTGCTTGTATTGGAATATACCATAATATTAGAATAGGGGTGCATCACCCTGCATAGACATACAACTGACAATATTCACACTGTGACACCTTCTGCCAAGAGAAGGGAACATCAGGCACTTCCCCATTGGTCCAGTGGAGGGCAAACATCATGGCTGGCTTTCCAGAGGAAGCTGTGATGGAAGTGACATCACAAACAATTATCACCTACTGTTGAGTAGCTGCATATCTATCTAATTGCAGGATTAATTGTATATTACAGAGTTCTCAGTAGTGTCAGTTCCTAAGCATTCTAAAAGTGCAAAGGTCAGAAAATAACTTGGAAATATTTCTTGCAAAAAATACCAGTATTCCTTGGAGAGTTTTCAAAGATTTAAAGGGCAAATTAAAGTATTCTGACCGATTCCTTGACAAGTCTATGAATGACTGCTCACTGCTGGTCTGTGTGTGGTTTATTTTAAAGAATAGCAATATCATTTAGCATTTATATACTGCTCCACAGTGTTTTACAGCACTGTCTGGGTGGTTTACAATGTCAGCATATTGCCTCCCAAAATCTGGGTCCTCATTTTAAAGACGTTGTAAGGATGGAAGGCTGAGTCAACCTTGAATCCCATCAGGATCAAACTCCAGGCTGTGGGCAGAGTTTGCCTGCAATACTACATTCTAACCACTGTACCACCAGGGCTCTTGTAGAATGGGAAATAAATTAAGAAAATAAAACTTTACATACATATCGTCAAGTGGATTTTCCTGATCTGACCGATATTATTTAGAAATCATTCTGAAGGTTTAGGATTCGACAAAGCAAAACAGAAAACATTTAGAAATACCAGACTATAAACCAGAAAACATTTAGAAATACCAGCCTATCTCGTTTGGTTAAAAATGTTGAAATACAGGACAAAACCAATTAACATTCAGCAGTATTCAGCCAACATGATGTGAAATTCCTGGAGCTCAGGTTTAATATGATCTCAAACAGACACCCTATTTAATAATGTATTATTTTGTCTCAGTTTGCTTTTGTACTTGAAATATAAAGCAGCCCTTCTCCATTTTAATAGATAACTTCTTTTTTTCCTGATTCTTTGCCTTTTGCAGTGACACCCACGGCAAACATGAGCTTTAAAATTGATTTCCGTTAAAACTTATTCTTGAGGTTTCATACTGCTATGATATTATACTTCTACTGCTACTACTATAATGATGAGATTGTTTTATGTTAGAGCAAAATCAGAATCGCTGACAAGTTGCTATCTGATGCCAGAGAAATATCTTTAAAAAGTATCAGGCAGAAGCTGATTACACCACATTTACAATAAATGTTAACAGGTATGTAGGCCTGGCTTTTATAGAACAATATTCATGATAAGAAATCATACCAAAATTATCCAAATAATTCTTTTCAGTTTTGTTTGCTTTTTTTGTATTATCGCTACTATGATTTTGACTTTACCAATTGCATTTATATTCACTTTCCGTATAGGATGCTTATGATAGTGTATTGTTCCCCAACACTCCTCCCTATTTATTCTTATAACATTCCTAATAAATTAGTGAATTAGCTTGACAACTTGTGTTCTCTTTATTCCTAATCATTTTAGCACACTAAAGACAGCGAGTTTGTAAAAACTCTCTAATCCGAGAGTTATTTCCCAGGGAACAGTTAAGGGAAAAGCCCCAAGTTCTGGGAACAAGGCCATTGTCCACCACATTCTTGAATTTCTCTAGATGAGCTTAGCAGGGCATCCTTGGCAAATTAATTCATTAGTTGAGTTCCTGTGTAAACTTTCCCTTCTCCACAGGATTGGCAACAATCTAGCAATAGCTTTCAACTGCCTACTTGGAAATGCCATTATCCATGGGAGATAAACAGATGCTAAAAAGATGGGAGCCAGACAAACAGATTCAGCAAAGTTTCAGAAGAGGCCAAGAGAAGCATTTGTCAGCCGTTCTTCGGGTCTATGACAATTCACCACGGCCAACTCGCCACAGCCAACTTGCTGTGGCCAACTCACTGCGGGACAACTCGCCATGGTCAAGTCATCGCGGGACAATTCGCTGTGGTTCAAGAGTTACACTCATATCAAAGAAATGGTGGAATAGAATCATTTTAAAAAAGGATGCAAAAGGAGGGGCAGAATGAAATGAAAATGACAAAAATTAAAATATTTTTTTATTAATTTTAAATAATTAAATTGAATCATCAAATTGTCCAGCGGGGAGTTGTCCTGTGGTGAGTTATCCCACACCAAGTTAGCTGTGGCGAGTTGTAATGGTGAGTTGGCCGCAGCAAGTTGGTTGCGGCAAGTTGTCCCATTCTATTCTTCTTCCTGGTCTCTGGTAGGACTTTTTATGTTTGGGTTTTTCTTTCAACTCAGAAGGTTCTTCACAAGGAGAAAAGGCATCTGGAAGCAAAGCGTTTTTATTTGTTGTAAGGCGGTGTTTCTCAATCTCAGCCACTTTAAGTTCATAGACCACTTCCCAGAATTCCTAGAAGTCCACACATCTTAAAGTGGATTAGATTGAGAAACATTGTTCAAGGGTTTCTACGGGATCTCCTGTTGACTTTGCTCTTCAGGCCCCAATAGAAACGGGATCCAGGCATAGTGCAAGATATGAATGGAGGATTATTCATTATTCAGGGGGAATATAAGTGAAACATATTTAATTCAAAGCACTTTGAACATTTTTTTTGTACCATATGTTCTTCTAGATCTTAGGTGCCCGATGAAGTATTTGACGGCATCATCTGCTCATGGAATCTTCCTTGTCACCCTCCTGTCTCCCTCTGCTGGCACAATCTGAATATGACCCCATGACAGTCATTTTGTTAATGGGAGCTTTCTCAGCAATCATTTTCTAAGAGTGCACACAAAGTTTCAAAATTGTGAATGTGCATCTAAGCTTAGATGCAGAAGGGTCAAGCATTCAGCAACCCGAATCTCTATATAACCGAGAATTTCTGAAGTGCAGCTTTTCATGCAAATTTCTTCTTCCAAATAACAATGAATAGTTCAGAGGACTGATTCCCTTTTGTATCCGGCTATTATAACAGTGTTATGAAAACTAATGACAGTTAATTAAAAATATTCATATGATAGGAGTTCATGATAAACTCCCTTCATAATATTGGAAAAACGTTCCATCTATTTCAATTGCTGACTGTTATTGTAGCCTCTATTTGCAGTCAGATAATTCTTCTTGTCTTTTTCTAAGTATTTGAGAATCAGTATTTTTGCCTACTGGCTTCAAACTTAATCAATTATGTGATAACAGAATCTGAAGTGTTCAGCTCCTAATTTGGACTCTGGTTCCTTCCATTTTTTTAAGGGTTGTTTAGTATTTTTGTAATAAAGTACTAGTTAGTTACAAGGTAGAAAAAAATAGATTTCTATTTTCTCTAAAAGCCTAAAAGAATATCTGAGTTTTACACATATTGAAAATTATATCTGTTACGGAGGCAAAAATTTATCTCACAAAGGGAGAAATAGATCTTTTCCCGGACATCAGGCATTAGAAAAGAAACCGCAGTTTAAAGTCTAAGTAAAAATATTTATTTCGGTACAAAACAATAAATCCTCATTATTCTACATCTCTGATATAAAAATAGGTGTTGCTTCAATGGAAGCCAGGAACAAAAGGAATGAACGGAGAAAGGAATGTGCACATCCGTACAAGAACATATCAATCACGTGCTCAGGAATAAACCATTATATTAGATAGGGATGCTTCTCCCTGCATATACATATAACAGGCAATATAAAATCACTGCTTGACAATCTGTCCATCCATCCATCCATCCATCCATCCATCCATCCATCCATCCATCCATCCATCCATCCATCCATCCATCCATCCATCCATCCATCCATCCATCCATCCATCTATCTATCTATCTATCTATCTATCTATCTATCTATCTATCTATCTATCTATCTATCATCTATCAAGATATACCTTCCTATTCTTCCTTCCTATTCCTTCCCACTTTAGTCCTTGCATATTGTTTTTGAGATAGGAATTTTCCAGCATTTGAATTTTTTCCCCAGTCCTGTTTCCCCCATTTAGTAGCCTTGTTTAGTATGAAGATTTTAATGAAATAAGTTTGGACTTAAACTCCATAAACCTTAAAAAGAAAATGCATGTTTGTTACCTGCATAATAATGACATTATTTAGTGCAACAAAAGTAAGAAAAATATAACTATTTCGTTTTTAAGTATTATTTATGACTTTAACTCTCATAATATCCAGAGACACATTTTTATCAACCATTACAAGCTGCTCAAGATAAAGAGATCAATTATGAACCTCACAACATTTCTTAGCACATCAAGATAAATCCTCGTGCTATCTCTTTTCCCACAAAGTCCTGGTTTAGAACACTAATTTCACAAGTGGGAGAGGTTTGGTAACATGAATCAAGAAGAATCCAGGCTCCTTGAAATTATTATATTAATTAAATTTGTATAGCTGTCCACCTTGGATTGGACCAGGAAACTAATGGACAACTTAATGCATCTCACAGAGCAGAAGTACAAGATGCGCTGTTTTAGGAGTGCACTTAACTGCTCGTGCCATGGCATTCTGTATCAGCTGAAGCTTCTGAATAGTCTTCAAGGGCAACCCCATGTAGAGCACATTGCAGTAGTCCAATTGCGAGGTGACTGGAGCATGAGTGATCGTAAGTAGGGACTCCAATCCAAGAACAGGCACAGCTGGTGCATGAGACAGAGTTGTGCAAAGGCTCTCCTAGCCACCTGCCCACTACGCAACAGTTGTGAGTCTAGCAGGAGCCCAGACTGCACACTGGGTCTGCCTGGAGCATTGTCATCCAGCACCAAAGATGACAAAAGAACCAGTCAGCCTCAAAATCCAGAGTTAGTCTTGCCAGAGTTCAGTCGAAGCCTGTTGTTGCCATCCAGATCTTCACACTGTCCAGACACTGGGACAAGATGTTCACAGCATTGTTTAATTTACCAGGGATAGAGATATATAATTATGTATCGTCAGCATACTGATGAAAGCTCACTGCGTGGCAATGGATGAGCTCACCCAGCAGCCTCATCCACAAATGTTATCGTAATTATTAGAATTGTCATTGGTGGAGAAATATAGCTTTGGGGAGGTTAATAATTGCTTTTATTTGCTGGGTTTATTCATTTTCATCTGTTTGTGGGAACTGCCAAGAACCATGCTGAAATATGGCAGTATACAAAAATGATAAAAATAAATAAGCAAAATTACGGGAACTTCGAAGATGTGTTTAATGCAGGACTGCATGGCACTAATTGAATGCATCACTAGTAACCCCTTTAATCATCTCTACATTTAAAACAGTTAAGTCCTCTACATTTAAGTAAAAAAAGTGTCACTGTTTTGTGGACTAAAACTTAGCATTGGCGCCTCTGTCCAACTGATAAAACAATCATTTACCAAAGCAAGCTGGGAAGATTTTACTCTTTTTTTAAGGAGTTGGGGAAATTTTACAGTGCAAAATAGATATTTCAGCCTTTCATTTTCTCTCTTAAACACCCTTGATACATCCTATGCATGAATTAGAACTGATAGTTTAAATTGCATGACTGTATAAATGAATATCAATTGAACATCTGCGAAAGTTAAAATAATATGGTAGGTTTTTAATTTAGACATCACATTTCAGCCACTAATAAACTAATTAACTAGGTTTTATTTCATACAGATAGAATATATCTTTATCAGGAAGGAAGGCTGATTTGCACAGAGATCACAAAGAAGGAAGATTGAAAACTGGACAGCAGAGGTCACTTGGCGTGTTTCCCTCTGCAATGTCTACCCATTCTCCACTCTTCCATTAATATGAAGATAATCCGATTTTTGTAAAAGCACTAAAGTTACCTCTCCTTTTAATACTGTGGTATTTTTCACCATGCATTACCAATATACACAGACACATTGATCTAAAATAAAGCCCAAAAGCAGAAAGCAGAAAGAAAAGCCATCTTGATGTTATTATATTGAGGAGCATGTTGTCAAGTTTCAAAAGACTTCTAGCTGTTGCAACTAATATCGCATCTCAACGAACTTGCCAACAAACTATGGGGGAAGGGAGAGTGAGATAGAACAGAGGACAGAGCTCAAGATGTTGGCGTGAGAATCAAAGACATCTTGGCAGGTGTTTACAAAAGTCAAAAGGACTTTCCCACAATAATATCTGGAGACCGTATTGGATAGCGTGATCTGAACTAAGTGGGGGGTGGCAGAAATTGAACTTTAACTATAGGGCAGGGGTGTCAAACTCAAGGCCCACGGGCCAAATCTGGCCCACGAGGTGCTTAGATCTGGCCCATGGGACCGACCTGAAAACAGTGAAGGACCGGCCCGCAGTGCCTCTACCAGTAAAAATGGTGCTCCGTTTTCACTGGCAGAGGGTTTTAGGCCATCGCAACAAAAAATGGAGCTTGTGAGGGCCATGTGCAGCCCTCTCAAGCTCCGTTTTTACTGGCAGAGGGTTGCAGGAGGTCATCGCAGCCAAAAACGGAGCTCGGGAGCCCATCTTTGCTGGCAGAGCGCTCGGGCCACCACAGGCGCCCAAGACATGAGTGATGTCGAGCTGATCACGCCATTTATGCTATGTTTTACTGGAACACATAGAGGTAGTTCTTGACTTGCAAACATTCATTTACTGATTGTCTTTATATAACTTTATAACACACACACACACACACACACACACATTTAAGATTATATATATATGTGTGTGTGTGTGTGTGTGTGTGTGTGTGTGTGTGTGTGTGTGTGTATGATTTAAAAGTTTTAAAATTCAAAATGTCATTGTTGACTCAGGCATGCCATATTTTTCATAGTGCTTTACAGCTTTAAGTGGCTTGCAGAGTCAGCATATTGCCTCCAACAATCTGGGTTCTCATTTTAACTGACTTTGGAAGGATGGAAGGCTGTGTCAACCTTGAGCCGGTCAGAATTCAACTCTTGGCAGTAGAATGTAGCATTAGTCTGCAATACTATATTCTAACCACTGTGCCACAATGGCTCTAAGATGCTATCTAAGCAATGTTTTAAAGAGTTTGTTTTCTAAGTTTGAATATGTATTAAATATATTCATAATTTTCCAACAAAATGCCCTCATACAGTGTTTTCAGAAAAATCTATTTTTATTAATTGAAGTAATATTCTATGAGAATTTTCTAATCAATTTTTAACTTTTAACTGTCATTTTAATTTACAGCTGCTAATTTTAATTTGCTTGCTTGTCACAGGTGTAACAGTAATTAACCCATAAATTAACCAAATACAATTTCAAAAAAAAGGATTAAAGTCTTCATTTTATAATTACAATTTTATGGAGTCCTTCTGTCAGCATCTATCTCCAAGAATTCATCTTAAAATATTAGTATATAGTAACAGGTACCGTGTTTCTCCTAAAACACGACCCACTCAGAGGTGGGTTCCTGCCTGTTTTTGCCGGTGCGGTTAATAGCTGTTGTTCGGCGTAGAGCCGAAGACGCTGCTGCCGTTCGCGGCACGGGAGCTTTCCCCGGGCGCTTTCCCCACCCGCATGGATGCCGCCAATTGCGTTCTTTTGCCCTCTGCGCATGCAGAACGCTTTGCGCATGCGCAGAGGGCAAAAGAACGCAATTGGTGGCTTCCATGCGGGCGGGGAAAGCTCCCACGCCGCAAACGGCAGCAGCGTCTTCGGCTCTGCGCTGAACAACAGCTATTAATCGCACCGGCAGGAACCCACCTCTGGACCCACTCCAAAAAGAAGTCCCAGCACTGTTTTGTGCGCATGCATTAAAATTAAGCCCTACCGCCAAAATTTGGCCCTATTTAAGCGCATGCAGGCCAGGCTTGCCGGAGTGGATGATGGCAGGCTTTTTCGGGTGGACGGCTACCAGTAGCTGGAGTGACCATTACAGGTAGGCAAGGGTGCGTGTGGCGCGTGGGTCAAGTCGCTCGCTTTTTTCGGCCGCAAAAGAAGCAGCCTTATGGCCAGGGCAAGCGTGTTGGGCGAGTGGATTGTTCCTTTCAGCTGTGAAAGAGGCGGCCTGGTGGCCAGGTCAGGCACGTGGATCGTGTCGCTTGCTCTTTTTGGCTGTGAAAGAAGCAGCTGGGTGGCCAGGTGAGGTGCATGGGTCGTGTCGCTCGCTCTTTTTGGCCACAAAAGAAGCGGCCCGGTGGCCGGGTGAGGCACGTGGGGTGCTCCTTTTGGCCGCGAAAGAAGCGGCCCAATGGCCAGGTGAGGCGCATGGGGGGGAAATTAAGACACCCCTCGAAAAGGGGCATTGGTCTTACCTGATATGCCTCTTCTCATAGGGTGGAGCCAGCATTCAGGATGACGAATCCGAAGACTAGACTCAACGTGACAAAACTCAGGTAACATCTAGTAACTGTAGGCTCCCATCCATACCACAAATACTGATTGTCCAGTTCAAAGTCCAAGGAAAAGTGCACACTAGAAGTTATCCAAAGCAGACTGTTCATGGCGGGACTGAATGCTGGCTCCACCCTATGAGAAGAGGCGTATCAGGTAAGACTAATGCCTGTTCTCCATCGTGGGTGGAGCCAGCATTCAGGATGGGACATACTAAAGTCCTAGGTCCCCTCGGGTGGGAACGGTCTGACACTGTCTAGTAGATGTCCTCGACCACCCTCAGTAACACCCTTCTGCTGAAGGCAGCATCCACTGACACGTATATGTCAATCTTCTAATGACATATAAATTGAGAGGGAGAAGCCCAGGTGGCCGCTCAACACACTTCCTCCAATGATGTCTGAGTGGCCCAGGCCGCAGAGGTGGCGGCACTGTGCATCGAGTGCGCTGTGATCCCTGCAGGTCGAGGTAGGGAAGATAGCTTGTATGTTTTGACAATCGTGCCGCAAATCCAGCGGCCAATGGTCATCGAAGACATGCGGAGTCCCAAAGATTGAGGGTGGAAAGCTACCAGAAGAGCCTCCGTCTTATGGAAGGGATGAGTCTGGTCTATATATATATATATCCGGAGAGCTCTCCTCACGCCCAGTGAGTGCCAGAGCCTTTCCGACGGATGTGTAGGGTGCGAGCAGAAGGAGGGCAGAACAAGTTCCTGTGCCCGATGAAAAGAAGAATTTACCTTTGGGATAAACGAGGGGTCTAATCGGAGAACTAACCAGTCCAGGTGGAACACGCAGAGGTCTTTCCGAACAGACAGCGCTGACAGCTCAGAGATTCTGTGCACAGATGTGATTGCAACCAGAAAGGAAGCTTTGTAAGACAGATGTCAGAGTGAAGCTTCCCTCAGTGGTTCGTAGGGAGGACCCGTAAGGGATTTCAGCACCCTTGGAAGGTCCCAGGTCAGATAACGGTGAATCACCGGAGGACACAAGTTGGAAGCCCCTCTTAGAAAATGATGAATCATAGGGAATTGCGCGAGGGAGTTGACCCGGTCACAAGACAGAACAGAGGAGAGAGCCGCTACCTGTCTGCGAAGCATGTTCGGTCCTCATTCTGAGTGGACGAGGACAACCCATCCTGAATGCTGGCTCCACCCACGATGGAGAAGAAGGCCTAGTCATTTTTTCGGGGGTCAAAAGAAACACGGTACTATTATTTACATTGTAACCAACAGGAAAATACTGCTCTTTAGAAGTTCAAAGCAGCTAAATTATTAAATCCAGGATTTGGGTGGAGTGTATCAATTTAATTTTTTTCTCTACTTCCTTACCTAGGTTTTCACTATATTTTTTGTTCCTCAGAAATCAGCACATGCTGCTAACCTCAATTATATCTGCTTACATAATATTAAAGTCATTTTCTGAATTTACTCTGGTTTTGTCTACTTTTTTTCTTTTTCTTTTTTGCAAGAATGCTCCATTTTTTAAAGCATTTCCTAGTAATCCTGTGAAAACACAAATTCCACAGCCTTTAGGGGTAATTCAGAATTAATTCTACTGGCCACAGTAATCTGATGCACTTTGTTATGAAACTAATTAAGATCCAAAGAAGAGCTGCAGGACTCACTTAAAGCACTCAATATGCCAGGCAGAAAAGCTTTCATTGTTAGAAAACAAATGATTTGATTTTGTTGATAAGGTCAAAATGATCAGCGACTCATCAGAGCTGTATAAATTAAGTGCAATTACCAGGAAAGTGTACTCTTTATCTACACTGTTTTTTTCATACAGTTTGAACAAACCTTGCAATTTCATATATATTTGCTTGGAAGTACTCCAGGTGATACTTAGAATAATTTAGTGAATGTTATGGCTCAAATCCATCATAAAAATGTTCCTTAAACTGTTTTTGTCTTTGTACAAGCAGGAACAGAAATGAAGGTTGACGTTTTCTTTGCTTTTGGCAGAGGCAAATTGTTGGTGTGCCTGTCATTACAGGTAATCCTCGACTTACAAGCATTTGTTTAGTGACCGTTTGAAGATGATGTAATGACAATGTTTTCACACTTATGACCAGTGCAGCATCCTGTGGTCACGTGATCAAAATTTGGGCCCTTGGCAACTGGCATGTATTTATGACAATTGCACTGTCCTCGGGGTCATGTGATCACCATTTGTAACCTTCCCAGCCGGCATCTGAGAAGCAAAGTAAATGCAGAAATCTGGGTTCATTTAATTCACCTAACAACTGCAGTGGTTCTCTTAACAACTGGTACAAAACTCACTTAGCAACTGCCTTGGTTGCAATGGAAATTTTGAGCTCAGTTGTGGTTGTAAGTCAAGGACTTAGCTGTATTAACAATTGAACATGTAGGAAAGAAGCCAATTTGGAAGGAAGTAGAAAGAATGGAACAATGGACATGAAAGATCTCAGTGAAAGTCAGAAGAAATTTTCAAGATAGGAGCAGGTCCTGTGAAATCCCACAAAGCAGCATAAATGTGGCTGAAGTAAAAGACCGGGATGAGAGGTTTATTGTTTATACCGCCATACCAAGTGTATTGTGGTGATTTCATGGGCTTCAGAGAAAGGGAGTAAGAATACTAGCATAACATAACATTTATTTTTAACATAAATGGTTAAACAACATCACAGGAAGAACCATAGAATACACACCGGAACTTTTTTTACTTTGAATTATAAAAAAGCAACATCCCAAGAATATACAATACCTGATATTACATATTATAACAGAGGCAAGGATTGCATATGTGCAATATTGGAAGAATAATCAAATACCTCCGGAGAATGTATTATTGGACAAAATATACAAATGTGCAGAAATGGACAGATTAACCATTGAACGCAAAGGCCAAAGTAACTCAGACTATTTTGAAGTATGGTCAAAATGGTATGAATGGATTAGGAAAGACAAAGGAGAGACTACGAAATAATGTTGGATGAAGAAGAAGATATAAGATTATAAATATGTAGAAATATTGTATAAGTTTTTTATTAGCAAAAAAAATGGATGTGAATAGGTGTAGATCTGTGTTATAATATTATGAGGCTTAAAGTTGAAAAACAATAAAAAAAGAATACTAGCTAGAGTTTCTTGGCTGGTGAGCAGGGAGTGATAGAATAATTTCCGTCTTTCCCTATGGAAATTATGGTTCCTTGAGAAAAGGCCCTGATTTGGTGCTTAAGCGGCCTTGGGTGGTGATTGTGGGTGTGTTGATATGACTGTAAGGAGAATAGGATACCTGTAGAGCGTAAGGTAAATTGAAACTTTAATATTCATTGTTTGCCATAGTCAGTTCATTTTTTTGGCCATTCTGTAGATTGCTGATATATAGGACCTATATGGAGATGGAAAACCAATTCACTTGGTTAATTCTAGACACACAGTTGATCCAATTTTCTAAGAGTATTTGGGAATTTTCCCAGTAATCAGGGAGTTACACTTCATCACAGATTGGTGCTCCTTGGAAAACCACTTTTTCCAGAATGTCAAGAATGCAGGGGTATGGGTAGTGATGGACATACTTCAGTTTGCCCATATGAAGCCCCGATTTTATGAGCTGCACTGGTTGCCAATATGCTTCTAGGGGTGATTTGAGACATTCGTCATTACCTATAAACCCATATGTGTCATAGGTCAAGTTATTTGAGAGGCTGCTTTTCTCCCCTTCTTTCCATTAGATAGGGTTTGGGGTGTTTTTATTTGTATTTGTATTTGTTTATTTGTCAAGCATATATGATTATAAGCAAAGTATAAACAGTAAAACATGATATATGTGTAATAGTACAAGCATGAATAAGAATAAAAGAGGTATGAATATATGGGTACATTAGGACAGGAACGGTAGGCACGATTGTGTGCTTATGCACGTCCCTTATCGACCTCTTAGGAATGGGGTGAGATCGATGGTAGATAATCTGAGGTTGAAGTTTTTGGGGTTTGGGGAAGAAACTACTGAGTCAGGTAAAGTGTTCCAGGCATTGACAACTCTGTTGTTGAAGTCGAATTTTTTGCAATCAAGTTTGGAGCGGTTTACATTAAGTTTGTATCCATTGTGAGCTCGTGTATTATTGTGGTTGAAGCTGAAGTAGTCGTTAACAGGTAGGACGATGTGGCAGATAATTTTGTGAGCTACACTTAGGTCAGATCGAAAGCGGCATAGTTCTAAATTTTCAAGTCCCAAAATTTCAAGTCTGGTTTTGTAAGATATTCTGTTGCGAACAGAGGAATGTAATACTCTTCTTGTAAAGTATCTCTGGACATTCTCAATTGTGTTAATGTCTGATATGTAGTGTGGGTTCCAGACTGATGAGCTGTATTCAAGAATCGGTCTAGCAAATGTTTTGTATGCTCTGGTTAAGAGTACAATGTTACAAGAGAAGAAGTGTTGTGGATGGTGTTCATTCTTGGATGGGCTTTTGTTCTTTTTTGTTTTAATTGAATTTAATTTAATTGAAAAATGTTTTAATTGACCATATTGCAAGATCTAAAATGGACACCTAACATCAAAAACATCATCAAAAAAGCATAACAAAGAATGTTCTTTCTGCGCCAACTCAGGAAGCTCAAACTGCCCAAAGGAGCTGCTGATACAGTTCTACAGAGGAATCATTGAGTCTGTCATCTGCACCTCTATAACTGTCTGGTTTGGTTCTGCAACCCAACAAGACAGACACAGACTTCAGAGGATAATCAGAAGTGCAGAAAAAACAACTGCTACCAACCTGCCTTCCACCAAGGACCTGTATACTGCACGAGTCAAAAAGAGGGCTGTGAAAATATTTACAGACCCCTCACATTCTGGACACAAACTGTTTCAACTCCTATCCTCAAAACGACGCTATAGAGCACTGCACACCAGAACAACTAGACACAAGAACAGTTTTTTCCCGAACGCCATCACTCTGCTAAACAAATAATTCCCTCAACACTGTCAAACTATTTACTAAGTCTGCACTATTATTAATCTTCTCATCGTTCCCGTCACCTATCTCCTCCCACAAATGACTGTATGACAGTAACTTTGTTGCTTGTATCCTTATAATTTATATTGACTGGTTCCTAATATGATTTGATTGCTTATTTGTACCTGGACTATCATTAAGTGCTGTAACCTTATGATTCTTGATGAACTTTATCTTTTCTTTTATGTACACTGAGAGCATATGCACCAAGACAAATTCCTTGTGTGTCCAATCACACTTGGCCAATACAATTCAATTCAATTCAATTCAATTCAATTCTATTCTATTCTATTCTATTCTATTCTATTCTATTCTATTCTATTCTATTGAACAAATGGACCCCATTTTGTTTTGTATTATGCTTTATTATATAGTGAACCGCACCAAATCAGTCTGGAGTACAGTGAGGCTTAAATTGAACTAAATAAATCACTCAGAAACTATCTCTGAATACCCTTTTCCTCGTCACTGATCTTGGGACACTCCCTGATTTTTAAGGGAGCTCTATAAAAATAAATCAACAGAAGTGACATAGAGCACAATAGCTGAAAATGAAGAGTGAACGTGACCAAACATGGCCCACTTTTCACAGGAGTTAAGAGTGATTGTGTTGATAAGGATAGCATAGCTGTTATTGCATCTGTAGGTTATCAGCCCTATTTAAAGCTGCCCATATTCTTTTTAAAAAGAAGAGGCAGGGAGCTCCTTAATCAAACACTGTGTTAAGTTTGTAGATTCTTTGTAGATAAAATCACTCACACTGACTGCAAGCATGTATGTCTACCGAAATATCAGATTAGACTCCGTGCAAGATAGCATGAAGTTATCCCAGAGTCCTTCAATCTTGCAGAGTCTCAGAGAAAGGATAAGCTTCTCAGTAGCATGAATTCTGCCACCCATGTGCTAGATCTATGCACAGTTTGGCAAAAATAAATTTCTCCTACACTTTTCTACAATAACGTATCCATACTGCTCAGGATTCTTCATTACCCCTTTATGTGAAAACCACAATACCTCTTTACAAAGGATGCCATGAAGAAGTGCAAGACCACAACTTTTTTGCCCATCTATGTATGACAGAGAGAGAGTTTAGAGGACGAAATAGGAAGTTCTGACATTCCTACCATTAAATTCTCCCAAACCATGAAAAATAGGCATTGCTGATTTGGGAAGCCAATATAGTCAAATTTCACTAGTGTAGGTTTTGACAAGTTCTATAGAGTTTTAAAGGCTGGAAATAGAAATTAATTGTGTCCTAGAGTCCTTTCTCAAGCTGGCAAGAAACCCGTATGAAAAATTGTATCACTGAAAATCAAGTATTCTGCAAATGAATTTCAATAGTATTGTCTTAAGTGCTGGGGACTAAAGTAGACACTGAACAACCACAGGCAATTTCCTGGCTGCATAATGAAAGAGAATTTGCTTTAGAAATAAGAATATAGTATTATTGGATATTTTTAGCTATGAAACAGCCATTGAGTGAGTGTTGCTGTTCCTTCATTATATAATCACCTCTCATCTGCAGCTTCTCTGGTTCCCATGCCTCAATTATATCAGTGCTATTGTCACTAATAAGGGGGAGATGCCTTTGAAAAATTGTAAACGATTTCCTCTTCCCCCAAGAGAAATTTAGAAAATGTATCTACTCAATTTATCTCCCCAGAGTTGGAAGCGAATTTCAAAGGGCCATTATGCCTAGCTTTAACAATAAAGTTCCCGATCTTAGAAAACATGATAGTTCTAAAATGGAGGATGTCTAAGCTAAAAGGTCCAGATTATATTTCTACTTACGATCAGTACAATTGTGGCTATTAACTCTGTCCATACACTATTAATATCACGTTAGCTATAACTGAACCTATGTAAGTTAATTGGATAACGGTAGCTTGCTAAAATAATTTAAACATTTTTTTTAGTTCTACCAAACACAGGGGGGAAAAATACTGTACTGAAAACTTTTATGAAAAAGAAATACTGAAAAATTTTATCCTTTACAAGTCCCATTATCATATAAGAGTACAAGAGCAAGATGAAATAATCTTTGTTCTGGGACAAATGTGCCTTTGCTAGGAATAATAAACAGATTGAACCAACACCAATCAGTTGTCTAGCAAAATGCTAAAACATGATTGCCCCACAGAGATTCTGTCAGTAGGGAAGAATCAGGATCAAGCATTAAGTTCCAATTAAGCTGATTTAGTGTTCATGACTATACACAAGAATATAGTCAACTAAAAGTCAACACTAAATTGGTGCTAGATAAGAGTTGAGGGAATTCAAGATGGGCTGAACTTGGACCACTTATGGGGATGTAACAATTCCAGGCTGTTTCCTCTCTTGACTCTGCCCTTCCTTCTCCTACAGATTCTACTTCTTTGCAGGTTTTCTCTTCAGTTAAAAAATACTGTCTAAAGCCTGGTAAAATGTCTGAACTTTAGTGTTTTTCATCCAGGCATCATATTTCCTTCTCTTTCAAATCCATTGGAAGAGGGTTTGAAAATGTATTGACAAGATGAATTTTTTTAAGGAGGCAGTAATGTGACCTCTTCTCCAACATTTCTATCAGCCGACCAGAAAACCTATGATCATTAGTTGAAAAACAACGTTTTTTGCTAGCTGAGACTTCCAAACTGAAGACTTCCTGAACTCTGTAATAAGCCTGAGATATGCCTTGCAAAAAAAGGCTAGAAAGTTTTAGCATTTCCTTTTGGCTAACAAAGTTAGGAGCAAACTAAGAACACTTATCAAAATGTTCAGAACAAATAAGATCCCTGGGTTGCATTTGATTCAAGATGCTTCCTAAGCAGTTCAATTAGACAATTTAAACTATTATTGGTGATTTTTTTAAAAAAAAATTTTAATTATTACATTTATTATCTATATAATCCATTAGATTTATAGCAGAACAAAGAGAATTTAAAATATGGTTTGCCTATTTGACAGTAGAAGGTAACTGGGTGCAAATCTGAATAAAAATAAAGCCTGCAGTGATTTTAACATTTAAATACAAAGGTAAACGCACACCAAAGATTACGGGGAGAAAATTGCTGTACAGCTTTATGCAAAATGTATATTTGATGAGTAAATGCAAACCAAGTTTAATCTTTTGTTTTTCTCGACATAATTGGGATAATGAAATACTTTGTGTGATGCTAATTAGTTTACAGGACCAAATCACAGATGATGAAAACAAATTGGTGCTCTGCTCAAATCAGTGGAATTGTAGCAACAAAACATCTTCTCCTTATGAATTGCAAACTGTGTTTTCAGTCATTTTCCATCAACAGCTGCCAAAAATAAAGCAAAGGTGACATTACACACCAGTCTGCCTTGCTGTTTTTAGTGCTCATTATAGAAAAATAGTGGAGTAAATAACCGACCTGCCCAAATTCTGGGCAGCATAGCCGGGGATTTCATGAGATTTAGCATGTTGGGTTCTCTGACATGTTAGAATGTTGGTATAATAAGTATACTATAAGATGAAAGATGTTTATCTAACAAAGATATTGAAATATTTGATGGCCCAGCTGCAATTTGAAAAGCTAGATATGCTTTCATGTAATTTCTGAATGAACAATTCAGCTCTTGTTCTTTCTAACTTGTATATTGAAATTTACAGAATATGCAAGTTACAATATAGAGAAGAGTTTTTCAAGTCTTTCATGAGATTCTGCAAGGGACTAAAAAGGAGAAAAAGTTCATTCAAATGCAGCTGAAGGCATCATCCACTGCAATTTTTGTAAGATACAGCAAAAAGGCTAATCAGATAATATTCAAAAGCATTTCCGCTTCTTGGTCTCGTGACGACTTGACACTTTGCCTTTTGATCAAGATATATATATGGTATAAACTTTGCCACTCCATTCTGTATCAATATTCTTCGCATTTGAATAATTATGGTTATTTCCCCTTTCCTTACAGATGAAACAATATAATTAATATTTGTAAATATATTTTTAAAAATCTGGAAATTCTTGCTTTGGAGTTAATGTCACAAAATCCCAAACTGCTAATCACAGAATTTCAAACACTACATTTAATTAAACTTTTAGAAATTGGGTCACAGATAGATACATTAGAATAAATTTACAAGAAATAATATTGTGTTCTGTACATCAAAGGGATGTACCTTCCAACTGCATCCATTTGATATGTGTCCTCTGAGCATTTAATGATATAGCAGACATCAAGATATCCTAGATGGCTGTGATATAACATTAACATTACATGGTGGTTTTTTTTAAATAAATTGAAGTGACCAATATTTCATAAGAAAATTGAACTGTTGCATTAGATTATATATAAAGTCAAATGAGGCACTTAAAATGACTAGGATGGAATGTTCTCCTTGGATAAAAATAGAGGAAGTGGAAATTGAATCAATTTAGTTTTCAAATCTATACAGTGCAATAATGACAGAGTGAAATGAATTCAATAGAAAGTGAATTCTCTGGAAAAAGAAGAATTAAAAAAATCTCAAATTGTTTTATTTTCATGCACAGTATCTGCAGTTATGCATACATATTTTCTCATATCAACAAACACGCTGGTGCCTGAAAAAAATATTAGTCGACATGTAGTTTTGTTAAAAAAGAATTTCTGTTTTGAGGTGGGATGGGAAATTATGTGTACAATATTTTCTAAGCCTAAATCTCTTCTAAGTCTTGGGATAAAATGTAGTTAGGGAACCGAAATGAATTCATTAAATTAGTGCAGCAATCCAGTTGGAGTCTTTCTTTTCTAAGGATTTCAAAGTAACATATGGAAAGAAGAAGAAAAACTTAGTGAAATATTTAGTAACATGCCTGTTTCATGAAAGATAAGACGTGCTTGGTTCTTTTCAATACGAAATGTCATGTAAGGTAAAGGTTCCCCCGCAAATGTGTGCTAGTTGTTTCCGGCTCTAGGGGCGGTGCTCATCTCCGTTTCTAAGCCGAAGAGCCATCGCTGTCCAAAGACATCTCTGTAGTCATGTGGCTGGCATGACTCAATGCCGAAAGCGCACAGACGCTGTTACTTCCCAACTGGTCCCTATTTTTCTACTTGCATTTTTTACGTGCTTTTGAACTGCTAGGTTGGCAGAAGCTGGGACAAGTAATGGGAGCTCACTCCGTTACGCGACGCTAGGGATTCGAACTGCCAACCTTCTGATTGACAAGCTCAGCGTCTTAGCCACTGAGCCACTGCATCCCCTAATGTCATGTAAATAGTATCTAAATAATGGATTCATTATTTATTTAATCCATTTATATGGCGGTCCATCTGGCAATTGTGAATCTGGGCAGTTAACAATAATATTTCATTATAATAATTAAATATTAGCAATACTATCAAAACAATAAACCTGCAATGGTGTATTAAGCAGTCAAGGGCTTCTTCTGTTCATGCTAGCATAGGAAATCTGCCATACCTTAGGAGACAAATGGCAACTAAACATAATTTTGTTTCTGCTATTCAAGATAACTTTATACTTTCTGAATTGCTGAAATTATGTAAGGGTTCTCTTGTGGTTTATGAGATTTCACCAGACCTAATTTTCATAGTTTCAGCTTTACCTTGACATCCATAAAAAAATAGCTACATACAGGTAGTCCTCGACTTACAACAGTTCATATAGTAACCGTTCAAAGTTACAATGGCACTGAAAAAAATGACGTATGACCATCTTGCACACTTATGACCGATGCAGCATCCCCATGGTCACATGATCTACATTCGGATGCTTGACAATTGACTCAGATTTATGACGTTTGCACTGTCCCAGGGTCTTGTGATCACCTTTTGTGACCTGCTGATAAGCAAAGTGAATAGGGAAACCAGATTCACTTAACAATCAGGTTACTAATTCAACAACTGCAGTGATTCACTTAACAAATGTGGCAAGAAAAGTCGTAAAATAGGGCAAAAATCACTTAACAAATTTTTCATTTAGCAACATAAATCTTGGGCTCAATTGTGCTCGTACATTGAGGACTACCTGCACTGTTACAGTTGGTGTATTTTTTTAAGCTGAGGTTCTTACAGATTTCAACTGCCTATCAAGATCCATGCTTCATGGGATATAGATAGTTCTCGACTTATGACCATAATTGAGCCCAGAATTATAGTAGTAAATCATGGGGGGAGCAGTGTCTTAAAGTGGGTCACAACATCACCATGACCAATGTTATGATATTTTTTTGCAGTGGTGGTTAAACAAATGCCATGGGCCTTAAGCAAAAGCGGAGGTTTGTAAAATGAATCCATTTTATCCAAAGTGCATTTTTTTGCTGGAAATCAGAAGTAAACACCAGAGACTGGTGGGGAAAAAAACCCATCCAAAAAAATCACAGTCATGTGACTACGGGACATTGAAAACAGCTGTAAATATGAATGCCCAAAATGAGCTTTCTCAAATATGATGTCCCAAAATGCAATCACCTGAACATGTGTGTATGTGTGCAGCAGTGGCACCCTACCGGTGCGGTCCACTCTGTCATTCCGGTAGCGGCCAGCAGATGGCGCTATTTGCATGCGACAACTCCGGTGCCATCTTCCCCAACTGTCGTGCGGCGCCATCTTTTTGGGGGGAATTTTTGGGCTGATTTTGCTTCCTGCACATGCGCGGAAGCAAAATCTCGCGATTTCAGTGATTTTTTGCTTCCGCGCATGTGCAGAAGCAAAAAAGGGGCCAAAATCGCATGCGTGTGCGTATCCCCTCGCGAGATTTTGCTTCCACGCATGCGCAGGAAGCAAAATCACGCAACATGTGCACGCGCCGAAACACGGTGGTGCACATGCAGCGCACCAATAGGGCGAAGAACCAGCAACCCGCCCCTGGTGTGAGGCCATCAGAACTGCAGAACCTGGCCATAAGTATCTAGGGTTTTTTTTGTAACTTTGGTTGTTAAGCGACTAGTCTTACGTGAGGATTGCCCGTATAGTGTCCATCCACATAAAGACAAGAGCTATTTATCTTTAAGACGTGCTACATTTCACCTTTCCACCTCTAAAGAAGATGCATCTGCAAACAATTTTCATTATTTTTGTACAAGTAAAGGATATTCTTCATAGTTACCATTCAAAACTAATTATCTCATCATTTTTTTATAATTGCAGAAATTTATCAAATTGTGGTCAACCAGATTGCATTAATAAGAATTAGCTGGGGGAAGTACAATCTTACTCATTGTTACGTATGTCTAATCACAGACAGCTAGGGCTGGTGGTAGGAAAAAAAACATAAGGAAATTTAGAAGTAAATCAATGCCAAGTAAATGCTTTTAAGTTTTTAACCTTCAAGCTAAGTACAGCAAGCAGAGTGCCCTTCCTTAAAAAGGATTCATTCATGTCAAGCTATTGTGACATGAATGTGTCATTATTAAAGAACTCCACTTATTAAGAATTAAGGCACTCTTGTATGCATGACTGATTCAACAATAGTTTCATTCTTTAGAAAGGGAGTACCAGCAGTTTTGTTCTGGGTAAAATATAATTTTGTATATGATTTGATTATACTTCGATTTGCACTAAGGTCAGGTTTTCCCGACTCTATCTGCATCCCCTGGAAAAGTATCTGGCCATCAATTCTCTTCAGAAAAAAAGGAAAAATAGCCAAAATACTCAGCATATCAGTAGAAGTGAGTTGTGCTGCCAATAATTTAAATGAATATGTGGAGCAGGGGTCCCCAACCTGTGGGCCACAGCCCACTACCGGGCCATGGCCTATTCGCAACCAGGCCACGTGAGCGGCAGGCAGGCACATGCACGGAGCCCGACTCATGTGAGCGGTGGGCGCCAGTGCTTGCAGCCCCACTCACATGACACAAATGAAATTGTAAAAGTGCACACCTGCCCCACACAAAAACCATCACCCCTTTCCCCCCTCCCTCCACATGCCATTCCACCAACCCAGAAAGGTTGGAGAACACTGGTGTAGAAGGAAAGATTTTGTATTTATAGTTGTCAAATGTGAGCCTTCATTTGCTGACTTTCAGAACCAGATTGGACTTTTGAGCGGGAAAGAAATGCATGGTCAGGACCTTTGAGGCAATCTATAAGTCTAGATCAGGGGTGTCAAACTCAAGGCCCATGGGCCGGATCCGGCTTGTGTGGTGCTTAAATCCTGCCTCTGCGCAGCTTGTTTTTGGCTGGCAGAATGCTGCTGGAGGCCGGGGAAGCTGAAAACAAGCCTTGTGGGGGCCTCATGGGGCCTCCGTGCAGCTAGTTTTTGTCTGGCAGAGTGCTGCTGGAGGCAGGGAAGGCCGAAAATGGGCCACACTGGGGCCTCGGGAGCCCTCTGCACGGTCCATTTTTGTCTGGCAGAGTGCTGCTGGAGGCCATGAAGGGCGAAAATGAGGCGTGGGGGCCACATATGCCCCACTATGCCCCATTTTGGCCGGCAGGGTGCTGCAGGAGGTGTCCGTCCCCCCCCCTGCTCCCCCCGGCCTGTGGGGGAGAATTACAGTGCTGATCTGGCCCTCGACGAAATCTAGTTTGACACCCCTGGTCTAGATGAAAAAAATAATGGAGTCATGCTTGCTGGTACAGGTAGTGGTCAACTTACAGCCATTCATTTCATGACCATTCAAAGGTACAATGGCACTGGAAAAAGTGACTTATGGCCATTTTTCACACTTATGAGCATTGCAACATCCCCATGGTTACAAGATCAAAATTCAGACACTTGGCAACTGGCATGTTTGCAGTGCCCTGGGGTCATGTGATCAACATTTGTAACCCTCCCAGCTGGCTTCTGACAAAGTCAATGAAGGAAGCCAGATTCACTTAACATCTGGATGATTCACTTAACATCTGCAATGATTCGCTTAACAATTGTGGCAAGAAAGGTTGTAAAATGGGGAAAACAACTTATGGGGAAAACACTTAACAACTGTCTTGCATAGAAACAGAAATCTGGAGCTCAATTGTGGTCATACCCACGTTGTAGAAGCAACAGTAAAGTTGTGATGTATTTTCACTGTCAATAATTTTTTTCCATAATTGTCTATTGATACATTGCATTATGAGATTGGATTCATATCTATTAATTACACTTCCCAGCAGCATTTTCATTCTATATTTCAAGACTAGAGAATTTCAACTTAAGCCTAACTGGTATCTCTTGATTTATTTATTTTTTTGACATTCTATGCTCTTCTTTTCTTGAAATATCTTTTTCAAACATCTCCCAAACTTTCTTGGGAGTAACTGTGCCTTTGTCTAACAATGAGAGTAACATTTTTTACTCTAGTTGTTCCTGAGTTTATACTGAATGGCTTTATTGTCTGGAGTTCATATTGAGTTATGAAATTAGCCAGGCTTAGACAATAATCATGAGCATATTTACAAAGACATACATTCCACTAAATTTAATAGAAATGACTCCAGACTAAATGTGTTCAGGATCATTCAACTGTGGGTTTGTTTCAACAAAATATTAATGAACCCAGTGACATAACTGATGATTGTTAATTTGTGTGAAAGCTGACATACACTTCTCCATAATTGTGACAGTTAGTAGATGCACCACTCTTTTCTTTTGCCTGTTGCAAGCAATAGAAAAATGAACTCTATTTGAGATTTTAATTATGGATCTATAACATGATGTTCTGTGACAATAATAAAATAACTATTGTCTATAGTGATGGAAGACTCTCTATATCGGCATATTTCCTAAGAGAGCTGAATTCAAGGATAGATATTTCTGTGAATAAAACTCTGCCTAAACAAGAGGCAACCCCACTAGGCACCAACCAATGTCTTAGCAACCAAGCTGACAAGTGAAGCTGAAAAACATACTATGCAGTTACTTGGAGATTAAAAGGAGAACTCTTTGAAAAGATTGATCAGAGGAAAGGCACACTCAGAGGAAAAAAAACACACACAGAACAGACACAGTATGTGTGTGCATGTTCATTTGATTGTGGCAGACATCATCTGAGGTTTGTTTTCATCCTAAAGCTTAGTCCTAATGGGAAAATCATGCATTTTACCCCAAATGAGATGAAAGTCAGTGTAGGGAGAATAGGTCCAAGCCCCCATCCCGACACTACTTAGCTAGATGTCACCGAGTCAGGCTTTATCCCTGATACTGATACCGGCAAATAATTACT
Source organism: Diadophis punctatus similis (assembly GCA_023053685.1). NCBI lineage: Eukaryota > Metazoa > Chordata > Lepidosauria > Squamata > Dipsadidae > Diadophis > Diadophis punctatus. Next base: position 9,434,024 of record JALIGW010000005.1, read on the forward strand.
GTCTCTGCTAACTTGTACCTGTTCCAAGGGCATTCCTTTAATTTATTTTATTGTTATCCTATCCATCCACCTTATCTGTAGCTGCTTCTTTATATCCCCCCTAAGGTTCCCAAACATAATTGTTTTTCCAGTTCATCATTTACATGCAACATATATTTAAAGTATATGAGCTTCTGCTTCCTGATCATTACCTCCGGGAAATAATCCATTTTTCTTAGGTCCAGGACTATTCGATGTGTTCTTGCAGTCCTGCTACCTTCTTCCCTTAGAAGATTTATTTCTCTAGCACAGTAGTTCCCCTTTTCAATCAGCAGTTTCTTGTAGATATTTTAAGGTAATTCTGGTTGTTAAGGGATATATTTAGCTGGTTAGGGGATTTTTCCATCCTAACAATCAGAGTATATATTAATTTACCATGAAATCCCCGTATTTTTCAGAAAGGTGACCTCTTTAAGTAAATATATTCTTGTACTGAATCTTTCCTTCCGTCAAACCAGACTTTGTTCTGAATAGCCAAATGCTTCTCTCCTGAAACTGGACACTATATTAGCACTTTTGTAAAAAAATTATAATAGAAAAGAATTAACTACTGATAGGAGCCTATGCCTTATAGTCCAATGGCAAGTAGTCTTTGACTTACAATAGTTCATTTAGTGACCATTTGAAGTTACAACAGCACTGGAAATGACTTATGATTGTTTTTCGCACGTATGACCATTGCAGTCACGTGATCAAAATTCAGAAGCTTGGCAACTGGCATGTATTTAGTGCCCGGAGGTCATGTGATCCGCTGTTGCAACCTTCTGACAAGCAAAGTCAATGGGGAAGCCAGATTCACTTAACAACTGTGTTACTAGTTTAACAACTGCAGCGATTCACTTAACAAGTGTGGCAAGAAAGGTTGTAAAATGGAACAAAACTAACTTAACAAATGTCTCACTTAGCAGAAATTTTGGGCTCAGTTGTGGGCATAATTTGAGGACTACCTGTTACACAATTCCATTCAACTTGTCTACTGGATTATGGCTCATGACCACACCACATGTGTTAAATGCCTTCCTTCAGATGCTGCCTTTACTCATTGGTTATAGTTACAACTTTCTGTTCCTCTCTTAAGTTAAATTTATTTTCTTGTTGTTTGCTCATCCAGTGATATGTTCTTCCTTTTTCTGAATCACTCTCTCCACCCATAACTGGGAGACATCCTATGCAACCTGAAGCATTTAAGCTGACTGTAATAACTGCTGGTGTTCCAGATAGGGAATGTAAACTATACCTGCATTCAATAAACTACAACCTGTGTATTTACAGGCTGCATTCTGCACTATACATGGAAAGAATCTTCCTTTTTAAAAAAGTATATTTGAAATTCTGCATTTGCTTGCCTTAGCATCAGCTTCTGTTTTCACGTTGTCATTATGGACTACTGCAGTCGTGGGTTCCTACCGGTGCTGTGTGGAGCGCAGCTCCAGTAGGAGCCCGGCGATGATGTCATTTTCTGGCACTTCTCCGTGTCCTGAACTGTCGGGAAAAAGCCCTCCCACCAGCCCTTGTTTCAATACGGACCTTTATTCTTCCTCTGAAGCACAGCTGAAAAGCTCCTCAGCTGTGTTTCGGCTTGTAATGTCGTCCTAAGCATGCACGGAAGTGAAATCACCCAATGGAACGCAAGTTCACTTCTGCACATGCTCGCGATGCGCACCGATAGCAAAAATAACCGGAACCCTCCGCTGGACTACTGAGTGTAGATTAATGAGAAAAAAAAATGAATTTCAGCATCTGTACAATCAGGCTGGCAAAAAGCGAAGGGTGGTCTGAATACTTTCTGAACTCACTGTATCTGAATGGATGATACTGTGGACAACAGTAGGGTTTCTCAGATGTTTGTGAATTTCAATGCTATTTCTAGAAACTACCACATTTTTCGGAGTATAAGACACACCTTTTTCCTCCCTAAAAGAGGCTGAAAATTTGGGTGCATCTTATACTCCAAATGTAGCTTTTTAGAAGCTTTTTTTCCAGCCCTAACGCCCGAAGAAGTTTTTTCCCAGCCCTAAGACTTTGCAGGCTTGTTTTCATTCCTACTCCCTCTGAAAAAGGTTTTTTCAGCCCTAACAAGGTGCTAACGATCTTCCTGGCTTGCAGCATTTTTTTATTCCTACTCTCTCCAAAGTAGTTTTTTCCAGCCCCAAGTCTTTGTAGGCTTGTTTTCATTCCTACTCCCTTCAAAGAATATTTTTTTCAGCCCTAACCAGGGGATAAAATAATGTGCTGAAGCTGAACAGACTAAGGACGCTAGCCAGATCAATACCTGGTAGGTAGATTTCCCCCCCTATTTTCCTCCCCAAAAACTAAGGTGCGTCTTACACTCTGAAAAATACAGTAATCAGCATTTTACAGACTTTAACAAGTGACTTGCAATGATTTCCGAAAACTAGATTCAAACTCTTCATATGGATGCAACTTTAGAGATTTTTTTTTAAAGTCTCAATGGATCAACTGCAGCTTAAAGTGGGGTAAAACTTTAAATCCCATCAAAGAAAGCCATTCTTTTACATCAATCCTAATACAAAAAGTTGATTTGTTTCATGCTTAACACCTGAAATACATTCCACAGAGGAAAGGCCTGTGATTCTGAATCTAAAATGACAGGAGATCCTGCAACTTTTTCCATCTATTGCAGGGGTGTCAAACTTGCGGCGTCACATTGGTGTCACATGATGTATCATGACTTGGCCAGCGTGTGACTCATCCAGCCAGCAGGCCGCAAGTTTGACACCCCTGATCTACTGTTTCACCACAATAACCCTACCCAATATGTTCTATCCAGGTTTGTTCTTAGCTTCTAATATAGCCAGGGGCTTAGAATCCAGATGTTGACTATTGGTTCGGAATGGTGCAGCACAAGTAGTTATGGACACTCTTCAGGCTGCTCTTGTGAAGCATTACTATTGCAGAAACTGTACTGTAAACTGCAATTTATTTCCAGGTGTGATTCACGGTGCTGGGTGTGCCCAATAAAGCCCGTCATGGCACATATGTGCCCTCTTGGTCATCACAGGGGGGCAGGGGAGGCTCTGGGTCAGAAGGCTAATCTTAAGGACATCTGGTTTTGGCTGGATGAAATTGTCTTGTGGATTATAAATTTTATTGTTTTTAATTTAGGAGGAAAGTATCACATGTTGTTTTTATTTCTGTGTATACTGGGCCTGACTCACATGTCAATTGGGCAGCTATATAAATTGATTTAGTAAGTAAATACAATCCATACTCAGTGATCTTCCCTGTTTACTGCTCTCCTGTTGCAATTCCCCATCCATCCTATTACTGCCACCAAGTAGGAAATTTCTCAGCCAAAAACATGAGTCTACCATAATCATGTGCGGTGGCGCAGTGGTTAGAGTGCAGTATTGCAGGCTACTTCTGCTGATCACCGGCTGCCAGCAGTTTGGCAGATCGAATCTCACCAGGCTCAAGGTTGACTCAGCCTTCCATCCTTCCGAGGTGGGTAAAATGAGCACCCAGATTGTTGGGGGCAATATGCTGACTCTGTAAACCGCTTAGAGAGGGCTGTAAAGCACTGTGAAGCGGTATATAAGTCTAAGTGCTATTGCTATTGCTATGTATCACTCCAAGAATGACAGCAGACCAGCCTGACTTGTCTGACCTGCACTACTTCTGAATGTGTGCTCAAAACTACATTGAAGCAGATTCCCAATTTGTGACCCTTTTGAAGGTTGATCAGATTACAAAAAGAGAGAGGGCACCACTGAATGTTAATATAATTACTGAAAAATTGGATGAACATGTGTCCAATCTTCCTGACTGTCTGAAGCACTGAATTTTGTTCACACCACAGACATTCACACTTGTAGTAAGGGGAGGGGGTTGAATGCATTAAATGCTCATGTTGTTAACTGTTCCAAGAAAAGAATGTTATCATATTATGTTATCAAAAGTGATCTCCTTTTGCGACCTTCTGACAAGCAAAGTCAATGGGGAAGCCAGATTCACTTACTAACTTAACAACTCAGGGATTCACTTAACAACTTTGGCAAGGAAAGTTGTAAAATGGGACAAAACTCACTTAACAAATGTCTCACTTAGCAACAGAAATGTTGGCTCAATTGTGGTCGTAAATCAAAGATTACCTGTACAACAAAACTCAGTTTGGACTATAATCCAGTGCACACACTTACCTATGGAAGAAGGAACATTTCCTTCTGAGAAACAATGAAGGGAAGGAGATGCTCTCTTCCCATTGTAAACATCAAGTGCCTGTTTTCTATTGAGTATCAACCACAAAAGTACATATCTATAAATCCATAGCAAATTAGATTTGCTTATGTCCTAGAAAATTCTACAGTTTCAAATTAGCACTGTGTCATGCTCCATGGATTTCAACAGGATTTAGTCCTATCAGGCATTCACTTGCCTTTGAATTCAGCTGAAATGGGAGGCGGGGGTAAGACATGGATGGATATGATAGCTACCTAGCTTGGCTTAAAGCATTATATAAGTAGCAGACACATCTATATTTAATTATTCTAGTACAAGCAAAACGGGATCAAAGCTTAGCCTTCTTGTCATTCTAGGGGGAAAAAACCTGTAAAATTATAGACTTCTCTAAAGCAATGTTTCTCCCCTCTTCTTTCTACTGGAGACTAGAATAAAAAAATAGAATTTTGTTCATTGTTGAACACCTTAAGAATTTGCTTTAAATTCTCAAGCTTTCAGTTGTTATCTTCCTGGGGCATTATCTACCTCTCATTACCAGGAAAGACATATCATGAATCAGGGAGCTATTTTCAAGTTGGATCTTCCTCTCTACCATTTCTTTATGCATTATTGTATTCCCTGACTTTGAATTTGGCCCAACATTAATCTAGATCTGGGGTGTCAAACTAGAGGCCCGTGGGCCGAATCCGGCCCACAGGGCTGCCCTGGAAACAGCAAAGGACTGGCTTGTGGTGCCTCTGCCAGCAAAAATGGAGCCCAAGAGGGCCACAAGCTCCATTTTCTCTGGCAGAGGGCTGCAGGAGGATCCTCCCAGTCCCACCCGGGCCACCTCAGGTTCCCCTGACATGAGTGATGTCGAGCTGGCCATGCCCACCTTGGCCATGCCCCCCACCCCCCGAGGTCAAACACAATCCTGATGTGGCCCTCAACGAAACCTCTGGTCTAGATTAATATAATTAATCTAATTCATTAGATGAGAAGAAAATAATGTTTGGCTACTGTTAATGTTAGAACTAGTAGTCACGGTTACAAAGATTCAGCGGTGGGTTGCTCCCAGTTCAGCCCGGTTCTGCGAACCAGTAGTGGTGGCGGCGGGAGGCTCTGCCCATCAGCCCGGGATGCTTCTGCACATCCGCAGAAGCATTGCGCATGCGTGCACGCATGAGCCAACTGGTAGCGATGGGATTTAGAACCCACTACTGCAAAGGTTCCTTATACATCTTGCTCAACCCTAGTACCTGGTGACCGGGGTTCTCAGGGCCCTGGGCTCAAGCTGATGCTGCTGAATGCCAGGTCAATCGTCAACAAAGCCCCGCTGATACGTGATTTAATCATGGGCGAGGGGGTTGACCTGGCATGCATAACTGAGACCTGGCTGGGCCAGGAGGGGGGAGTAGCCCTCTCCAAGATATGCCCAGACGGGTTCTCAGTGTTGATCAGCCATGACCCCAGGGAAGGGGGGGAGGAGTGGCCATAATAACACGCCGGAATCTGCATCCTCGTAGGATCCCTGCCCCGGAGATTGTCGGGTGTGAGACGCTCCTTCTGAAGTTGGACTTAGGGGTTCAGGTGGGCCTTCTGTTAATGTACCTGCCTCCCAGCTGTGTTACAAAGGCCCTGCCTGAGCTGCTTGAGGCGGTAGCAGGCCTGGCAGTGGAGTTCCCCAGGCTTATGGTGCTGGGGGACTTTAACCTGCCTTCAGTCCTACCTCACACTTCCCTTCGACCGGTTAGGTCCCACAGAGCGGGTCTCCTCCGGATCCCGTCAGCCAAACAATGCTGGCTGGCGGGGCCTAGGGGGAGGGCCTTCTCTGTAGGGGCTCCTGCTCTCTGGAACCAACTACCCCCAGAGATCAGAGTTATCCCCACCTTGCTGGCCTTCCGAAAAGCCATTAAGACATGGCTCTTCCTGCAGGCGGGGTGACCTTGAGACTACTTTCCCCCATGTATACATGTTATTGTATGTCGTTTTTGATACTTTTTAAATTGTTTTTTTTAATAATTTTAATGTTTAGCTGTTCTTTAAAATGTTGTACGCCGCCCTGAGTCTTCAGGGAGTAGGGCGGCATAGAAGAGCATCTAAATAAATAAATAAATGCATCTAAAGCTACCTGCGTACAACTTGCTTTATGGTTAAGACTGAATTGCAGGTAGATCAATCTTGAGGCAAACTTGGAATGAATGAGAACAGTTATGTGAAAATGCCTGGAGTTGTTAATTATGTACGCTGGTTTTTCATTTTAGGAATTGCCTTCAGGAATGCCTTTATTTTAAACAAAGATGTAATCATTGTGGGAAATCCAGTCCCTATAATCCTGGTTTGAAGAGGAAGGACTGATAGGATTACTGGATTACCCAAAAGGAGGAGATTATCCTGCCTCATATTTTGTCATCTTCCTATATAAATTGAATTATCTATGTTGACTTGCAATTTTAAGGTAGCCTGGATGGGAAATGGAGAAAGAGGCAAAAAGTTAACCCTTCTCTCATCAAATAAACAGAGACAAAAAAGCCACTAAGAATCTTACAGGGAACCAAAATGTCTCAGGAATGTTACAACTCTTACGCTCGGCTTTATACGTGTGAAATAACAGTATATGCACTGAGAACAGGGGCAGTTTCCTCTCAAAGTTGCTACCGGTGTGCTGCACACGCATCTCCACATTTTGTGTGTGCGCGCGCATACTATGCACGCGCGCCCCTTGTGCGATTTTGCTTCTGCGCTTCCACGGAAGCAAAATCTCGTGAGGGGACTCGTGCGCGTGAGATTTTGCCAATTTTTTTGCTGAAATCTCTCACACACGCGCATCCCCTCACAAGATTTTGCTTCCGCGCATGCGCAGGAAGCTAAAGAAGCCAAAAAATTCTGGAAAAAAGATGGCGACACGCGACAGACCGGTGAAGACGACGGACCGGTGTCGCACGCAAATTACGTCATCGGCCGGCCGCTACCGGTGCGGTAGAGTGGACCGTACCGGTAGGAACCCACCACTAACTGAGAAGATGATGTCCAATAATGATCTTTCAAAGAAAGGGAACCCTAAAGAAGGCACATATTCATAGCTATATACAATTGAGGACTGATATAGACCATAATAGTACATGCATGCCAGTAAACTGTATTTCTAGCAGAATTGTCTTTTCTCTTTCTTCTCCTTGCTTCTCGCCTTTTAAAGAAAGAATTTTTCTCAGGAACACAGATCAATACTTGATTCCAAAGGCAGTTTTCTATTTTCACTTCTTTGCAAGTCACCCATGTATTGGAATTACGTGGATTAATGATAATAACACAGACTGATTTTCTTAATTGAAAAGTCAATGGCCACATTTTATGCAATCAATCTAAAAGCAGAAATGTCTAAGAACATGTCAGAAGAAACTACCACACTTACAGTCGTTTAGCGAAGATGCTGCATTATGGATAATATGCTGTAAGGACAGAGATTTTAAGACCTTTCCCCCCGAGATTCATACGAAATTACAGCTATGTGAAAGAAAACAGCAGGATTTAAAAAAAACTTCCTTAGCACACCGATGTGCAATGTCTTTTTAGATATGAGGGATGATTCTACCTGCTGAGTTTCATTTCAAAGATACGTAGAGATATCCATTTATTCTTGCTTCTGGCTAGCACCAACTTTGTCTTTAAAGCTTTTAGCTGTAATATGGCCCTACATGTTTCTGCTTGGCACATATGGAATACCTAAGTATTTTAGAAGCTATTTATATCTTTGTCAGTAGAAACAAAGGCCTGATTTCACATTTTCATATAATTCTGTTGATTATCTATGTCATATTAGTCTAGGAAAGTATCCCTAGCTGCTTTATTGGTATAAACCACAACAGTATTTATGTTAAGAATTTTGTTTCAAGGTCTCTGATCTGATAGAGAAATTTGACTCTTGGCTCACTTCAGAGGTGGGTTCTAACTTACCTTGCTGCTGGTTCGCTTCCTCCCGCACCGCAAGGCCACGCCTCATGGTCGCGGGCGCGCGCAAAGCGCGCGTGTGCATGTGCACTGGCAAAAAATCCATTTTTTTTCAAAAAGCCAAAAACAAGATGGCAACTGCATGCACAGTGCCGGAAACTCAACTTCAGCGCATGCTCAAAAGAAAAAAATAAATTATTTTTTTTTAAAAAAAGATGGCGGCACCCACGGACCGGCACCGACTGAACCAGTTCCTTGACATCATCGTGATGTCACCAGCAGGTCTCTACCAGTTCGGGCAAACCGGTCCAAACCAGAGGGAACCCACCTCTGGCTCACTTGTTAGGTTGTTGAGTTATCTAACTGAGGTTCTTTTCTGGGATTTTGAAGACCAGTTCCTGGCTCTCTTCATTTTCTGGGGCTGGGGATGTGTCCTGTGATCCAACAATATTCAATAACACATTCCGGTACAAAGAAGTTCCCTGAAGATGGGCTCCAGCACGAGTCTGAAAGCTCAGAATATTAAACCTCTGGTCCCAGTGGACCGACCCAGATTGGATCCTGCAACATTACCCTGGGACCTTCATTTGTGAGTATTCAATAACATTTTAAGGAAGGTTGTTGAAAAGGTGTTCAGATCACTGAGATCACTGAGAACCCTAGATTAAATTAATTATCTAGACTCACTTCATTCAGGCTTCAGGCCAGGATTGGAGAGAGCCTTAATCATGTTTGAGCAATGATAGAGCTGGGATGAAGGTGCTGCTCCTCTTTGTGCCCCATGATCTCTCAGTGACAGCAATACTGTCAGTCATGGTATCCTCCTGGACCAGCTGCAGAGGTTGGAAATCAAGCATTGTATTATGGTGTTTCTTTTCCTTCCTTCAGGGCCAGTTCTAGTTGATGTTAGTTGTGGGGGACAGGCAGTGGTGGGATTCAAATAATTTAACAACAGGGTCAGGTTGGCTGTCCTGGGAGGCATGGCCCAACCTGACCCTGGGATGAACCAATTGTTAAATTACACCCACATCCCGCTTAACAAAGTGGATCCTGTGCACTGCACTGCGCTGCAATGGAGAAACGGGCAATGGAGCAGCCGGCATGAGAGAAGGAGGAGGAGGAGGGAGAAGAATGAGGGAAAGCGGCCTTCTCCTTCCCTCATACCAACCGCTCCATTGCCCGTTTCTCCATTGCAGAGCAGCGCAGCACCCAGGATCCACTTTGATAGTGTGTGTGTGTATGTAGGGGGTAATTTAACAACCAGTTCGCCCAAAGCGGTGCGAACCAACTGAATCCCACCACTAGCCAAGTCATTCCCTAGCCCCTTCATGGGCTGCAAAGGGCATGATACTCTCTCCCTTCCTATTCAACATCTATGTGAAACTGCCAAATCAGGTCATCCACTAGTCTCAACTGCAGACCAGCAAAATGAGGCTGCCAAGGTATTGTTTCGGTGCCTGGCACCTAAGCAGGCTTGGATGGGGAAGAACTTTTTCTGACTTAATCATACCAAGACCGAGTATGTAGATATTAGGGCCATCTAGCTCTAGGGATACTCTACCTCTAACTTTGGATGAAGTTGTATTTCCCCATTCAAGAATAGTGAACAATTTGGGAGGTTTCTTGGACTCAAAGCTCCTGCTCACAATGAGCAGCTTGCATCTATGGTCAGGAAGGGCTTTGTACAGATTGCACCCTTTTCTGGATGAGAAGACCCTTCAGACAATCATGTCCTAGTTATCAGATGGCTTCATTACTGAGATGTGTTCCACATGGAGTTGCCCTTGAAGACTATTTGGATGCTTCAAGTGGTCCAGTATGCAGCAGTGATGACCATTTCTTGGAATGTTCATGTGGCACTCCTGCACTGTACAATTCAAGGTGCCCTCAACGGCATAAAGCATAGTTATCTGAGGAATTGCCTAGTTCCTGTGGTATCTATCTGGCTTACATGAGCCAACAGATTGATGCACTCAGGATTTATTCAACCAAATATTGTCATCTATCCAGATCCAAGACATTAAGACATCCTAGACATTTATCCAATTAATAAACAGATGAATAAAATAAATCAAGATTCATTATCCCATGAACACTCAGTTTAGTGAAGTAGAAGAGGTAATCATAAACTAGATTGAGAGACATACATCTTTTTCCTTCCAGCAATGGTTCCACATTACAAAATTATTACACATTTGGAATATAGTTTCTAAGAAAAGAGTAATGTGACCAAATAAAAATAACAGTTGAAATTGCTTAAACAGATACTAGCAATTACCTTCAGTGTTCAATTTTCAATGGTAAGTACAAATATTTAGGTTGATATTTCGGGAAATAAATATAGAGGAAGAGGAGAAAGCATCCCTATAAAAATTATTTTTATAATGTTTTTTATTCTATGGTTGTTGTTTTTGTTAGAGCAGCATGGTGGCTTAATGGTTAAAACGCTCACTTCCCATTTGGAAGGTTGAGAGTTCAATCCTAGGTAGCAGGAGATGTTTCTCTTCCTAGAGCACAAAGAGAAAAAAAATCTGCTGTGAACCTCTGTAGGCATCAGGAAGGGCATCTGGCCAATAAACGCTCAGCTCCATCCAGTCACTCCAACTCTGCCCTGAATTAAGGGATTACAGAGTCTTAAAAATGAGTTTTAGGTATTCTTTTGTTAATCTGACTATTACATCTTTAGCTTTCAACTAATATGTTCAAAGCTTAAATGTGTAAGTTCATTATACCAGTAGTAATAGCAAAGGGAATTAAATTATATTGCCAAAAATATGAGAAATGGATTGGCTCATCTGATCCTTCTCCTTTCCCTCTTTCTATTACTTATGATTAGAGCAAACATCACAACCCTTTGTTTTAAAAACTATAAATTTTCTTTTTCCTACCGCCTGGTGGATATGATAGCAGTCCAATTTTACAGGGTTATGCTAGGCAATAAATATTGCCTATCTTAATGTCAGCTTCTTTTTTTAGCATCCAAAACTTGGGCTACATTGTAAAATGGTTGACTTTAAACATTGTAATACAGATATTTTATCGATACTTTTATAGCAACTGCTAATTAATAATAGAATAACCTGAAAGGTTATGCTATCCCAGGACTACAAAAATGAACTGATTGATTTCTTGAAAGCACAACTAAAGGACAATTACCCCCCCCCAAAAAAAATCCTGATCGTTACAATGAATTTTAAATGCAACATTAATAACAAGCCATTTCAAGAACATCTTATAAGTTCAATTTCCATCATTTTATGGCTGACCGGGGAAAGAAATTCTGGTAAATGAAACTCTTGCTCAGAAATGTTAAAGGGACTCGCACATCACACTTAATCTAAGAATAGGAAAATCTGCAAAGTTTAATTTCATTCAGGTTTATATTTTTCCATATGAGTGGTTCCATGTCACATATTTCTGATTTTCACATTTAACACAGACACGCATATAAACACTGGGTGTCCCAAAAGTTTTAGTGTAGTTTTAAAACTTAAAATTTCACTTGTTTGAAACACTGGTATATTTGAGGCATTATTTGTTACATTTTCCACTACACCCATCTAATAATAGCAACCAGCTATTAACTACCGTATTTTTCGGAGTATAAGACTCACCTTTTTCCTCCCTAGAAGTGGCTGAAAATTTGGGTGCGTCTTATACTTCGAATGTAGCTTTTTCCCCAGCCCTAACTAGGTGCTAACAGATCTTCCCAGCTCTTACCTTGCAGGCTTTTTCATTGTTACTCTCTCCAAAGAATGCTTTTCCAGCCCTAAGTCTTTGCAGGGTTTTTTTCATTGCTCTCCTTGCTCCGAATAAGTTTTTTTCTAGCCCTAACCAGGTGCTAACTATCTTCCCAGCTCTTACCAGCTTGCAGGCTCTTTCATTGTTACTCTCTCAGAAGAATGTTTTTCCAGTCCTAAGTCTTTGCAGGGTTTTTTTTCATTGCTCTACTTGCTCCAAAGAAGTTTTTTTTTCTAGCCCTAACCAGGTGCTAACGATCTTCCCAGCTCTTACTGGCTTGCAGGCTCTTTCATTGTTACTCTCTCAGAAGAAGGTTTTTTTAAGTCCTAACCAGGGGATAAAATAATGTGCTGAAGCTGACCAGACTAAGGATGCTAGCCAGATGAATACCTGGTAGGCAGATTGTTTTCCCCTATTTTCCTCCCCAAAAACTAAGGTGCGTCTTATACTCCGGTGCGTCTTATACTCTGAAAAATACGGTATGTAAAACTTTTCCTTTTTTCTGCTACAGCGATAAAACAATGGCTAGGTGACTCTAGAATATTTCTGTGGGTCACTAGTAGAGGATGCTGGCCTATTGCGCTAATAAACTTTAATTAACTAACCAGATACAAGGGACATGACCATAGTTTAGGGGCTCTTATGAAGCAATTCAATGTGCAACTCACACAATGCAATATATAAAAATTACAACAGTAGAAAGGCAACTACTAACTAGTGTTGATATTGAATGGAAAATGCAGATGGGAAATGATGGGAAATGACTTGCATACTTACAGTAGTTAAACTACTAAGCATGCAAGTATGAATTAAGCAGAAATGAATGTTTGTGCAACCACCATGTTGGCTGATGATGTCAAAAGAAAAAAAAGTAAAACATCTGGAATGTGATGCTTTGAAAATTATTTGGAAGACCTCACCATGCCTCTCTGCTTAAAGCATTCTATATTTTCTGAGGAAAATATATCTTTCTGCTTAGGCAACAGAGGCATGGACAAAGGCATCAGCTTTCCAGATGGAATGAGAAAGGAAGAAGAATATTTCCTTCTACATGTCAGCAATGATCCCAGAAGCAGATGTCATCTGGAGACTTCTTTCTGGCACCAAGATTTTGTTAATACATGCACCTTTTGTACAAAACAGATCTGCTACAATTTTGAAGGGAATGTTTTTATTTTGCAGTTTTGATAATATGAAGCTTCTGGTGGTAGGTGGATGCTGAGAATCTGTGACATTAGCCCTTGGGATTCAAACAAGGAACAAGGGTCAAGCAAGGAGAGGTCTTCAGCTTGTTGAGAGCAGATTGATATTCCCTTGTTCATTGATGGCTGATAACCCTGTCATTAGTTCGCATGATGTTTTGCCTCTATCTAGGCCTGAATTCTGGACTTCATCTGCCTAACTGTAGGAGAGAGACTGGCAGAGCCAAGAGGAGAAGTTAAATAAGGCATCAGTTTAGAATCCTTATGTATTCACAAAGAATTAAGTCCACCCCTCCCCCCAAACCATTGACCTTTGTCAAGTTTTGTCCAAACCGTCAGTCTGAGAAGATTCCTATGCACAGGCTTTAGCAATAAATCAGTGATTTAGAACGTCCAAGTGTGAACCTGGTTTTTTGTGCCTGACACTAACCTCATATCATTTTGTATCAAAGCTTCACCGTGGACATGACGTAAGTGAATACTCATGAATTTATCAGCAGAAGATTAAAGGATAATTTCCAAATAGTTGCATTCATTGCAGATATGAAAGAAAGTCTTATAAAGACAATGATGAAATACTACAGAATATAGGAATATTTGTATGTCAGTTCCAGACAATTCTGTCTCTCTCTCCTGACCCTCTGGATGAAGAACATTCTGTCACCTGTTTCTCAGCTTTGAATGCTGAGGGCACCTATACCAGGTCTTTTATCAGTGGTATTATTGGGTTCATCTTGCACACTCACTGTATAACCAGTGCAATTCTAGTCAATGTTTTCCAAAGCTCTGAAATAATTCTTAAGTGATTTAGACTGACCTTCCCCCTTTCCTTTGGAGCCAGCCTAAAACTGCAGTAAATAAAGGGGGGAAAACTTCCCTGTCCAGTTGTGTCTGACTTTAAGGTGTGATGCTCATCTCTTTTACTTGGCTGAGGGAGCCAGCATTGTCCGAAGACATTTTCCATGGTCATCTGGAAAATGGCTATATGTTAAAGGCACATGGAACACTGCAGTACAAATCTGTAAATATCACTAATAGACAGGAAGCAATTCCCTGAAATGGTATATTCACATTAAGTGACTGAAGTGTGAAGCGCAAGAATATCTGTAAGCCCTTAGGAATGAGAGGGGGAAAGGCCTTTGACTGGCATCTCTGAACATTACAAGCATTACATGCTCTAATGCTTCAGTCTAAATGTGTCGTGGCATTGCCATCATGATTCTCAGCCTCCTCCTACCTTAATGGGGTATAGTTTTTATAAATGAAAGATTTTTCTCAAAACGAACCAAGGCAATTCTCTTTCCTGAACTCTACTCCATCTCTTGTGCCTGCTAACATGTTGCTACAGCTTGAATAATAGAAAAAGAAATTAAAATCTAAAGACAAGCACAACTATGGAGTTTCTGGATATGAAGCATTGAACTTTCTCTCTCATTTCTTCCAAACATTCCCAGAAAGGGGTGTGTGTACAATTGCACACTGTAGGAGAAATCTCCAATTTTAGTTGAATCAGAAACAATCCATCAATGGTGAGCCTACAGTAAACCAGTCAACACCTGATAAAGAAGAAATAGTGCAATACTGGCCGCAGCTATGGGCCAAAGAAATACAATAAGTATGCAGCTAAGATAAGAATAAAAAAAGAAGCTGAAAGGAAAGAACTTGCAATAACAGCAGATATTCTATCCAGTTATAAACTGGAGATAAACCCACTACACAGAGTAAACCTAATAACCTAAAGCAGTGATGGCGAACCTATGACACGGGTGCCACAGGTGGCACGCAGAGCCATATCTACCGGCACGCGAGCCATTGCCCCAGCTCAGCTCCAGTGCGCATGTGCGTGCCCGCCAGCTGATTTTTGGCTCGCACGGAGGCTTTGGGAGGGTGATTTTGGCCTCCAGAGGGCCTCCAGGGTGGCGGGGGGAACGTTTTCGCCCTCCCCAAGCTCCAAGAAAGCCTCTGGAGCCTGGGGAGGGTGAAAAACGGGCCCACCAGGTCCACTGGAAGTTGGGAAATGCACGCTTGTGCAGGGGGATGGGGCAAGTGAGGGGCTTTGAATTATGGGTGTGGGCACGCATGCGCGTGCAACAGCGCGCACACGCACTATTTCGGCACCCGAAGGAAAAAAGGTTCGCCATCACTGACCTAAAGTATTTTTGTTTGCAGCTATAATTGATTTTTTGACACTCCCCTGCAGAGGTCCTTGACCTGCATCTACACTTCATTCTAACAATTTCTGATGAACTAATTGGCAACTTCAGGGTTTAATAATGCAACTGAACTCTGCAGTGGTGTATTTAATGGCAACTCCATCCAGTTCCTAGTCTTTTTACCAACTACGGCAAACCTCAGGACAAACACTATGGATGAGCCACTAAAGAACTTGACTCCAGCAAACTGTAACAATGAGAGGGCTATTGTCAAATTTGTTCACTGAAACTGTAGAAAGACAATTCTCATTCTCTCATTCTCTCTCTCTCTCTCTCTCTCTCTCTCTCTCTCTCTCTCCTGCAATTATTTAAAAATCAAGAAAAAAATGGCAGTGACTTAAAGAAGAACTTAAAACCTCTGTCACTGTTTGTATTCCAACAACAACACTGGTGGATGATAAATAATAAACAGGCGTAAATAATCAACAGCAAAATGAGGCCATCATACCATCACTATGGTAAAAAAGTAAGGAAGCCAATGAAGAGGCAGCAGCATTTCACAGACAGTAAAACAAGCATAAGATGAATCAAATTACTTCATTTGCTTTAGTTATTTATGCTGCATTTCTTCTAATAGTCCTTAAGTACCAGTGAAGGGCAGAAAATCAGGGAGCAAGCCTATGAAGTAACTAACCGTTATGCAAGTAGAATTTTCCTCCCTTGCAATCTCGCCAGCCAAAACAATATTCTCATGACTGCTGCTGTCAGATTTCCCATCTACTGATATTAACTACTGCTGTTCCTCAAATAATGTACTATAAGAATTTTGAGAGGTAGCGTTGGTGGGAGGTGTGTGTGTGTGTGTGTGTGTAATATGCTTATTTTCATATTGTCTACAAACTTGTGTGAGGAGTCCTTGGTGCTCTCTGAGCTTGGTTGTTTTCTTGCAGACATTTCATTACCCAAACTAGGTAACATCATCAGTGCTGGCACATTATGACTAACATTGATGATATTACCTAGTTTGGGTAATGAAATGTCTGCAAGAAAACAACCAAGCTCAGAGAGCACCAAGGACCCCTCACACAAGCTTGTAGACAATAGGGTACTTGGTATCGACTATTAGATAGATGAGATAAATGGAAAGAGCAATGCTGTGGCCTAGAGGTAGAGCTCTTGCTTCACAATCAGGAGGTTGTGAGTTCGATCCTAGGTAGAGGCAGATATGTAAGGGTCTCCTGCTTGGGCAGGGAGTTGGACTAGATGACCTGCAAGGTCCCTTCCAACTCTGTTAATAAATTTCTGTGTAGTTAGATGTCATTATGGAGAGACTTGCTAATATTCTTCTCTTCTTCCCCAAAAGCAAGATCTAAAGATTGATTGATTTATTTGTTTGTTTGTTTGTTTGTTTGTTTGTTTTTATATGGCTACCTATTACTCTCTCCACAATAATTTTGGGAAGGAAACAAACTTTTTTAAGCCACAATATAAATAATCATACAAGTTTAGTCTTTTGGCAGTGGAGAGAATAAAATCCATAAAATAGTATCAAAAACCTGAGATTTCAGGTAAAAGTGAGCCAGAAGTCGTAATAAATAAATAGAATTTTGAGATGTATTCTTAAAATGATTGCCAAATCTTACTTTACATTTAAAAGTACGTTTAAAATATTTCATACAAATAACATATTTAGGACATAATAACCTGTTCATAAAGAGGTTGGGCTTTATTTCATTTTCTATTACACTAATTGAAATTGAAATGCTGCCAAACTCATAAACAATTTTTAATTTCAGCTATGGCTTACTGAAATCATAGTTTCATAAGCCATCAGTAAGATTTAGGATATAACACTTAACTATGGTTATTTAAAATAGAAAGTAAATTATTCTAGTTGTCTTAATAGACATGACAGAGAAGAACAACACAGAAGATTTATTCCTAATGGTAAACCACAGTTTAGTGTTGCATCTAAATCTGTCAGCATTATGACACCTTTGAATTACTCTAAATTGTAAGGGAGGTGGATGGACATGAAATGATAATAACTTGCTGGAAAACATTCCCCGAAAAAGATAAGATTTACACTTGTTCACATAGCCCTGTCTCTGTCTTAGCCAAGACCCCTCAGATAACTTTTAAACAAACACACTCTTTCATTGTATAGTTAATTCCCTTTCATTTGAATCAATCCTAATTGAATCTTTTGTTTAATGTAGTTAAACAAAATGCAGTACATTTTCAACAGTTTCCTCTTTTAAGAGACCCCAGCCGCTGATTGCACCTAAACAACTTTGGCTGATTTTCAGAAGTTCAGCCAGCTTGGTCCTGGCTAATACTGAGTAATATTTGGCTGGGGAGGATTTAAGAAGTGCAGAGCTGTAGTGGAGACTGGTAATTTAAAAAAAAAATCCCCAAAGGAATCAATAGAGAACCACTTCCATGACATGCCAAGAAAACTGCACAAATAGATCCTTATAGAGTAAGTCACCACAAGCAGAGTGTAGCTTGAAGTAGACTTTACTTTGCCTACTGTAAAAAAACAAAATCTGTCTCTAAAAACAACAGAAAGCAAGGGAGAAAATGTGAGCTTAAAGTTGCCTCAGAAATGTACACGGTCACTTAATAAACATATCTACTTTTATTGCCCCAATGAGGAAAACAATAGGTTAGATCCTGATTTGTGTGTCATTGCTGTTCTATAATAATACCGTTTTACAGAATTTGAGATTCAGTGGGTTTTGTCTGAACCTCAATGAAAAATAGGCTAGTTTCGTCCTACAAAATGGGCTATTTTAAAGCCATATTGTTTCAAGTACAGGTAGTTCTCGGCTTATGACCACAATTGAGCCCAACATTTCTGGTGCTAAGCGAGACAGTGGTTAAGTGAAATTTGCCCCATTTTATGACCTTCCTTGTCATAGTTGTTAAGTGAATCACTGCAGTTAACAACATGGTTGTTAAGTGAATCTGGCTTCCCCCATTGACCTTGCTTGTCAGAAGGTCACAAAAGGGGATCACACGACCCTGGGACACTCCAACCATCATAAGTATGAGTCAGTTGCCAAGCTTCTGAATTTGGATCACATGACCCATCAGGATGCTGCAATGGTTTAAAGTGTAAAAAAATGGTCATAAGTCACTTATTTCAGTGCCATTGTAACTTTGAATGGTCGCTAAATGAACTGTTGTAAGTCGAGGACTATCTCTATTCTGGTTCAAGAATCCACAAAAGCCACAAAGCTTTTCTTTTCCAGCTTCTTCTTTTCTAAAATGTCATGTATTCCGAGCTTTGCAAGTTGATGCTGACAAATACAGGAGGTAGATACACACCTGCTGAAGAATTCAGAGCTTTTCTTTGGGGACAGATGAAATGCAGTGCCCAACGCTGTTTTGAACTCTTTTCTGACAGGTGTTGAAGGCAAACCAGATTCATAACTTTAGCTGAATTTTAAATTTAAGATCTGGCTTCATTGTTCTAATGAATTTTATTGCTTTTTAATGGAATGATTGTGAGCTGCCTAAAGTTGCTTCTGGCAAGACAGGTTTAATATAAGTTTAATAATAAATGAAATAATGCAAACAAAAAAAATGGGCATCACATACAGGGGTTTTTTTTGAAGCCTAAAGTCACAAGTAAATGGGTTTTCACAAATGTTATATATCATTAGACTTAATAGGACTAAATTCCTTCTAATCCTTTCTTATTCTTAGGCACATATAGAAATACACTGAAAATTTTAAAATAAGCTACTCCATATTCCTAGCATTTATATCTATCTATCTATCTATCTATCTATCTATCTATCTATCTATCTATCTATCTATCTATCTATCTATCTATCTATCTATCTATCATCTATAGTATATATTAATGAGACAGGAAGGGAGGGAGGGAGGGAGGGAGGGAGAGAGAGAGAGAGATGAATGGATAGATGAGAATGATTCCACATAGTTTATGACATGTATCTCAGTCTTTGAAGGCATATTTAGGGACAGATTATCAATTGTCATTAGAATGCATAACATTCATAATAAATTATATTAAGTCACTACTTTACTTTTATCATGTGAACTCTACATATTTATGTTGTGTTCCTCTCCTTATCTTGGCTATGTGTATAATTTTCACATCTTTTTTTCCCTTCAAATTTAAAGTATAATCCCCTTAACCCAGGAAATTGTTTCCTTCTATCATGAAACCTGCCACAATTTTATGTATTTATATTGTAACCTGATATGGATGAAGCATGAGCAAGATATAGAATAGCATAGTCATGTTTTAAATGTTTAATATTACTTAAACAAAGAACTGAATGATTTTATAACATAATTTAAAATTGACTTTTAGAACCTTGCATTAATAGAATATATTTGTAGGCTCTCAGACTCTTTATCTCTTGACACAATAAAACTTTTATAGAAGATTCAGAAGTTCTTCAAACTTGTCCTTCCCTTCACTATCCTCCCCAATTCATTTCTTTAGTTCTTTTACTCCAGAATGTAAACTGAGAGAAAATGCCTTGTGTTACCATGCCTGAGTGACAGTTCTGATACCAAATCATCTCAGTGCATAATTCTGACTTAAAGTCACAACACTCTTTACAACAAAGTAAAAATTAGAAACATTACTCTTCACCAGCCTTGCAAAGAATGGTGAACTGTGTGGTATTTAGAACATGTTTGGGTAGAATGCATTGGGTGCAAATATAGCCAGCCACTTCTCAAAGATTCCTTTAAGATTCTTAGATGAAACACAAGATTCTGAAGACCAGGTAGATGGGATAAGGTTCTTCACCTGTATAATAGAGAACTAAAGCACATCATGTCCACCAAAGAACCATATGCAGCTTTAAACGTCTGTAGCATTGCAACTTCTGGTCTACTAAAATCTTTCTAATGCTGCTTCAGAAATTTGAGGATAAGAAGAATCTTCCTAGCATAATCAAAAAAGTAGTTGGTGGCTATCAAGAGGATTCAAACTGAGAAGAAAACTTGTAGGGATACCTCTCTTTTTGCATTTACTCCAAAGTTTAATTGTGCTTCTGATAGCTAAATGGGGGTGTTACATACATGGAAAGAATGTTTTCATACAATGCATTATTAACTTGCAGGTTCTCTTGCCCAAATTGGAGCAATGAAAACAACCTTCATTTTAAAAGGAGATACATTCATGAATGTTATCAGTAGATGTGAGATCTATTTTGCAACAGTAAAGGACCACATCTGGCCCAAGTGATGGATCGTAAATTGAGGGAATGAAATCTGTCCTTTCCCCAAAGGCCTATCACTTCTCACCATTGAGACTCCCATCCTTTGTGAAGAGATTGATCAAGCATATCTACCAAATCTAACCACTACAAGGGAGATATCATTTCATTTAACTGCAGTATTAATTCTAAATGTATATCTATGCCTACTTCAGCAAATTGAAATGTTACAAAAATATGCTTCTGTTTTCCTTTCCTTTCCTTTCCTTCTTTCTTTCCTTCTTTCTTTCCTTCTTTCTTTCCTTCTTTCTTTCCTTCTTTCCTTCTTTCCTCCTTTCTTTCTTTCTTTCTTTCTTTCTTTCTTTCTTTCTTTCTTTCTTTCTTTCTTTCTTTCTTTCTTTCTTTCTTTCTTTTGCACCACAGATATCTTCCCAATCAAGGAAAGACACATGGAGTTCAGTGAGGTTTATTCCCATGTACATCTGTACAAGATAGTAATTAAGTTGGTAAAGAGCAATGCAGATTCTTGACAACACATCTAACACTGTTTCCTTGTTTTATTTTTAATGCAGAAAACAATGACAACTGAATATTGAAAACATATCCTGTTGTTATGGCAACAAAAAATTTAAAAATACATTAAGAAAAAAATACCTGAAGGAAAAATGACAGTGTTGTTATAGCAACTAATTTTCCTTCAGAATAATTAGGTTTCAAGATGTTTTCTATTTTAAGATTTTTTTTAAAAAAAAGGAGTTAAAAACTCTAATATTTAATATTTTGTGCACTTAGTTTTAATATATAAAACATATTTATTTTGATTTATAATGGAATTATGTAGTGATAACTAAAGAAAATAATCCTAGTGCAGTAATGATCAGCAAAAAATTAGTAGACAGAATCATAAAAATGCAAGTCAGATACATGAAATAATGCTTTGCACGGAATTAATTTGCAGTAACCGTTTACATTTATATTACATTATTAGTTTTAAATCATTAGGTGTTGGGTTATTCATTTTTATTAGCTTTAAGACTTGACATATGAGAAATATAAAGTATATGAAGCAAGATTTAAAAGAAATACACCAAGCATCCATTCTAGTTCTAGTTTTGACATGTTATTCTGTTCTTTGCTTCTATTTTAGAGGATGTTATGAAACATAATTTTAACATTATCTAAGTTTTCTCGCTGATCTGCAGCAACTTGAAATGATCCAAAAGTGAATCTTTCTTAATGCTTGCCTAAAAAAAATTTTTTTTTCTTAGCCCTACTGTGCATGGCATTAATGACAACAATGAAAAGTCAATTAGATTCAGATTCACCCACGCATTACTGCAAATAAAACTCTTTTTGTGCTACTTCTAAGTGGGGAAATTGATCTCAATACAGGCAATCCTCAACTTACAACAGCTCATTTAATGACCAAAGTTCCAATGGCACTGGAAAAAGTGACTTTTGACTGTTTTTCATAGTTACGACCGTTGCAGCATGGTCATGTGATCAAAATTCAGATGCTTGGCAGCCAGTTCATATTTATGAGGATTGCTGAGGTAAAAACTTACTTAACAACTGTTTCACTTAGCAACAGAAGTTTTGGGCTCAATTGTTGTCATAAGTTGAAGACTACCTGTACCAGATACAATAGATGCTGATAAGCAGATTTCTATGTAAAGACCCTACAGCAGGGGTGGGTTCCTCTTACCTGCCTACTGCTGCGCTGTGCGCGCATCATCACGTTTTGTGCGCGCGCGTCCCCAGTGCGATTTTGCTTCCGCACATGTGCAGGAAGCAAAAAATCACTGTAATTTTGTGAGGGGACGCGTGTGCACGTGCTATTTTGGCAATTTTTTGCTTCCGCACATGCTCGGAAGAACAAAATCACCAAAATCTCAAAAACACACGCGTCCCCTCGTGAGATTTTGCTTCTGCGCATGCGCAGGAAGCAAAAAAAGGTCAAAAATTCAGAAAAAAAGATGGCGCCGTGTGACGGACCAACAAAGATGGAACCGGAGCCATCGTGCGCAAATTGCGCAATCGGCTGACCGCTACTGGAACGACAGAGTAGACTGCACCGGTAGGAACCCACCACTGCCCTAGAGCATCTTCTATTGGCAATTCTCATCCCTGGTTGACAAAGTTCATACAAATCAGACTTTATTTCTGATAGTTAAATGTAGAGCAGTGCATTTGCGAAAGTTGTACCCAATGCTTTTGTTTGCTGTTCCTAGCATTTGTTATGCTTAGTTGCAGGCTCCACCCATATTGCATTTGTTCATTTCATTTTCCAAATGAAGTTATGAACATATGATAAAATGAGCACTTTCGTTTCACAGCTAGCTGTTGCACCATCTGTCACTGGTAGAGGCTGATTGGCCCAAAGTCCTTTAGTTGACTTCTATGCCTATAGAATATCTCCCCTTTCTTTTTTCTAGTACCTTAAAAACTACACTTTACTGTGTCTCTTGTAAAAGTTCTGTGCAATGTCGCCATACATCGGGAAGGCTGATAAAAGCTATATGATTTGTAAAGCCACACATCTCACAACAGATAGTAGGGTGCATTTACTCCGTTCTGAGTCAAAAGGAGGCAATTGCCAGCATTTTGAATCAACTCACTCATTAAGTGAGTAAATTGCCTCACTCATTGAGATAGCGTGAGATTTTGTTTTCTGGGACATTTTTCTTTCCAATCCTAGGCTGTATCTGGCAGAAAAAAACAATTACCACCAACCTGCCTTCCATTGAGGACCTGTATACTGCACGAGTCAAAAAGAGGGCCGTGAAAATATTTACTGACCCCTCGCATCCTGGACATAAATTGTTTCAACTCCTACCCTCAAAACGACGCTATAGAGCACTGCACACCAAGACAACTAGACACAAGAACAGTTTTTCCCCGAATGCCATCACTCTGCTAAACAAATAATTCCCTCACCACTGTCACCACTATTCACTAAGGCTGCATTACTATTACTATTAGTCTTCTCATTGTTCCTATCACCCATCTCCCCCCACTTATGACTGTTTGACTGTAACTTGTTGTTTGTATCCTTACGATTTATGTTAATATTGATTGTTCCTGATTGCTTATTTGTACTCTATGACAATCATTAAGTGTTGTACCTCATGATTCTTGACAAATGTATCTTTTCTTTTATGTACACTGAGATCATATGCACCAAAGACAAATTCACACTTGGCCAATAAAGAATTCTATTCTATTCTATTCTATTCTATTCTATTCTATTCTATTCTATTCTATTCTATTCTATTCTATTCTATTCTACAGTATTTTCAAATGTGATCTTTCTTTTACCAAACCTTTCCCCGCCATACCAGATTTGGTCCCATCCCATTCAAGTTTGGGACATTTATTTTGCCAACAGACATAAGGCAGATAGAGTTCTGACCCCTTTACATTTCCCCCCCACAACTCCATTGGGGTGAAAAAAATAACTAAGACCCTTGAATACAAACTTTAATTTGGATATAATCCATATTTCACTTATTACCCACACCCTGAGGCCCACTGTGGTCTATCTCTACCTTTAAATCTGCTTAATGTATGAGAAATTTCTTCTATGAATAATAACAGTTTTGGAACACCAGCGCAAATGGAATTGTCATGCTCCAAATAGCTAAGTATAATTCAGAAAGAAGGATTCACAATGAGTCTTATTAATTCCATTTATTGTCAAGAAAGTAATAAATTAATATAGGGAACCTTGGAAACTAAGCCAAAACTTGAATATTCATTTGTGAATTCATTAAGGCGGGATCTTTGAAAGCAGTTTGAAACTTCTTTTCTCCAAATTCTAAGGCCAAAGGGCTAATCATCATTTTTTTCCAGCTATGATAGATCCTGAAATATAATTTGCTTGTTAATTATGTTTTGAGCTACCCCTGTTTCTTTCCCAATCACAAAGTCAGCTTCGAGAGATCTTTCTTACAGGAAAAATGCTGCTATGCTCAAAACACCTCAAGGGTCCTATTTTAAACAATTCTTTCTTACAGCATACACTATTTATACCTTTGTTTTGTGGGCAATACAAAGGTGAAAAGGATTTTTCATCTTAAATTTATTATAGATCATGAAACACACTTGGATCAGAATTATGTAGTTCTGTCAAAAAGGCCATTTTTTTTCCATTTATAGTTTATCAACACATGCAACCATATCCTAACTTTTGTCTTGGAATACATACAAATCATTGTCAACACACTGTGATCGCAATACTGGGAAGCAGTTCTCACATTTTCTCCCTCTGTGTTAGCAAGTGTGAAAATAATTATATCAAACACAAAAGCAATTGTTGAGACAACTAAATAAGGTTGTTCTACACACTGTACTGGTATTTTCAGAAATTGTTTCGTAAGGTGTCATTTATTGTCATGGCCTTAACGCAGGAGCCAAGACATTTACTCAGAACCTGTCAAGATGCGTGTAGGCTAAAATAGAAACTTGCCATTTCTGGATTCCAGACTTAGCAAAACCAAAGTTCAAAAAATGAATGCAAAAAAAGTGACAAGGAATGTATCTCACTTCAAATATCCATTCTGTCACTAAGTTGAAACCCAGGAGTTCTGCTTTGAATAGAAAGAGATACGTTCTTTTGCTGTCAATAAATGGATATTCCCTGCAGTAATAGTTGGTTATCAATTCACTCATTATCCTTTTTATCGCCTTGTGTCTGTTTTTATTTTCAAAGTTGAAAAATACATAGATAGGTTGAAACTGGACTGCATTATTTATTTTTAATTGATTATTCCTTGTCATTACTGACACCCTGAGAGTTACCACCTGACGAACTATCCTGCCTTTATTGATGCCCCTTGGTGACCCGTGCAATTATTAGCAACGGTTCCTGCTGGTAGCTTGTATGAAACAGGTTGGAACTTTCACTCAGGCTGACAATGGGGGGCTCGGCATAGGAGGCCAAACAAATCAGCAGGATGCAAACTGACAGGCCAATCTGAAAGTGCACATTCCCTCTTATTTACAATTGTCTGACCTTATTCGGTTAGCTCTGAGTGCAGAACCAGAGCAGGCTTGAAACATAGAGAACAGCAAAACAAAGGAGTATGTTAAGACGCTTCTTGAACATGTTTCTTTAAATTGTATAGTATTCTGCCACAGAATGTGAAAAGGGGGGTAGGTGGAGAAATCACAGAAGAAGTAAATTAAAATATTCGCTGAGTATTTTTAATACTTTTTTTTAATAAGCAAAAAGTTCATGGGTTGAAGGTAAGGCTAGATTTTGGAAAGACTGGGTAGAAGAAGAATCTTATTGCATTCTTTGACAAAGTGACAAAATTAGTGGACCAGAGGAATGCTGTCGATATAATTTACTTGGACTTCAGTAAGGCATTTGATAAAGTAGACCATAACCTACTACTAGATAAAGTAGAAAAATGTGGGTTAGACAGCAACACCACCAGATGGATTCAAAACTGGTTGACCAACCGTACTCAATGTGTAGTGCTCAATGGAACAGCATCTACATGGAGGGAAGTATGTAGTGGAGTACCCCAAGGCTCTGTTTTAGGCCCAGTACTCTTCAACATCTTTATCAATGCCTTGGATGAGGGGATAGATGGGGAAATCATCAAATTTGCAGATGACACCAAACTGGCAGGAATAGCCAACACTCCAGAAGACAGGATCAAGATACAGAGGGATCTTGACAGACTTGAACATTGGGCTCTATCTAACAAAATGAAATTCAATGGTGAAAAAAGTAAGGTTCTATATTTAGGCAAGAAAAACAAAATGCACAGGTACAGTATATGTGGTACCTTGCTCAACAGTAGTAAATGTGAGAGGGATCTTGGAGTCCTAGTGGACAACCATTTAGGTATGAGCCAGTAGTGTGCAGCAGCTGCCAAAAAAGCCAACACATTTCTAGGCTGCATTAACAGAGAGATAGAATCAAGATCACGTGCAGTGTTAATACCACTTTATAATGCCTTGGTAAGGCCACACTTGAAATACTGCATTCAGTTTTGATTGCCACAATGTAAAAAGGATGTTGAGACTTTAGAAAGAGTGCAGAGAAGAGCAACAAAGATGATTAGAGAACTGGAGGCTAAAACATATGAAGAACGGTTGCAGGAACTGGGTATGTCTAGTTTAATGAAAAGAAGGACTAGGGGAGACATGATAGCAGTGTTCCAATATCTCAGGGGTTGCCACAAAGAAGAGGGAGTCAAACTATTCTCCAAAGCATCTGAGGGTAGAACAAGAAGCAATGGGTGGAAACTAAACAAGGAGAGAAGCAACTTAGAACTAAGGAGAAATTTCCTGACAGTTAGAACAATTAATCAGTGGAACGGCTTGCCTCCAGAAGTTGTGAATGCTCCAACACTGGACGTTTTTAAGAAGATGTTGGACAACCATTTGTCTGAAGTAGTGTAGGGTTTCCTGCCTGGGCAGGGGGTTGGACTAGAAGACCTCCAAGGTCCCTTCCAACTCTGTTACTATTACTAAGTTTGTACTGATGGTTTCCTAATGGAGAAAAGAAGAATGGGATATTAATGCATAAAACAGATTGATTTTTTTGTGATGCAAATGATTACAAATGTGAAAAGAAGTCTTTAATTTGTATGATTAAATTGACAGTTATTTACAGCCCTAATTTAGTCTTTGTAAGTATATTTTTTAAGCAACCTCTTCTTTATTATTTGTAGTTCTTTGATAATTAATGGGGATTTTAATGAGATTCTCAACCCAATTTTAGGCAGGGATTTTTCATTATAAAGTTGCAGTCCTCAATTTGATAAACATCAAAGAAGGCTAATGTGTATTGGTTTAATTGAGGTGCAGCATTTTTAACAACCAACAATGGAACACATTACTTTCTTTCAAAAAGATCTCTCTCTCTCTCTCTCTCTCTCTCTCTCTCTCTCTCTCTCACACACACACACACACACACACACACACACACACACACACGCACGGAGTTGCAAATCCTCTTCTAATTTTCAACATGAGAATGCTTCTAAGAATCAAGAATTAAAAAAAACATTAGAATTGAACAATGATGTGGGAAAATGTGGAAAAGAGAGCTGAGAAGCATTTGTGGGAGCTCATGCAGCATCTGAGGAAAATACACTCCCAAGTCTTGTTGAGGTTGCACAATCCTAAGAAAACATGGTGTGGCCAAGAGGTCTATACGTGAGTGACCTCGCTTTTCTTCCTAGCATTTTCCCCACAAGTACATATTTTTGGATTAACCGAGTGATCATCGATCGCTTGTGACAGGATTTGACCAACCAGCTTTTGCCCAAGCCTTTCATCACGGGATGAAAAGGGGTGACTAGTCCAAAGTCACTCAGATGGCTTTCATGTCTAATGTCATGACCCTGAATGCTCAAAAACAACTGTTCTTCCTTGAATCTTAATTGTTGCAAAGCCTACCATAGTACAGCATACTATGTACATAATACAGTATGGATGAGGGTTCAGCATGTCACGAATGAAGGTAATATACATGTTCCTGGACATTGTTGCAGGATCTAATCTGAGTCAGTCACCAGGATCAAAGATTTATTCTTCCAAGCTTTTAAACTCATGCTGGAGCCCATAATCAGATAATCTTTCTTTCTTTCTTTCTTTCTTTCTTTCTTTCTTTCTTTCTTTCTTTCTTTCTTTCTTTCTTTCTTTCTTTCTTTCTTTCTTTCTTTCTTTCTTTCTTCCTTCCTTCCTTCCTTCCTTCCTTCCTTCCTTCCCTCTCCTCTCCTCTCTCTCTCTCTCCCTCCCTCCCTCCCTCCCTCCCTCCCTCTCTCTCTCTCTCTCTAATATGTGCACTGGGCTATTTTACGATTTGAATTTATATGATTCCTGGTTATGTGTTGTTTTAGTTGATAATTAGGATGTTGATGGCTGGCTATTAAGTCGTTAATTATTGTTTCTTTGTGTGCCCACATCTTGGCTCCTAAGTACCCAATAAGCTGTTGATAAATCAACACTCCTATTGACTGACGAGGGGGCCATTTCCCAGGCTTCAATTATTTATTTGGCTACTTTTTGTCCCAGCTCGGCCAACAATCATACTAGCTGTGAAATTGAATGCATGTCCTAGTTCATTAAGGTGTGAAGGCTACCAATGAATTTGGGTCTCCTCATCTAATCGTTCGCTCCTGTTCTGACATTTCAGCATCTGTTTATGTTGTTGAGGAAGAAAGGTTTTGGATATTTTCCATCTGTCTTTAGAAATTACACTATATTTAGACCCAAGCATGAGTATTATCTGCTGTGAAATACAAAATAGGTAAATGTAATAGCAGGAAGGGAATGCTTGCTATTTGGCCATGGAAAATTGCAAAGATAATTTTAAAGCCATTACTGAATTATTTGCATTTTGATCCAAATGGAACATTAACTTGTCTATGTTTTAAAAGGTTTAAAAGGTATTGGCTGTAGAAATACTAAAGATATACTGTACAATAGCAAAAGCAGGGATACGGAAGAAGTAGATAGGTCAGTAAGGGGCGTGCATAAGTGCACCAGCGTGCCTACCGTCCCTGTCCTAATGTTCCCGCTTATCAGTACCCATTTTATGTATACAAACAATGTTTTATCTATGTATATTACCAACATGTACTTGACAAAATAAACAAACAAACAAACAAAAGGAAGTTGTAAAAATCATCAATGAAAATGTTAATCTAGGGAAAAATAATCTAGGGGAAAAAACCTGGGAAAAATACCATTTCTCTTTTCCCCAGTCAACCCACACAATATTGTTCTTTTGTGTTTATAATTTTCCTTCATAGTAATCAAATAGCTCATATGATAAAGTTTTATAATAATAATAATAATAATAATAATAATAATAATAATAATAATAATAATAATAATAATAATAATAATAATAATAATAATAATAATAATAATAATAATAATAATAATAATAATAATAATTTTAAAAAAACGTATCTGCACTCATGCTTCCTTGTGTCCCAAGGTATGTTTTCCTAATCATTTTTGAAGCAGGCAGAATTCTCCCGCTTAGCCCTTTTCAATACCTTTTCTTTTCTCTTTTTTTGCTAAAGGAAAGTTTGCTAAAGGAAACTTGATACTTTGAATGACCTAATAACAGGAAAGAACTGATACTTTCTCACTTGTTCTGTTGTTTCAGAACAACTACACACAAGAACAATTTTTTCCCGAATGCCATCACTCTAAACAAATAATTCCCTCAACACTGTCAAACTATTCACTAAGTCTGCATTACTATTACTAATAATCTTCTCATCGTTCCTATCACCCATCTCCTCCTACTTATGACTGTATGACTGTAACTTGTTGCTTGTATCCTTACGATTTATATTGATTGTTCCCTAGTATGATTTGATTGCTTATTTGTACCCTATGATTATCATAATAATAATAGCAAAAACAGAGTTGGAAGGGAACTTGGAGGTCTTCTAGTCCAACCCCCTGCTCAGGCAGGAAACATTACACTACTTCAGACAAATGGTTGTCCAACATCTTCTTAAAAACGTCCAGTGTTGGAGCAGCCACAACTTCTGGAGGCAAGCTGTTTTACTGATTAATTATTCTAACTGTCAGGAAATTTCTCCTTAGTTCTAAGTTGCTTCTCTCCTTGTTTAGTTTCCACCCATTGCTTCTTGTTCTACCCTCAGGTGCTTTGGAGTGCTTTGGATCATTAAGTGTTGTACCTCATGATTTTTGACGAATGTATCTTTTCTTTTTATGTACACTAAGAGCATAAGCACCAAAGACAAATTCCTTGTGTGTCCCATCACACTTGGCCAATAAAGAATTCTAATCTAATTCTAATCTAATCTAATCTTTCTCCCACTCACGATTGTTCTACTAATTCAGATAATTATCTGAGAAAAGAGACATTGAAAAACAAACAAACATTTAGTTTGGAAATCATTTATCTGAAATGGTATAGGGTCTCCTGTTTGAGCAGGGACTAGAAGACCTCCAACATCCCTTCCTATTATTCTATGTTCTATGTCACTATGTTCAGATGAAATATAATGTCAATTTAGCTTATTTCTCTGGAAAAGGCTCAAATGCTGGGAAACGTGGAAGGAAAATCAAGAAGAGGTTGACCCCCCTGCACAGTGGATGGACTCAGTTAAGTGATGATAAGTACGTCATTGGGAGGCCTGAAAGAACTGATTAGAGATGGGAAAATCTATTGATAAATAGGGGTCAAAAACAACATGCTGGTACATAATCAAGCAATCATTTTAGTTTAATTTTTAAAATGAGATAAGTCATCAGACTTCTTTTGGGGTTCTATCATGAACTACGACTACTGTTCTATAATTTTCAAATTATGTCATACTTTTCATACTTAAATTTTTAAAAAATTACAAAATATGTAATTTACAGAATTACCAATACCCTTAATCAACACTCTTGGTACCTATCAGCAGCTAAATTAGACATAAGTGATAAGATGCCTATGAAATGTTGCTAAGTACTCACAGATTCCAATAACTGACCCCATCACACATTTGCTTTGCACCACACATTCTCTAAACTCTATACTCAAAAATCGCTATGACTGCCATAGTGGAACACATTTTATTTTACATGAACATGTAAACTTTATACGTACAGTACATATGCAACAAAAATGTTTCAAACTTTTACATGAATCACATTAATATTTAATAATTCGAACATCTGTCACCTTGTAACATTACTCAGAAGACATGGAGAATATTTTTTTCACAGCTCTAACAAACCATTTTTGCCCTTAGGTATTTGTAATGCAATTTAGAATGATAAATAATTTTTTTTTAATTAAGACAGAATTCTTATATAGCATGCCAACAGCAGGTACACCCATACATGAACAATCTAATAAGTGTGGGTGGAAAGGCTAATCAGATATTAGGAAGATATTTTATTTTAGGAAGGAAGAAGACTCAAAACATATGTTGAAGAGCATTTAATGAAATCCCAATATTATATTCTGAGATGGTTTGAATTTCATAAATGACAGTTTCCAAATCAAGAACCACAAAAGAGGTTACTGGTGGAGCCATAGTCATGTACTTCTACTTGGTTTGTGATTTCTTATGTCATTCTAATTATACAGGAGAAAACCATAATGTAAAATTTTAAAGCATTATTAAATCCATCTCTTTCCTGTGTAATAATTCAAGGCAATTTATGTGAATTACATATAAAATATAACATGTAACAAAAATATCAGTGTGAATAAAATCCATTATTTGTCACCTTGTAGGGGAGATGGGCTGCATAAAAATTTAATGAATAAATTGTGGAAAAACATGACAAAATGTATGTACAGTGGGGCAAAAAAGTATTTAGTTAGCCACCAATTGTGCAAGTTCTCCCACTTAAAAAGATGAGAGAGGCCTGTAATTGACATCATAGGTAGACCTCAACTATGAGAGGCAAAATGAGAAAACAAATCCAGACAATCACATTGTGTGATTTGGAAAGAATTTATTTGCAAATTATGGTGGAAAATAAGTATTTGGTCAATATCAAAAGTTCATCTCAATACTTTGTTATATATCCTTTGTTGTCAATGACAGAGGTCAAACGTTTTCTGTAAGTCTGCACAAGTTTGGCACACACTGTTGCTGGTATGTTGGCCCATTCCTCCATGCAGATCTCCTCTAGAGCAGTGATGTTTTGGGGCTGTCGCTGGGCAACACGGACTTTCAACTCCCTCCAAAGGTTTTCTATGGGGTTGAGATCTGGAGACTGGCTAGGCCACTCCAGGACCTTGAAATGCTTCTTATGAAGCCACTCCTTCGTTGCCCGGGCGGTGTGTTTGGGATCATTGTCATGCTGAAAGACCCAGCCACGTTTCATCTTCAGTGCCCTTGCTGATGGAAGGAGGTTTGCACTCAAAATCTCACGATACATGGCCCCATTCATTCTTTCCTGTACACGGATCAGTCATCCTGGTCCCTTTGCAGAGAAACAGCCCCAAAGCATGATGTTGCCACCCCCATGCTTCATAGTAGGTATGGTGTTCTTTGGATGCAACTCAGCATTCTCTCTCCTCCAAACATGACGAGTTGTGTTTCTACCAAACAGTTCTACTTTGGTTTCATCTGACCATATGACATTCTCCCAATCCTCTTCTGGATCATCCAAATGCTCTCTAGCAAACTTCAGATGGGCCCAGACATGTACTGGCTTAAGCAGGGGGACACGTCTGGCACTGCAGGATCTGATTCCCTGGCGGCGTAGTGTGTTACTGATGGTAGCCTTTGTTACGTTGGTCCCAGCTCTCTGCAGGTCATTCACTAGGTCCCCCCGTGTGGTTCTGGGATTTTTGCTCACCATTCTTGTGATCATTTTGACCCCATGGGGTGAGATCTTGTGTGGAGCCCCAGATCGAGGGAGATTATCAGTGGTCTTGTATGTCTTCCATTTACTAATTATTGCTCCCACAGTTGATTTCTTCACACCAAGCTGCTTGCCTATTGCAGATTCAGTCTTCCCAGCCTGGTGCAGGTCTACAATTTTGTTTCTGGTGTCCTTCGACAGCTGTTTGGTCTTCACCATAGTGGAGTTTGGAGTGTGACTGTTTGAGATTGTGGACAGGTGTCTTTTATACTGATAACAAGTTCAAACAGGTGCCATTAATACAGGTAATGAGT
This sequence comes from Diadophis punctatus similis, assembly GCA_023053685.1. Lineage (NCBI taxonomy): Eukaryota > Metazoa > Chordata > Lepidosauria > Squamata > Dipsadidae > Diadophis > Diadophis punctatus. The sequence goes on from JALIGW010000005.1 coordinate 9,467,134, forward strand.
GGAGGACAGAAGAGCCTCTTAAAGAAGAAGTTACAGGTCTGTGAGAGCCAGAAATCTTGCTTGTTTGTAGGTGACCAAATACTTATTTTCCACCATAATTTGCAAATAAATTCTTTCCAAATCACACAATGTGATTGTCTGGATTTGTTTTCTCATTTTGTCTCTCATAATTGAGGTCTACCTATGATGTCAATTACAGGCCTCTCTCATCTTTTTAAAGTGGGAGAACTTGCACAATTGGTGGCTGACTAAATACTTTTTTGCCCCGTATGTATGTATGTATGTATGTATGTATGTATGTATGTATGTATGTATGTATGTATTGGTATGTGTCTATGTATTGGTATGTGTCTATGTCTGTCTGTCTGTCTGTCTGTCTGTCTGTCTGTCTATCAATCTATCAATCTATTATCGCCCATCTCACCAGTAACCATTAAGTAAAAAAACAGCAATTATAGAGTAGAGTGCAGTATTGCAGGAAAACTCTGACCTTGGCCTGGAGTTTGATCCTGATATTGACTCAAGGTTGACTCAGCCTTCCATCCTTCCGAGGTGGGTAAAATGAGACCCAAATTGTTGGGGGCAATATGCTGACTGTAAACCACTTAGAGAAGGCTGTAAAGCACTGTGAAGCGGTATATAAGTCTAAGTGCTATTGCTATTCAGAGGCCACTTACAAATCTTAATGCTGAGACAAGAGTCAAAAGGGATTATATTCAACAGCATGAGAGCCATACAACAGAAGACTTTCTGCATACTACTTCTAACCCACAAGGCATCTTCAAAAAGGTTGAAATTGATCTAAGTGACTGGGTTCCTACAGGGAGAGGTCATCCTCAGATAATCAAGTTCAGATTGGTGTACTAATATGAATGCTAGGTAAAGGCGTCACCCTCTCTTAGCCCTAGGGAGAAGGCAATAACAAAATACTTGCCAAGAAAACTGCAATTGCCAGGATTTAACACTCATTCAAAAGCACATACACACAAAGCCCTTGTTTTTTTTTAAAGAAAAAAATCTATTTCTAACATTTGTTTTAGGTTTTCCTTATGCTATTCTATGTCCGTATTATAGATTTGATTTGATTATGTTTTCATATATGCATCTTTGTGCACATAACTAAAACTAAGAACTATACCACAGAATTATGAAAAATAAGTATGTTGCCAAGTATGTCCAGGTAGGTGTATTAAAGTTTGGCTCAACACATTTTATCCCCCATTTCTACCAATATTGGGCACAGAAGAATCCCAGAATGACACAGCATCATTCATTTGCACAACAAACTATTAAATCCCTCCACTTTCTGAAGAACAACCAGATAATCTGATTGACCTTTATGACTCAGAGCTACAACCAGGAAAGCAGCTTGAATTTGCCAATAAAGAGAAATTAGTTACTGGCTAGAACATAAATTCATTTTATAATCTGGCAAGGAATCAGAATCTATTTTGTTTCTAATAATTGTGGGCTTAACACATTATAGAACTCCATGTTCCTTGGATTATTTAGAGTGTATAAAATGTAAAACTAAATACCTTAATTAGTAAGCCATAGAGTGACAATATATTTGACAACAGAGCTTAAGCATTTAAAAAAAACTTTTTTATAGGTACTAAGAATAGCAGATACCTGCAAATAATCTAATTAACTTTAATCTAAGCAATAATAAAAACTCTTAGTAGTTTTAAAAGTCACCCTTGTTCTTGTTTTATTAAAAGAAAATGAGAGTCTATTTTCCTCAATGATCAATATGAACTATGATTCATAGTTTCAACAAATCTTCGTCACACACTATGGTCTGACACTGGCTTATTTGCTCCTAATCAAAGGTGATGATATCTACCCTTAATATATGGCATAGTAAATTGAGTTAAGTCAAAAGCCTAATATTCTCAAATCTTGTCAGCTATTTGAGAAGCACAAATTCACTGCAACTCATTCCTATGGTGAGGACAGCATCAACACAAAGTACAGATGTTATTTGAAGAAAGCCATTCTATAATGCAATTCAAATTAAAACTTTGAGTTTGCAACCTAATTTAATGTTTAATGTAATATATAAGAGAATACCCCGGTATTTGAAATCTTAATGTTACATCATTTACCAAGTTTGTGTGTTTTGTACTCCTACTGATGCATCATTTATGGTAGATAGGTAAAGTTAGTCAAAGATGTCAAATCCCCCCATCTACACAATAAGAGATTATGTTTGTTGAAAAAAATTCAAAAGTGAAAACATTGAGTAATAAGCTGTCAATGGTTTTCATTCGAATTATTCTTATTTAGCAATCTAAAAATGCACTTAAATAATCTTCCAAGCAGTATTTTAAAATGTGTGTATACACACACACAAACACACACACACACACACACACACACACACACACACACACACACACACACACACACACACACATATATATATATATATATATATATATATATATATATATATATATATATATCATCTGACATCTTAAGTTGACATCTGAATCTTTAATGTTAGAAACTATTTAAATTTTCACCATTGACAGTTTGACTGGAAGTTTTAAAAAATAACAGAGAAATCCACAGTTTTATTCCTATTTACAGTACAATTGGTTTTAGGAGGTTAAGTCCTGAATATAATAAATATTGTTTTAAGTTAACCAAATTCTATATACTGAATCTTGATACAATTTTAGCCTTTTCAGGGAAGTTGTGCGTTTTTATGATTTCATCATTTACTTCAAAAGGCTTGGGCATGTCAGACTATGTCAAGCAATACATAACAATGATTAATTTTCAAGAGATGAACACAATTGCATGGCTTGCAAATGAGATGAATAGCTTAGACCTTTATATATGAAATGTAATGAAGGAGCATTAAATTTTACAAAAGTTATTTTAACATTTGCCAGAGAATATTAACAGAATAGTATTTTATTACAATTCTAACTTTAGAGAAGTCTATTCAGGAACAAAGATGTTGAATCTGATTACACTGAGCTACTGATATGTATAGATCTCACAATACACTGTAAAATAAGAGAACAATTTTTATGTAGGTTATAACTGAGAAAAATACTAGTTGTGATAAAGCAATTTCTTCCGCAGCATGAAACCATGTATGGTTATAAGAAACAATGACCTTGGAATTTATCCTTGCTTTTCTTAAAAATAAGGCAACATGGCTTTAATCCAATGCCATACACCTTGACTTCTATTAACAGTAACTTTTTCTTATTTGTCTTACCTTTATAGCCCCACTGTTATAGAGCCTCAAAAACTAGACAATATATCCAGAGTAGATTTTGAGGGCCACAGGTAATCTAGGAGAAATAGGAACTGTTCTTCTCCCCAATTATGGATTCCAGTTGATGGAATCAAAATCATCAGTAGCAAAAATCACTGTATTTTAGCATGACCTTTTACATGACTAGTAAAATAAATGTATTCTTAAGTAAAAAAAACTATACTCAAGTTTTGTGGCATAATGAAAAACCCTAATTAAATTAGATTTTAATAACATTAAATTAAACATGAGATTTGGTTTCCCCAATATGGAATTATATAATAGAAATTACCATAGACATTGAAGAATTCACCAAATATTTTGTTATCATAAACTTTGCATGCTGTATAATGTTATAAGGTGCTAGGAGACACTTGTCTGAGAGTTCGACAGCCATATAAATTTGTTTAAGAAATAATAAAATAAAATAAAATAACTGAGCTGCAATAAGCACCTGTCAACCCATTTGTATAAACCCGTGATGGCGAACCTATGGCACGCGTGCCACAGGTGGCACGCAGAGCCATATCTGCCAGCACGTGAGTCGTTGCCCTAGCTGAGCTCCAGTGCACATGTGCACACCGACTAGCTGATTTTCGGCTCGTGCAAAGGCTCTGGGAGGGTGTTTTCTGCCTCCGGAGGGCCTCCGGGGGACGGCATTTTTGCCCTCCCCAGGCTCCAAGGGGTGGGGTAGGGCGAAAAACAGGCCTACCTGACCCACTGGATGTCGGGAAATGTAGGGGGGTCATGTGTGCATGCATGGGGGGTGGGGCAGCGCAGAGGGCATGCGCATGTGCAGGAAATGGAGCACATGGGGGAGTATTGAATTATGGGTGTGGGCACGTGCACACGTGCGATAGCGTGCACACACACACTTTCGGCACCCGAGGGAAAAAAGGTTCGCCATCACTGGTATAGACCATACGTCATGTCTCAAGAACCACACTGTGTTTGGTAGGTCTGTAGCTTACATATAGTTTATTTATTCTTTATTCTGACCAAATAAACCAACAAACAAAAAGCTATAGAAATCTTCATAGAACGTACACTTTACACCAGGGGTGTCAAAGTCAAGGCCCAGGGGCCAGATCCGGCCTGCGGGTTGCTTAGATCTGGCCCGCAGGGCCACCCTGGAAACAGCAAATGACCGGCTCATGGTGCCTCTGCCAGCGAAAACGGAGCTTGAAAGGGCAGTGTGCAGCCCTCCCAAGCTCCGTTTTCATTGGCAGAGGGTTGCAGGAGGCCGTCGCAGTTGAAATCAGAGCTTGGGAGCCCATTTTCTCTGGCAGAGCGCTCAGGCCACCACAGGCACTCCCGAGTGACATCACATGAGTGATGTCGAGCTGGCCACGTCCCCCACCCCCCAAGGTGAAACACAACCCTGATGCGGCCCTCAGTGAAATTGAGTTTGACACCCCTGCTTTACACTTTAAAGTAAAAGTGTAAAAGAGAAGTGGATAGGGTGGTTAAATGTAGTCAAACTTCCTAGACTTAAAATCAATGAATGATAAAGGCCTACTAAAGAAACCTGTGATTTGACAGAAGTTAACAAGCAAGTTTAAATAGAGATTGTACAATTTATGCCAGATTCTGTCAGTATTTCTGGCTGTTTTCCATGTCAATCTAGAGATTCCCAGCACCATCTGATCTTTATTAATTTCCATCTTGGAGACTGCTCTCTCCAACTGTCCATACTATGATAGAACTAAACAAAAGGGAACTGTTTATCATTCCTTTTTCTAAACAGCCAAATAGATACGTTCTAGAAAGTGAAATGAAATTGCCCAGAAAATCTATGAAGATATTTATCTAACTTAAGAACACAAATGTTCCTTGCAGTTTCTAACTTATATTTAACTTGAAATGCATGGAATATATAATATAGCAGCATCCAAACTGGATTTTTGTTTTTGCACATAAAAAAATCAAATTCTCTGATACATAAAATATATTCACAAAATGATTTTAATAGTCCTATTTCCCGTATTTATATATATATTTTCATTTCCTCAATTATTTTGGATGTGTATTTTTAAAGTATGCATCCACATATGATAAATATGAATTAAAGAATTTTTGAATAATTATATAATTCATAGAATATGAATAATATCTGCCACGTTGTTTAAAGTCCACAAAGTGGATTTTCTTTATTTTATGTTTGCTTCATATTATTTTGTTCAGTTTTTTTATACAGTCAACAAAAACGCATGTCTTTTTTTCCCCCTTGAAGTACAAATCAAGTTGTCATTCTTTAAGAACATCATAAACATACAAGGAAAACATGACAGCTAAATGATTCCATGCAACATGGAGCATCAAATCCTTTTATAGCTACATGGAGAATATAAAATTGATTTCTAACCACAACATCGCCTATTATTTTTGGTGGAGATTTTATCTCTCATATCAGTGAACAATTTTCAAATGTTCTGTTAACAAAACCATTCGCCAAGTATTTCATATTTAATTAGGTGATCTGAGAATACCTACAGCTAATGAACCAGCTTTCATTTACAAAGTAAAATTCGAACAAAAGCATGTATTTTCCTATCTAAGTATGCATGTAATTTCATCAGCAGAATAAACAAAAGTGCCTTTTCAGATTCAATTTAGTTGAGTACCTTCTGCTTCATCTAGGTTGAGGTAGAGAAGCAAGAGACCAGCTAGACTACCATCTGTGCTGTTATTCTATGGAAAGCAACTCAAGTAAGTGAAGATATATTTGCAGCACATAAGTGATTAGCAAGTGTTGTTTAATACTTTCCTCTCCACCCACTTTTCTGTTGCAGTCCCCCCCCCCATCTGCTATATTAATAGTTGGGAAAAATTGTTTAACATATCGGTAGAAAAAAAGGCTAAGGGGGGGGGGGAACCAGCTCTGTTGCAGGGAAACATTCACAGGGCCAAAATTAAATAGGTATTATCCCAGTGTCTGCCGATTTTGTTCTCTAGTTCTTGTTAATAAATTAGTCCTGTATTCTTGTGATATAATATCACCAGTCACTTGTGTTGTGGCTCTAGGAAGAGCAGAAAACGATAGAACAATCCTTAGAGAAAGAACATTTAAATAAGCCCCCTCACTTGGACCTCATTTTGACATTTGGTTAAAGTTCCTTTTCAAAAGGTAACCAAAGGAAGAAGACAAAATCAATTTCCAGCATCCTAGGAATATTTATACATATGCATATACATCATGTTACAATGTTTATGGAAAAATGCATATTATAAATCATGCCCCATCTTCAATGAGGTATATTCAAGTATACATTCCCAAGGATAAAAGGATATATAAGAGCCTAGGTGGTGCAGCGGTTAGAGGCAGGTACTGCAGGCCACTTTAGCTGACACTGATCCGCAGGTCAGCGGTTCAAATCTCACCGGCTCAAGGTTGACTCAGCCTTCCATCCTTCTGAGGTAGGTAAAATGAGGACCCAGGTTGTTGGGGGCAATATAAATATACATTGCTTATTGGTGTAAACCGCTTAGAGAGTGCTTGCACTGTGAGGCGGTATATAAATCTCACAAAATAAATAAATAATAAATAATGTATAAAGATTATTGTACATTTAAAATTAGGACAGTGGGCAAAATAACTTGGAACAATAGCTTGAGATTGAAAACCACTGGATGGAATGGTATTAAATATTCATGTCTTCTCTGTTTCTCTGCCTAGATATTCAGTACTAGACCTCAATAATATAACGGTAAGATGCAGGATGTTACTACATGCTGTGTTTCGTATTACAAAAACTCTTTGAGAAATATTATGGAGAGTTTATTTCACAGGGTGCTACAGTAGAAAAACATGCTTGTTTTGGTGTGATTTTAAACTATAGTCCTGGATTAGCCAATATTATGATATATTGCAGCTTCCACACAACTTTGTAATTTGAGTTTAGCAGCTAAAAGCATCTCTAAACTGAAGTAGCTTTATTTATTTAATTTTTCTTCTCATTTGGCTCCACAATACAATAGAAGCAATGTAACATGATCCTATTTAAGTATGTAACACAACCTAAATAATATCAAGTAACATCGAGATAATTTAGCTATAAAAATTGACCGCTTTTTGCAAGCACAATGATCTGGCTTGTGACAGCTGTGATAAGGAACATCAAGCTTTTTCTTCTCTGTATACAAACATTTTGACAAATTCCAGTATATATTCTTAATATTCATTCTTTGTATATGCAGTGTTTTGTATCGCATGTTGGGCTTTTCCAAATAAATAGGAAATACATTTCTCCTGTTGCAGTCTAGTTTAAGTACGGTATATTGACCCAGCTGGGCAAAACTCACAAACAGATAAATATTTAAACATCAGCTTGGAACAAAGTCACCCTAGATACAATAATGACTATTTATCTAGGAGCACCAAAGCATCCTCATGATAATCTTAGCAGCTGAAATTTGTAAAGAAGTTCTTAAACCTCTGATCTCAGACACCTTATTTCCAACTTTGTCTGCTTCATTGAAAACCCTTACTCAACAATGTAATATTTAGATTTCTCATCTGTTTTCTATGACAAATTATAATATCAACTATGTAAGGTCAAGCAAAAGTATTAGAAATACTGCAAGGTAGCTTTTGTTTCTGTTCACGTTTATAACAATTTAAACAGAAAATGTCCTGGCAATAAGAGCAGTTCAATTGACTGGGAGATTCCCTGCACTGGTCAAATCTGTTGGAGATTCTTTAACCTGCATGTGTAGGAGATGATCAGGCTGAGCCTGCAGGAGGGGTTAAATGTTTTATCAGTCTCGAGTCCCTTTGCGCCCACAAGAGATTTAAGTCCAGCCCACCATGAATTCCATCGACTCTTATCTTTGCATGGTCTGTTGCCTTGAGATGGGGGTTGGATGAGAAGATTCTATAAAAACATAAATTCTAGGCCAGCCTGTAGTCCAAGCTTCCTTGGGAACTGATTCCGCAAATCATAAAAATTACCACCACAAGTCTTCTAGAACAGGGGTGTGAAACTTGCGTTGTCATGGCGGCATCACGTGATGTATTGGGACTTTCCCCCCTTCGCTAAACAATGTGTGGGTGTGGCCAGCATGTGATGCATCCGGACCACAGGTGGCGAGTTTGACAGCCCTGTTCTAGAAAAATACACAAATAAATAAAATCATAGTATAGTTTTAAACAGCACAAGTGCTTTGATGCCATCTTCATGCTACCAAAACATTTGCTGCTCTTGATAAAATAAAATAAAATTTGATCACATTTTGTTACAATGTTTGACATATATAAATCTCTAGCTCTGAGCCATGGGAATGTTGTTCCTAGAATAAAACTGCCAACGTCTGATAATAAAGGATCATTTTTCTTTTCCTGTATTTGCTCCGCTGTTTGCAAACATATCATTTCCATGTGTTTCAGTATACAACAGGAAGCAAATATAATTGATTTTTGTCCAAACTGGCGATAGAATCCAAGAGAAAAAAAATCAAAAACTGAAATGAAATCAGAAAGAAATCAGATTTCAAGTGTTTATAAAGTCTTCTTTTCTGTCCATAAGGCAAGGGATATGCTGATTACTTTAAATTAAATCTTCTTGCCAGTTCTGGAGGAGGAAAATCAAAGAAAAAGAAAGAAACTACATTACATAGAAATATCTGAATATATCAGAAAAGTGAATTAATTCAACAATATGGTTCATTTTTTCAACCAGGTTTATAATAAAAAGTGTATTATCACACAAATCAATTTGGTTTAATGCCCAATAATTTGCTGTGGGTTACTATTCCTTAAGGGGGACGTGGTGGCTCAGTGGCTAAGATGCTGAGCTTTGTTGATCAGCTGCTAGGTTGGTAGAAGCTGAGACAAGTGAAGGGAACTCACCCCATCACATGGTGCTAGGACTCAAACCACTGGATCACAGACCTTCTCCAGTGTCTTTAAGTCACTGAGCCACCATGTCTCATTTCAATGCTCTGTAAATAAATATAGGATTGTTCCCATATATGCACAAGGGCTAAGAACATGTTGCTGAATGCATAATAAGAGACAACGATTACCTTGCTTAAATCTTGCATCAGAGATAAGACTCACTTGGTATCAGGACACCTTAAATACTTGAACACCAAATAGATATAAATTAATTTGTTTGCAAAAGAAGCTGTTAATCAGACTAGTTTTGTCTATCTGCTTGCTTCAGATTTGCTTGATTGCCAGACTATTTTAACAGATTATCTGCTTCCCCCTTCTAATCCTTATCTATCTGCTAAGAAATCTGAGCGCTGTTCCTGTTAGATCTGATTTGTCTTACCACCATTTTCAAAAGTTCAGTGAGAGACCTATTGTGCTAAATGATGCACAAAATAAAAGAGAATAGATTGCATATTTCAGTGGCTTAAATCAGTAGAAATGCCTGCAATGGTGTTTTTGCAACTTAATATTCAAAGGATTATTAATTTTAGAAGTTAGTAAGTGACAATTATATTTAGAGAAGTATGACTTGATAACAGTCATTTTGATGACATCCTTCATCTATGTTATCCTCTGAGAGAATCATTTAGCTATTGAGGCAAAGTGATTCTGCATCTGTTTCATGTTTATATGCATAGCTGTCAAATATGTGATGTAGGAATGCTATCATTTTGCTTTATTTTCATTATATGGTCTAAAACTATTGGTGTATATTATCTTTAGAAAGCATTCAATACTCACAGACAATAAAGGAAAAAGATGTTTGTGGATTTCATTAAAACAGGCAAACTAATGCATTCTAGATATTTTAGCATGGCCAATGGCAAGGGATTAGGAAAATTGTAATTTAAAATATCAAAAGGATATCAGGTTGGCTAACCCATTATAGAGTTATATTTGCTAAAGAATAGAAAATTGTATTTTAAAAATGAATGCCCCATTTGTAATCCATCAATTGTGAAACTGTGAAATTCAAATAGTGCCACAATTTTCATAAAATCTGCTGTTCATAGATGAAGCAGACAGCAGACAGCAGAACTAGACTGTTTACATAAAAATCTACTGACCCTGGAAAGCTGACAGCCTGGGTTTAAGACCTGAGTGCTGAGCAGCGGGGTGAACTCTCATTGCTTGCTCCAGCTCTTGCCAACCTAGCAGTTCAAAAGCATGGAAATGTGAATAGATAAATAGGTACCACTTTGGTGGGAAGGTAACAGTGTTCCATGCACCTTGGCGTATAGTCATGCTGGCCACATGACTACGGAAGTGTCTTCAGACAATGCTGGCTCTCTCGGCCACGAAACAGAGATGAACATTTCCCCCTAAAGTTGGACATGACTGGATAAGGAAAACTTTTATCTTTAATAGAATTAAACTTTTATTCCCAGATAAATGAGCATTATTTTTCTCTATGACTGGTAACCATCTCAACAATTGATTTATAAATCCTGAATTATGAAGCAAGATTTGCATTCATTTTCCTTGACTTCTTTAAGAGAGACTAGGCAAGAGTTACATGATGTTAATTCTGATTAATTTTAGCCTTGATTTGTGTAGCAGCCCTGCTAGCAGAGAGAATCAAAACAGGTCAAACAATGTGCTAATATACATCTTGCTTGCTTAAATTAGTATTCAGACATTGTACTTACTACGATGTGTGAACATGGTTGCTATTTTTATGTAATTGTGCAGAAATGTTAACAAACCTGTGCACATATGCTACATCAGTAAGTAAAGCATGTATGCATTATGTAAATGTGGCATTGCTTAGGAAATATATTCTATAGGTCCTAGACTTCAGCAGAAAATAAAAATCAATTAAAAATTACCATTAATAATTAACAGATTGTGAAATTCAATCGATTAGGTACTTAGTTTGGTTTTAAGGCCAAGAACTATCTTGTCTTTATAATGGTATGCCAAAGGCAACCCTTTGAAAAAGTAGGTGGCTAGCATGGATCAATACAGCTATTAGTATTTTTCTAGTAACTGAAAATACTCTGAAACTACAGTTAGCCTTTCTTTTTTTTTCTTTTTTTCCCCGTTAATAAATATCTTTATTCGGTTTTTAAACTTTAAAAAAACATACATAATAACACACGACATCAAAGAGTTAGCCTTTCTTGATGCTGATTCAGTTCTATATCTAAGGTAGACTGGTGGATCACAATCAGGGCAGCTCCTGCCTGCCACTTTCTAAGTGATACACTAAACTGGAGGACTATAAGGGGAGACATCATAGCAGTGTTCCAATATCTCAGGGGTTGCCACAAAGAAGAGGGAGTCAAACTATTCTCCAAAGCACCTGAGGGTAGAACAAGAAGCAATGGGTGGAAACTAAATAAGGAGAAAAGCAACTTAGAACTAAGGAGAAATTTCCTGACAGTTAAGAACAATTAATCAGTGGAACGGCTTGCCTCCAGAAGTTGTGAATGCTCCAACACTGGAAGTTTTTAAGAAGATGTTGGATAACCATTTGTCTGAAGTAGTGTAGGGTTTCCTGCCTAGGCAGGGGGTTGGACTAGAAGACCTCCAAGGTCCCTTCCAACTCTGTTGTTATATTATTATTATTATTATTATTATTATTATTATTATTATTATTATTATTATTATTATTATTATTATTATTATTATTATTATTATTATTATTATTATTATTATTATTATTATTATTATTATTACCATAAGAGCAAGGTACCAGAATGGGGAAGCAAACAAGCATGTCCCTCTACAGCAAGGGTGTCAAACTCAAGGCCCATGGGCCAGATTCGGCCTGCGGGGTGCTTAGATCTGACCCACAAAGCCACCCTGGAAACAGCAAAGAATTGGCCATTGGTGCCTCTGCCAACAAAAACGGAGCTCGGGAGAGCTGTGTGAGGCTCTCCCGAGCTCCGTTTTTGCTGGCAGAAGGTTGCAGGAGGCCACTGCAGCTGAAAATGGAGCTCGGGAGCCCGTTTTCACTGGCAGAGCGCTCGGGCCACCACAGGCGCCCTGACACGAGTGATGTCGAGCTGGCCACGCCCAACCTGTCTACACCCACCTCGTCCCCACGAGGTCAAACATAACCCTGATGTGGCCCTCAATGAAATCGATTTTGACACCCCTGCTCTATAGTGAGAACTTATCTAACACATCACTTATCTAATGCATCATTATGAAAAATCTTGCACAGGTCTTTACGTCTATCTCACGTTTGTTCTGAGAAAGTAACCCTATATATGAGGGACTACTGTAGATGTAATCCTTGTTTTTATTTGATCGCTCCAAAATCATAAAGATGGGTTTCTAACTAATGGTAAAGAGTGTGGAAAATTGTTTTCTAGAAATGCTTTCAAGTGGAAATAATAAGGGTGAAGTTGATTTGTGACTTGTGTGAGGGACAACTATCCCCAAGTTATTGGACAGAGTGTCGAAGACAGACTGATATACTGGAAAGTTATTGTAGTTCTGAAGAAAAATGCTAGTTCTATTTACTCACTGATTTATCTTTCCTAAAGTAGCCATTTCAAAGAATATTAATATCGTGGCACCGTATTCATTCACATGAGTAGTTAATCTTTACCTGCCAACTGTTTCTGAGCATACAGGTAGTTCTTGCTTACAACCACAATTGAACCCACAATTTTTGTTGCTAAGCAAGACAGTTGTTAAGTAAGTTTTGCCCTGTTTTACAACCTTTCTTGACACAGTTATTAAGAAAATCACTGTAACTCTTAAGTTAGTAACACAGCTGTAAGTAAATCTGGCTTTCCCATTGACTTTGTTGGTCAGAAAGGTGATCACATAACCCCAAGACACTGCAAACTGTCATAAATATGAGTCAGTTGCCAACTAACTGAATTTTGAGTGTTGCAGCATGACCCTGGGGATGCTGCAACACTCATAAATATGAAAAATGTTCATAAGTCACTTTTTTCAGTGTCATTGTAACTTCGAATGATTACTACACGAGGACTACCTGCATGCACTATTCAAGATTATGGATGAAAAAGAATTTTGCCATAAATACTCTTTAGGGTTTGTCATCAGAGAAGTATAGCACTAGCAAAGTGCTGTAAGTATTCTCTCCCCGCCTCCCGCCTCCCTCAAACCAACCAACAAACAGCAAATCTTGGATGAACTGGGAGATTACTGTTGTTGGAAGAAATATCCATCTGGTCCAGTTCCAAGCTGGGAAAAAGACACTGGAAACATGGAGGCTGATTGGAAAGAAGGTTTAATGATGAATAGAACCAACAGCAGTCCTGGGTCAGCTGACCAATTGGTTTGACGAATACATGGATTTTTATAAGTTTCAGAGATGCTGCTAGGGCAGAGGTGGGTTCCTGCCGGAGCTGTCCGGTATGCAGCTCTGGCAGGGACCGGCGGATTTCGCAACCGCTCCGGAGCCCTCTCTGCCGGTCAACCCGGCATGTCGCCATTTTTTCCCGTGATTTTCGGGCGATTTTGCTTCTGCGCATGCGCGGAAGCAAAATCGTGCCGAAATCTCGCGAGCGGACATACGTGCGCGTGAGATTTCGGTGAGATTTTGCCTCCGCGCATGCGCGGAAGCAAAATTGCGCCAAAATCTCACGTGCACACGCGCCCCCTCGTGAGATTTCGGCACATTTTTGCTTAAGCGCATGCCCTCCCAAGCATGGAGATGCGCGCGCATGGCTCTGGCAGCAAGGTAAGTGAGCAAGCCGCCCCTGTGCTAGGGGGTTTGTGCAATATCTGAAATGCCCTTAGGAAATTGTGCAATGTAGTGAGCTATGTGTCTTCTGCTAAATGGTAGTGAGTTAATCCTATTATGTCTGAAAGATCATGTCCTGTTCTTCTTAATCCCATCATCCTGGTGCTGAAGGTCTTTTGTTTTGTAGATAGTCTGGCCCAGTCTTTCTTAATGGGTACAAAATATCTGCTTGGGGGGGGGTATTATGAAAGAGTGGGGGCTGCTTTCTGCCTCTAAAAAACATGTTTCTCCATTCTCATTTAGGGAAATATAATATTCTGCCTTTTCAGTATTAACCAAAATATTTCATTCTTCTAGGAGGGGGGGCTTCCCACACTGTAATTAAAAAGAAAATGGTTTACATGACCTGTGGTCATTCCAAGAGGTATTCTAGAAAGGAACTGAATGAAAGCATAGCAGGCTTTTAAAAACAAACTAGAGAATCCTTAGCCACTTTCTACATTTTAACTAAAGCAAATGCAATTTTAAAAAAACAAATAAACAAAATATCCTTTATAAATAAATGCCACATTTGAAAAAATGCACAGTAATTTGTATTGGACAGTGAAGTAGATTTTTTGAAAGCCTACATATTTCTATCCAACCCAGCATTCTTTTCATTTTTATTTCATATATTTGAAATAGAACAAAATATCTTGGGTGAACAGAAGGGAAGAAGGAAAACTCAAGGCTGTTGATTTTCATTTTCCCTTCCCTGTGGATTGTGTTCCTTTTTTATGGTTTGTTTTCCTTGGGGGCTTTAAAAGGGCAAAGGATCACACCTATATTGCAAGGACAAATTGTAAAAGTGAAAATATTGTGGGTGCCAGGGAAAGAGAGAGAGGAAAATGTGTTGGAGAACTAAAGTAACCTGTTGTGCATGATGATGGTGAGATGAAAACAGTTGATCATGTGATTAAAAAAGCTGAGAAGCTACTACTGCTGAGGAAGAAGTAACAGAGCCTCACAACCTCATAAACCTTCCAAAAATGCAAGCTAGACACAAATAATTGCTGTCTCCGTCCTAGGAACTAATAAGGTCTGAGAGCCGGAGAAGCAACTCTGTAAAAGGGAATAATTACAAGGCTACTTTAAACTTCAGCAGTGATACTGAAATATAAAGGCTGGAAAACAGAGGATAATAAAGGTACTCCTTGAGTTATTATTACAACTGAGCCCAGAATTTCAGGTCTAAGTCATTGTGGCTGTTAAGTGAGATGCTCTCCTGATCGCTTCACTCAATATCTACAAACCTGGCTCTCCCAATTACAGTTGTTAGCCATGTGGAGCTGCCTGCTGAAGGGATGCAAGCGTACGTGTGCGCGCGCGCGCGCACACACACACACACACACACCTTTGTGCCCGGAAGGAAATTCCAGAACTGGGCTAGAGAAAAGAAGCTTGGATCTTCATGACCTGAGCTCCCCCCCCCACAGTTTTCCTCCCCTCTGTAGTCAAAGGGAACTTCAAATCTTCATGATCTGAGCTTCTTTTCTCCTGGTGCTGGAATTCCCTTCTGCACAGGGGAAAAAAATCAATCCAGCAGGCACATGGTGGCTGCAAATGATCCCGGCTGCAAACATCCTGCGCCAAAATCCTGCTTGGATTTTGGAACAGATCTATTTCGGAAAAGGGTTTGTGACCTTCCTATGAGTGCAGTGCACTTGGCAACCCATCGTAACTGCGAACAGATTGCCAAGAATCCAGATCACAATCACAGAACCGTGGTATGCTGCAATGGCCATAATAACTTCAGGCATGTGTTATAAATCCGTTCAGTGCCGTCATAATTTTGAATGGTAACATAATGAATGGCTATTAAAGTGAGGCCTAAGTGTAAACTAAAATGCCCTGTCTGTAACCCAACAAGACAGACACAGACTTCAGAGGATAATTAGAACTGCAGAAAAAACAATTACTACCAACCTGCCTTCCATTGAAGACCTGTAAACAGCACAAGTCAAAAAGAGGGCTGTGAAAATATGTATGTATGTATGTATGTATGTATGTATGTATGTATGTATGTATGTACTTACTTACTTACTTACTTACTTAATTACTTACTTACTTACTTACTTACTTACTTACTTACTTATTTATTTAGTGAGATTTATATACCACCTCACAGTGCAAACGGTTCCCAACCTTCCTAATGCCGCGACCCATGCCCCACCACCGCGCCCCCATCGCGCCCCAGGGGGGGGAGCTGAGGATGCCGGGGCGACCCCTGGGAAATGGCCGTTCGACCCCCAAAGGGGTCGCGACCCCCCAGGTTGGGAACCGCTGCTCTAAGTGGTTTACACCAGTAAGCAATCTCTGCTGTAAGCCGCCCTGAGTCCCACGGGATTGGGCAGCCTATAAGAACTCTTATAAATAAATAAATAAATAAATAAAAGCAATGTATATTTATATTGCCCCCAACAATCTGGGTCCTCATTTTACCTACCTCGGAAGGATAGAAGGCTGAGTTAACCTTGAGCCAGTGAGATTTGAACCGCTGATCTGCGGATCACAGTCAGCTAAAGTGACCTGCAGTACTGCCTCTAATCACTGCGCCACTTCGGCTCAATTTACAGACCCCTTGCATCCTGGACATAAATTGTTTAACTCCTACCCTCAAAACGACGCTATAGAGCACTGCACACCAAGACAACTAGACACAAGAACAGTTTTTCCCCAAACGCCATCACTCTGCTAAACAAATAATTCCCTCAACACTGTCAAACTATTCACTAAGGCTTCATTACTATTACTATTAGTCTTCTCATCGTTCCTATCACCCATCTCCTCCCACTTATGACTGTAACTTTGTTGCTTGTATCCTTACTATTTATATTGACATTGACTGTTTCCTGATTGCTTATTTGAACCCTATGACAATCATTAAGTGTTGTACCTCATGATTCTTGACAAATGTATCTTTTCTTTTATGTACACTGAGAGCATATGCACCAAAGACAAATTCCTTGTGTGTCCAATCACTTGGCCAATAAAGAATTCTATTCTATTCTATTCTATTCTATTCTATTCTATTCTATTCTATTCTATTCTATTCTATTCTATTCTATTCTATTCTATTCTATTCTATTCTATTCTAAAAGGAACATATTTCTCAGTCCTTATAGAGGAGGAGTAGAGAAAACATATGCCAATATTGCCTGATTGCTGGAAAAGGTGGACAGTTAAGAACCCAGGGAAAAAGAGAAATTTGTATACATGTTAACTACGGTCATTTTTTAACTTATTTATTTATTTATTTAAATGGATTTATATGCCGCCCAACTCCCAGGGGACTCTGGGCGGCTCACAACATGTCAAAATCCATTCAACAATATAAAAAAGACACAATAATTAAAAATTACAAAAATTAAAAAGAGCATCTAACATTCATAACCAAGGGGGGAGACCCATATCTGGTCTAGTTGGTCTCACTTTCACCCCGCCTGCCGGAAGAGCCAAGTTTTTATTGCTTTACGGGAGGCCAGCAGGGTGAGGATGGTCCTGATCTCTGGAGGAAGCTGGTTCCAAAGGGAGAGAGCTCCCACAGAGAAGGCTCTCCCCCTCGGCCCCGCCAACCGGCATTGCTTGGTCGATGGGACCTGGAGGAGGCCAACTCTGTGGGTCCTAACCGGTCGTACGTATAACACTGTTATTTATAAATATATTATTAGGCAGAGATAAATATAAGTTGTATATATTAGGTTTAACACAGTAGAAGTGTGTATTTTGTAAAATAAACCAAATTGTGTAAATATCAAAAGAAAGCATTCAGACTCTGAGTCTTTGGGTTTGTACGGACAGTTAATTGGAACCTTCTCACAAAGCCCAAGCCAAGCTTTGAGCTTTATCTTTACTAGTGGATTTTGAAAAAGTGCCATATCTATTTAGAGGCATGTATTAATTCTTTGAAAATATAAAATTACATTTTTTTTATTTTTGGCAAATAATAATCTACCCATTTTATCCAGATGGAACTCCTTTCAATTCCTTGGAAAGAATTATCTCCTAGCATATTGCTTGGAGAAGCAGTTAAGATTCCTGACTTTGATATGTAGAATAATTTCCAGTTTGTAAGAGACTGCTCAGAACAGTCAAATTTGTATTTGTGATCTTTTTAATAAGGCTTTATTCCATCTGCTGAGTTAAATTATATTTGGGCAGTACCTCTCAAACAAGGCTCACTGTTTTCAATAGATTACATTTTTCTTAGTGTTTAGAAAGAAAAATCTGACGACTTTAGTGTCTTAACTGGTTGCAAGCAGGTTGCAAAACTTGCAAATTAAGATTTTGTTGCCTGATGTGGATGCAAGGATAGCAACTCATTCTATCACAAGTTATTCAGCTCTAAGCTGCTAAACTACACGGTGACAAACTAAAAATCACATTTATAATTAACTTTTATCTATTTCAATGGACATTCTCAATTTTATGTAGCAGTTTTATTATCTTATCTTTCCCAATATTCTTTACGGTTGGTAATTGGACTCTTTTTTAGTTATACATACTTCTGCTAGACTGCCTGATTTCATCTTCATAGTTCAGTTATTACTGGCAATGTTCAGGTTTATCCTTGTTCTGGATGATATGATATAAGCATCTCTTTCCATTTGTATACCATTGTGATCAGCTGCTCCTTCCCTTCCCTATTTCTCTCTCTGTTTGCTAGATTAGTGCCCTTAGTCATTAGGAACCTAGGTGTCCAAATCACAGAATAGAATAGAATATAATTCTTTATTGGCCAAGTGTGATTGGACACACAAGGAATTTGTCTTTGGTGCATATGCTCTCAGTGTACATAAAAGAAAAGATACATTTGTCAATAATCATGAGGTACAGCACTGTACAGTCATACAGATAGCCTGTCTTCAATGTATTTCAATTAAAGAAAGGTTAATTCTTTAATTTATATTTATGGATGTTCATGGCATCCGTCAATTCTTCCCGAGGTAGCTAAACAAGTGGTTCATGGCCAGATTGTGTCTTACTTACATGACTATAGCAGTCCATTTGTTACGTTACCCATGACCGCATTTTGCCCTTTGATTCAGATCCAGAATTCTGTTGTTCATACTCTTCTGGATCATATTTCACTATCACATCTTTCAGTTGCTACATATTACTTTGATTGGGTATTCAAGAAATATAACAGTATAAATTAATTGTATGGATATATTATGCTTTATCAATGGACTCACCCAGCTACCGTACCTATTAGGCATAAGACAAGAATTTTAGGTGATAAAATAGATCCCAAAAATTGGGCTCAGCTTATCTGTGGATGGGCTTATCTATGAATATATACTGTATATTGTAATGCTATCCATATTTCCTATAGATATTTCCATATAAGCCCAGGCATACAGATCCTTGAATTGTAATCCAAAGAACAAAAATGCAGCTCAGCATACATGTGGGTGGCATAGTTTTCATGGTATTTGAGTTAAATACTCATTTGAATGTCAGCTTATTCACAGATGGTCTTATCCACAAGTATGTATGGTGTTTGAAAGACCTAGTGATAGCTCATGAACATGTGTATTTAATGTGATGAGATGGGTAGAGCCACCTATTTTTTCCAGAGAATAAACATTCTGTTGAAAGCCTTTTCTCACCTCGTTCTGCTTTTTTGAATCTTTGCTCATGAGAATTATTTTTAGAGTTAGGTATCTTAAAATGAAAATATACTATATACACTTCTTCTACCACATCAAACCGGTGTTTTTTTCCCAAGTATTAATTTAAATGAAGTGATCTTGATTTTTTTATAGGTCATTGGACCCAGGGGCGGGTTGCTCACTTACCTTGCTGCCGGAGCCATGCGCGCACATCTCCACGCTTCGGGGGCATGCGCAGAAGCAAAATCGCACCGAAATCTTGCGAGGGGGCATGCGAGAGAGAGAGATTTCGGCGCGATTTTACTTCCGCGCATACACGGAGGCAAAATCTCACTGAAATCTCATGCACGCGTGCGTCCGCTTGCAAGATTTTTGCGCGATTTTGCTTCCGCGCATGCGCAGAAGCAAAAACACCCGAAAATCACGGGAAAAAAATGGTGACGTGCTGGTTGACTGGCAGAGAGGGCTCCGGAGCGGTTGCAAAATCCGCCGCTCCCTACCGGAGCTGCGTACCGGACAGCTCAGGCAGGAACCCACCTCTGATTGGACCTATTAATCTACTGGCTGTATTGTGATTACACCATTTATTTATTTGTTTGTTTGTTTAACAGATTTATGAGGCATCCAGTTTCAAGCCTGGGAAGCTTATACTTAAAGCAAGAAAACATAGAAACAATCTAAGCATCCAGACAAAAATTGCACAATAATCACCCACCTATCACTGCACAAATCCTTTACCCCAAAGCCCGGAAGGTTTCCAGATCATCAGAAGTGGAGTTATGTGGATCTCTGGGGGAGATATCAATCCAGAAGGCAAGTACTAGTCTGTGACAATGAAAACCTGGATCCCAATAGTGTCCCCAGTTTGATTGAGGGGATGTGAAGCACTTCAACCTGCTTGTTGGTGTGTAGCATTCCATGGTATTAATTGCTGTCTATGCTATGTGTTATAGTCACATAAGAAATCAATTTAATACTACTACTATGGGACACATAGATCCAGAAAAAGTGACACTAGCTTTTGCTCAACCAAAAATTGTAATTATTGTTACAGAAATTTCTTTTGGGTCCAATGTTCCTACCAATGCTGGACAGCCAAAATATGGAGGCAGAATGAACCTAGTATTGATGATAATTCTGAGTCTTTTGAGGGCTGCATATCTTTACACGCAAAAAATCCAAAACTGAATCCCTTCTAGTTCTAGACTAGAAAAGGAAAATCTGAAAAGCAGAAATAGAAAATATGGAGAGAAATAAGTCCATACTCTGGCTCAGAAGAAGGGAACATCCTCTAGCTTTTTAAAAGCCTTGTTTAGATAATCAAATTTGCCTCTTGCATTACATCCCAGACATTTCATTGTAAACTGGCTCAATTTTGTGAAATATAAGTAACTTTAATATGTCAGTAAAAATTCTCAGTCATCCAGGTAGAGTTGTCTGGAAGTTTAGTCATGGCAACAACTGTACTTCTTTTCTTTTTAGTTTGAAATGTTTCGCTGCTTATCCAAGTAGATTCTTCTATGAAGCTTCACTGAGGAAGCTATTTGGGTAAGCAGAGGAACATTTCAAACTAAAAAGAAAAGAAGTACAGTTGACATGAACAAACTTCCCGATGAATGCCTTCAATGTTCTGCCTGTCCAACAACTGAAAATAGCTAACTTAAATCACTTTTAACTTCTCCATATAGTGAACATTTATGTTATACTACATATCACAGACAGATATGCATGGTTACCAGCTAAAAATGGGTTCAGCTCAGAGGTGGGTTTCAGCAGGTTCTGACCAGTTCTGGAGAACCGGAAGCAGAAATTTTGAGTAGCTCGGAGAACCGGTAAATACCACCTCTGACTGGCCTCGCCCCTATCTATTCTCTGCCTCCCGAGTCCCAGCTGATCGGGAGGAAATGGGGATTTTGGAGTAACCTTCCCCTGGAGTGGGGAGGGAATGGAGATTTTGCAGTATCCTTCCCCTGGAGTGGGGTGAGAATGGAGATTTTACAGTATTCTTCCCCTGACACGCCCACCAAGCCACGCCCGCCAAGCCACGCCCGCCAAGCCATGCCCATAGAACTGGTAGTAAAAAAATGAATCCCACCACTGGTTCAGTTACTATGCGGGAATAATATAAGAATGTTCTTACTAATGTTTATGATGTGATGAAAACAATAAATCACCAGGTTAAAATATGATGGTTACAAACATGAAATGAAAGCTAGGACAAGTTAAATCAGCCCAATGACACTGACAAATTGTATCCTGGCAGAAACCTTTAGATTCTTCCTTGGAAACCTTCATCATAAGACTGTAAGTCTTTCTATATTTGGATGTCTTGTGCATACACATTAAGAATGTGTATTGTGTTCATTTTGTGAAAAGTTGTTTTCTTTAAAATTGGTTTAACATCTGGATCAGCTCATGTATTCTCAATGAATTCTCATATGGTTTGAAAACAGCAGATGAGTCAAACTAAAAGCTACAGACTTACAATAATTATGGTATAGTGTTCAGTAAAGTTGTTTTCTATATTTCCTTTTCGGCAGAGAATATTGGAATCATTCTCCTGTGACTATGAATTAGTTTGTGATACATATTTGTTATGGACTACAAGCCTCAACTTATCACCTCAATTGAGACCAAAATTCCTGTTGTTAAGCGAAACATTTGTTAAGTGAATTTTGCTCCACTTTCTTGCCCCAGTTGTTAAGTGAATCACTGCAGTTGTTAAATTAGTAATACAGTAGCTAAGTGAATCTGGTTTTCCCATTGAGTTTTCTTATCAGAAGGTCACAAAAGGTGATCACATGATCCAGGGACACTGAAACCGTCATAAATATGAGTGAGTTGCCAAGTGTCTCAATTGTGATCCCGTGACCATGAGGATCGCAAGTGTGACAAATGGTCATAAGTCACTTTTTTCAGTGCTGTTGTAACTTTGAACGGTCACTAAATGAATTGTTGTAAGTCGAGGACTACCTGTCTAATAAATTATGTTCAATTAAAGATACTGTTTTAAATACCCAGTTCTACTCTGAATGTTAATAGGTGAAATTATTAATTATTAACGCACCATTAATGCTCTTTTAACTATCAAAAATTGAAACACAATATAGACTGACAATATGAATCGGATTCATCAACAAGTCAAATTTGGCGATTTTGCTTCTGCAGCATAAATAACCTGGAAAAAGATATACCAGTATGTGCTTGGAGTAGTTTGATGAATTAGATTTGGAGCTAGTTTTCAATGTAGTACTGGACAAGCATTCTAGTAAAATCATGAAGGGCCTAATAATGCTGATAGATTTAATATATATTCTAGGGCAATGATGGCTAACCTTTTTGTTGTTGCCTGCCGAAAGTGCGCACGTGCACGCACACCCATAATGCAATGCGCACGCACGCCCCTGTGTGCCCCACCCTATGCATGCATGTGTAACCCCCTGCGCTCCCCCCACTCCCCGTGCATGTGCACATGCCCTCCACGCCCATGCATGCATGTGCGACCCCCTGCATGTGCCTCACCCTGCGCATGCACATGTGATCCTCATGAATGCTCATGCAACCCCCCATCCACAGCCCCCACACATACATGCATGTTTCCCACATGTGCCCCATCCTCTGCGCATGGCGACAGAGACCCAAAAACCAGCTGGCCGGCAGGAGGTGCGCGCGAATGTGCCATGGAGCTGAGCTGGGGAGACAGCTCGTGTGCCATAGGTTCGCCATCAACGTTCTAGGGGAAGGATTTGCCTGGATGTTAAGCATAGTTTCAGAAGTACACTCTATATTTCTTCAGTATTAATTCATTATTAATATAAAGATAATTCATACATTATCATACCAGTTGTACATCTTGTCATATAAGATGCTTATCAAAACCTCCAACAAACATTAAAAAAACCAATTTAAATTTTGCTTTCACTATTGTCAGTACATATATTTTGAATGTATTGTAAGTATTGCCATGAAAATGTCCTCCAGCTTTTCAAATACATGGACTTCAAACAGAGGTGGGTTCCTGTCGGAGCTGTCCAATGCGCAGCTCCGGTAGGGAGCGGCCAATTGCGCAATTTGCACGCGACCGCTCCGGAGCCGTCTCTGCCGGTCCGTCGTGCGGGTCGCCATCTTTTTCTGTGAAATTTTGGGCGATTTGGGGCGGGGTGGGGTGGGCGGGGCCAGCCAGGAATGAGATTTGAGGATTCTCCGAACTGCACAGAATCTTAGCTAGAGGTTCTCCCGAACCACTGCGAACCCCCAGCAGCCCACCCCTGGTGAAGTGGGTTTGTGGGAATGACCTTGAGGAATGAGGGGAAGACATGCTGCTTAGGGAACAATCAAATAAAAGGGGGAGAAGCCCATAACTACTTAATGGCAAAACTTTAAAAAAATTCCTGCCCTAATGTATTAGATAATATATTGTTTAAAATGACAATGAGAGATTTATATTTTCAGAATTGCAAGATTCTGTTAATGTAGCCTTACAATAAAATAGAATTAGGTTATCTGGTCATGATTCCTGTCTATTTTAACTGGGAGGGTTGGCACTAAGTTAACAAACATTTATAATCTGGAAGATCGAGGAAATCAACCTGTGAGATAGCAGTGAATTAATTCCTAATCCATTCCTTGATTACATCTTTTTCTAGAAAGAGTTCCTTATTGGTCTACTGTACCATCTGGATGTTTCTTTTGAATGGCTTTTTAATACATATTTGTTATCAGTCAGGTCACTACAGTTCAAACTTCTGAAAATAAAGGCTGGCATCTTGTCCTGCACATTAAAACCTGGGATTTTTCAAGAGAAGAGAAAAGTACTGTGCTAATTAGAGCACTGAATGTATTACTAGGTACATTGTTCAGGTTCATTTTTGTTCCTGCTTTACAACCTCACGTCCTTAGTCAGCTTTTAAGATTGTGTGAAAAAGTCCAAGATTCCAACAAATCTTAATACGAAACATTAATAAACATGGAAAATAAAAGGGTGGTAGAGTGTTAAATAAAACGACTACAAGTATTAAAACTACTTGATTGGAACAAAATAAAATAAATAGAATAAACAGAAAGTCAAGAGCTCATTAACGAGTTGTCACTCTATTGTCATCTTGAAGCCCTCCATTAAGTGCAGCACTTGAAATCACGAATGAGAATTCATTGGCCTTGTCATTTTCAGCAACAAATGTTTTCCTCTGTCTTTCTCTCAACTCAAAAACTTTTGTGAGGATCTTTCCTCTTGCAGTTGCCATCCTGAATTCACTGCACATTTCTTCACATAACACGCTAAAAAGAGGTTCACAAAACAATCAAAGTTTCATCACATTCACAATTTTGTAACATGTTTCAAGGCTCATTTGAGCGCAAAAGCTTTGGTTTTTTTTACCATCAGCCATTCCCTCTGAATAGAATGACATGTTGCCTTGTATTCAGGAATTACTAATTTCGTGTGTTTAATGACCCTCCTTATTCGCCACATAGCTAATACTCCACTAGTACTTATCCCAAAACATCCTTTCTTTTCATGAAGCAGGACCAGAAGTGTCCCAGCACCTGCTTCTATCAATAAATGAGAATATTTGTAGTTCACAAAATGTAGTTGAAATGAGGTGTCCTTGGTGCTCTCTGAGCTTGGTGGTTTTCTTGCAGACATTTTGTTACCCAAACCAGGTAACATTATCGGTGCTCTAAGGAGTGGGGTTTTCTCTCAGTGGCTTACCCTGTTAGCATTTTGGTGGCCAACAGTAAACAGCCCAACCAAAGAACCTCTAAGACTACCCCCCCCCATTTATAAAGCACATATAAATCAAGGGCTGATTTCATTTTTTCCCTGATAATCATTTCATCCAACTATAATTCAGATCCAAATTGCTCCTTTACATTGTCCATCAAGGATTTTTTATGACTTTGCAAAGTGTCATTCTCGAAGGGAATTTTGTCAAAAGCTTCTACTAAATAGAATTTGTCATCAACCTAGCAGCTTACTTTATAATGATGGTGTGATTGTAGCTGTTTTTTTTCCAATACCTCTATTGCTTGCTTTCTTGGCAAGAACAGCCATTTCTTTCAAATTGGAACAGATTGTTTTGCAGTTGTTCTAAGCATGCCCCCACCAAAAAACAACAACAACAACCTCTGTTGGTTTTATTTGAAAATGTCTCAAAAGTTCTGAAGGCTGGTAATGTTTCATAAAATTAAATGAACAAGAGGGCTAAAAGAGTGGATCACCAATAAAATCCAATTTTTAGATATCATTGTTAGACTTCCCATCCGCACTGTTTCTTTTTGGTTACTTCTATGAAATTGTTGTTCCATTCAACACAGCACACACAGATTCACAGTCAGTAACTCCACTTGAAACCTGTTCCCTGTTGTCAGTTTTCTGAATTTCAGTACTTATATTTTCAGTTGAATGCTTCAGTGAACTCGTTTTCAGCCACTGATCCTCTTTTGTGAGCCAGTCACAACAATTTCTGTTTTTGGCCTGGCCAGCTGACTGTCAGTGAAGGTACAGCTAAGGGAATGAGGCAGATGATCATTGTTGCACACGGGGAATTGGGGTTGAGGAGGGAGGCATGGCGGACTTCAGTGGGACATGGTGTGACTGCACAAATCTGCTGGTGCACTTCAATGGAAAATCTTTAGTGACTTTCCAGTAAAGCTTTACTGAATTCAATGCATTAGTCTGACCATCGTTGGTGAAAGTCATTGATTGAGCTGAGTTTATATTATCAATAGCTAATCAAGATTCACAATAAAGTGGCCTTCTCCCAGGCCATCATGTCAATCAAGCTTAGATAAAAATATATTTTGTAAGTAAGTACCGTATTTTTCAGAGTATAAGATGCACCAGAGTATAAGATGCACCTTAGTTTTTGGGGAGGAAAATAGAGAAAAAATAATATGCCTACCAGGTATTCATCTGGTTAGTCCTTAGTCTGGTCAGCTTCAGCACATTAGTTTGCTGGTTTTGAGCGCATGTGCTTGCTTTTTATCCCCTGCTTGGGGATAAAAAACAGTTTCTAAAACACAATGAGAAAAGCAGGCAAAGGGAAGATTGCTTGCTAGCAAAGCACGGAAGATCGCTTCACTCGTTAGTACCTCGTTAGGGCTGAAAAAAGGCTTCTAAAGCCCAGAAGCCCAGCTGATTGTCGGAGGGGACAGCAATGAAAAAAGCAGGCAAGGAAAGATTGCTTAGCTAGCAAAGCACGGAAGATCGCTTCACTGGTTAGTACCTCGTTAGGGCTGAAAAAAGGCTTCTGAAGCCCAGAAGCCCAGCTGATTGTCGGAGGGGACAGCAATGAAAAAAGCAGGCAAGGAAAGATTGCTTAGCTAGCAAAGCACGGAAGATCGCTTCACTGGTTAGTACCTCGTTAGGGCTGAAAAAAGGCTTCTGAAGCCCAGAAGCCCAGCTGATTGTTGGAGGGGACAGCAATGAAAAAAGCAGGCAAGGAAAGATTGCTTAGCTAGCAAAGCACGGAAGATCGCTTCACTGGTTAGTACCTCGTTAGGGCTGAAAAAAGGCTTCTAAAGCCCAGAAGCCCAGCTGATTGTCGGAGGGGACAGCAATGAAAAAAACAGGCAAAGGAAAGATTGCTTAGCTAGCAAAGCACGGAAGATCGCTTCACTCATTAGCACCTTGTTAGGGCTGAAAAAAAGCTTAGTAAAAGCTACATTCGGAGTATAAGACACACCCAAATTTTCAGCCTCTTTTGGGGGGGGGGAAAGGTGCGTCTTATACTCCGAAAAATACGGAGTAAGTAAGTAAGTAAGTAAGTAAGTAAGTAAGTAAGTAAGTAAGTAAGTAAGTAAGTAAAAATCAGATTTACCCTAGCCTTTCCTCTCTAGTAAGAGTTCTCTGGCAAACTTTGTTTCTGGATCTAGGTCATATTTAATAAATAGATAATTAATCTTGTTAGATCTTGCTATCATCTATCTATCTATCTATCTATCTATCAATCTATCTGGAGTAGATCTATTTAAATAATTGGGAGAAGTTAGTGTGACTACATTTAAGAAAACTTTCTGGCATTAATATACTGCCATAATGTACATTTCTCCAATTCTTTGCTATTTCTATGGGTCAGGCACACATGCACAGAAATACACAGCAAACAGTGTATATCATCTGTACTGTTTGCTGTTTGCTGGGAGGCAAATTGCTGGGAGGCAGAGGCAGATTCCCCCCCCCTTGTTTTCCTCCCCCAAAACTAAGGTGTGTCTTATACTCCAGTGTGTCTTATACTCTGAAAAAACAGTATATGTTAAGAAAGGAGAAACTACAACTGTCATTGCTGGGAAGAAATTCTATAATAATAATGAATGATATTTTAAATCATTTTTTTCCAGACATCTGTTTTCACAACTGATGCACTATTTACTCAGTAGCAGAATGATATATCTCAATTTGTGCTGCAGGAGGAAAAACCCAAAAGTTAAATAAAAAGTGTTATAATATACAAAGGAAAGAGGAGGATAGGTTTACCTGACTTGAAATTGAAGCTCGTTGTTTGGTTTGGATGAACGAGTGGATGCTACTAAGAAAAAAAAGGCTTTTGGAATTAAAAGAACTTGACTTGAGAGTTGGATGGCATGGATGTTATGGTACAATAAAGTCAAGGACAATGTTGCAGGATCCAATCTGGGTTGACCACCGGGATCAGAGGTTTAGCCTTCCAAGCTTTCAAACTTGCGAATATCCCATCCTCGGGGATCTTCTAGCAGATGATCTCTTCTAGCAGAATGAGTGCTTTGGCTACTCTTATGTGTAGTATTTATGTGGTACCTGGTTGTATGTGGCTAGAGAGAAGTTCCCTGAGGATGGGCTCCAGCATGAGTCCGAAAGCTCGGAAGACTAAAGCTCTGGTACCAGTGACCAACCCAGATTGGATCCTGCAACATCGTCCTGGGACATGTATATTTACCTTTATTCATCAAGAGTAATCTGAATTTTAAAAATCATTGTTAGATGTGCCATATTGAGAACATGGAGCAGATAGAAACCAGCACATGAAGCATGTTATAGCTCCAGCTACACTACCATAATTTATAGAGAATGCACAGCTCTTTTCGTCCCCAGATGTGAATATTTATAAAATGAAGTCTAGGGGCTCAAGGACTGTTGTATAACCCGGACCTTTCAATATCTCAGCTGCAATTATATTGTTCAAGACAACAAACTCATAAAATTTCAGCCCCATTCTAAAGATAAATATATTTTCCCAAAGCTAAAGGAAGTATATTGTAATTAAAAAAGAGATGACTTCACAGTCTTCATAGGTTTCATATTACTTTGATAATCATTTTTTCAATGAACGGAATTTTATTGCTTTGTCTGATGAACACCTGTTCTTTCTGAATGATAGCCTACCTTTCTAATCCTGTTTACAAATCACATTGCAGAAGGAACATTATTCAATACACAAAACAAATGAGAAAAAAAAAAGTCATATGATAACCTATATGGAAGAAAAGACTACACACCCTGGCCATTTTTCACTACTTACAACAGTGAAATTGACTTGGATGTTTTTATGTAACCTGCTAGGAGAATGGAAATGATTGCTACTGCTCAAAGCAGAGGTATGCAAAATTGTTTAAATATGGAACGTTTTGAGCTCAAAAACATATTCAGGTGTTTGTGTAGGAGATGACCAGACTGAGCTCAAGGCAGGGGTCAAACAAGTCATAAGTCATGAGTCCTTTTGCGCCCATAAGAGATTTAAGTCCAGCCCATTTTGAATTCCTTCTATCCTTATCTATTGTCCGTTTCCACTGACCATGAGTAATTCAGATTCTTATAGATCAGGGGTGTCAAACTCAATTTCATTGAGGGCAGCATCAGGGTTGTGTTTGACCTGGGGGTGGTGGAGCGTGGCCAGGGGTGGGTGGACAGCTCGACGTCACTCATGTAGGGAGCACCTGTGGTGGCCTCCTGCAGCCCTCCACCAGCAAAAACGGAGCTCGCGGCCCTCCAAAAATGGGCTCCATTTTTGCTGGCAGAGGCACCACAGGCTGGTCCTTCTCTGTTTCCAGGACGGTCCCATGGGCCAGATCTAACCACCCTTGAGTTTGACACCCCTGTTATAGAGATCTTACAGCTTGCAATGAATCTTTATACTCATTTGACCTGCCTCAATCTCCTGATTTCTCTGGCACTTGACAGTTTGGGGGGGGGGGGAAGCATTATCAGCATAGAAGAAAGAATTCAAGGTCATTTGAAACAATCTGGGAAATGTAGTTGGAGTAATAGCCCCTTGCTATTGATTTGTTTGGACATGTGGGGAATTGATAACGTCCCTGGTTTTTTTTTGGGGGGGGGGTCTGGATTATTTAGGATGATACAGAGAGTATTTGAGAGCAAAGCATCACAAACGTAAGGAAGACATGTGGATGTTAAAGGAGCTATTTTTGTTCTTGTTGCTGTTGGTGAATGACTTTGGACAACCAGGAATTGCTACAAAGGATCTACAATTAGATTATGCTTCAGAAATAACAATTCTGCTGCTGGAGCTATGGAGAATTGCTGTTTGATTGCTTCTGAGGCAACCTCCAACCCATCAATACTGTCTTATTCCTGCCTACTATTTTTGGGGTTGATTTCAGTTTTAAACCAGTGTAATGGCAATAGTCAAGTAAAAGAGAGTGATTTTATCTTCCTGATTTCTCACTATTCACTACTTTTTTAATTTGAAAGGAACACTTGCATAATTTATTACAATGTATGATAATTTATCTAGGGCGATAATAATCTATCTAATTATGTTAATCTATTGTGATTTATGCTAACGTATTACAATTTAGGACACTATATCCAGGGTGATAATCGTAATTTATTATAAATGTATTTTTTTTATTGAGGTCATCAACCAGCGTAAGAGAATTTTTAAAAAGACACTTGCCTTATAGTGTTTCCTGCCCCTTCTCACCTTAGCGGTAACTAGAGACATCAAAGCTATTTCCTGACTCAAACAAGTCAAAAAAAGAAAAGTATACTTAATGGAGATGGAAGACAGATCAAAGTCTGATGGTCAAATGATGAGAGGATTCTGCAATGAGGCTTAATTTGAGTAAAATGTCCACTTTTCCTGTGCCGTAATGATTCTATTTGGCCCAAGGAACCAATACCACAAGATTAGTTTCTTTATTGTTGCTCGCCTCTAGGCAGAAATATCACCAGACTAAAACACCTTGTTTAGAATGTGGTAGAATAGAATCTACCACATCTGCATAACTACTAGTATACTCCGTGAACTTCTGGGGGAGGTGTGTCCACTTTTGCTCTTTTGTTGCATACCAAAAATTCCTAGTTTCTTTGTGCCTTTGCTCCCAACATCTTGCAATTCTGGCCTATCTTCCACCACAGATACTTGCCAACTAGCATCATGGTGGGTAATACTGATGAAGCAGTGGTGAAATCCAATTTTTTTTACTACCGGTTCTGTGGGTGTGGCTTGGTGGGCATGGTGTGGCTTGGTGGGAGTAGCCAGGGAAGAATACTGCAAAATCTCCAGTTGCACCCCACTCCAGGGGAAGGATACTGCAAAATCTCCAGTTGCACCCCACTCCAGGGGAAGGATACTGCAAAATCCCCATTCCCTCCCCACTCCTGGGGGAAGATATTGCAACATCTCCATTCCCACCCCACTCTGGGGCCAGCCAGAGGTGTATTTGCCGGTTCTCCAAACTACATAAAATTTCCGCTACCGGTTCTCTGAACTACTCAAAATTTCCACTACCGGTTCTCCAGAACCTGTCAGAACCTGCTGGATTTCACCCCTGTGATGAAGTATCTAGGACTCTGAGAACTTTATGCCTTCCCTTGGCATAAATGTAGACAAAACTGGTTCTGACCCAAGCAATCCCTTCAACTCAGGTTTAAGGGTAAGTATTTGAAGAAGGAGGTGCCTTCTAATCCTCAACTAGGGGTAGTCTGATCAAAGGCCTCAGAAAACCACCTACCATAATCAAAACATCTACATCAAAGGTCTAATTAAGGTATGGATATTTTCGTATTTTGAGTTAGAAGACCAATGCTATGCTGTTTGAAACTATTAAGAAAGCAGTATAGTGAAAGAAATGTCTTTCGGCCTTAAAGGTAGCTTAATGAATCACAACATAATTTCTTCAGCAAATAGTTATCCATCTTTTGTGGATGATAAAAATCTGGGTTTTAGAGATGAAATTATTTACTTCTTTTTCCTTTAGCTCTAAGTGTCTCCTTTATATGTCACTAAATGTATTTACAGTATAAGCAATCCATTAAATTTAGTGAGCTACAAATTTTCACAGTCAGCCACGAATAAATATTAATGGAACTTGCATTAGAACAGTATAGGCTGAACAATTACCTAGCCCATCTATTTTCCTGGAATAATTCATTAAGAAATGTGTGTCCTGCTGAAAATTTAATAGATATAATAATATTTGCATCTTCAAGTTTTCTATTTACCACATTCTAAACAAATATTCTTCTATTCCCATTTTTCTTCTGCTTATTAAACCTCTGGCATAAACACCACAACTATTTTTAGAAAAAGCCAATCACATTGTTTCAGTCAATTTAGGGTGGGTTTTTTTTTTTTTTTGAAAAATTGAATTTTTAATATATGGCCTACATTTTTGCATAGCTTAAAACTATAGTTCAATAAATTATTGATGCATGATATTTAAATATTTGTGAAAACTTTTTCCCAAGAACTCAGCCAAATGCAATTTAAGATTAAAGCATATGGTATTAAACAAAAATAAAACAAATCAACAAACAATTTGGACAAGTGGGAAATTACTTCATGAATTCTTAAAATAACATTTACAATATCTTAAGGATAGAAACTTGGTGCCTTCTAGATACTTTGGATTTAAATTCCTATCATTTCAACAAAAGAAAGAACACAAGTTTGTAATAATGTCTTGGAAGGCACTAGATTTCTGATTCTTCTGTTAAACTTAAAGAACAAAAGAAAGATTTAAAAAGCAATAAAACATCTCTATGAGACCCTGTTATTTTTTAGAATATTGAATGTTGATGAGAATAGTAAATAATAATAAAATACCAATAGTGAAAAACTCATTAGATATTGCCACACCAAAAAAGAATACCAAAAAGAATACCAAAAAAATATTGAGTGGCATTTAGCAAATTTGCACATTGACAAAATTTCCATCTGTCATTTGTAAAAAGCCATGGTGCTTTGATCCACATATATACTACACTTATATATTATGACAGCCTAGGTCCGTGATGACGAACCTATGGCACGCATGCCACAAGTGGCACGCAGAGCCCTCTCTACGGGCATGCCAGCCGTCGCCACAGCCCAGCTCCACCGTGCGTGCGCTTCCCGCTGGCCAGCTAATCTTTGGGTCTCTACCAAGCATGCGCGGGAGCGGGTGCATGCATGGGGGGCACTCGCATTGTATTTTGGGGGTGCACACGCGTGTACACCCCCCACCTATTTTGGGCCTGGAATGCCTCCTGCACCAACATATAAGCCAAAATGGTGCTTGGGGTCACCGCACGAGCCCTCGCCCCGTGCCCCGTTTTGGGCCTGGAAGGCCTCCTGCACCAACCTGGAAGCCAAAATGGGGCACAAGGGGGTGGGGTATATGTGCAGCGGGTGCTCGTATTGTATTTTGAGGTTGCGTGCAAGTGCACATTCACGCACGCATGCACACGCTTTGGACATTCGGCACCAAAAAGGTTCGCCATCACTGGCCTAGGTTCTTGGAAAGATCTGGATGAAGGTCAACACTATAAACAATATAAAGTATCTGTGAATGTGTTTCCAGGCTGTTATGGCTCTTTTTGTTTCTTTGTTTATTTCTTGTTCTTTCCTTTTTCCCCAATAATTTGGCTGTAATAGTATTTATTTTT
The DNA here is from genome assembly GCA_023053685.1 of Diadophis punctatus similis. Taxonomy (NCBI): domain Eukaryota; kingdom Metazoa; phylum Chordata; class Lepidosauria; order Squamata; family Dipsadidae; genus Diadophis; species Diadophis punctatus. The sequence goes on from JALIGW010000005.1 coordinate 9,500,539, forward strand.
ACTTATATCTAATGCATTGATTATAAGTGTCATTGGATTTAAGAATATTATTTTTATTTTTATTATATTCAATTAATGAGAACAAAATAAATTACAGCATCTTATCAAAGCATCTACCTTGTAGACTATCTAGCTGATTCGGAAAACAGATATAATATGCCAAAAGTTATCTGAGAAGCAGAAATCAGCTGTTAATTAATATGACAACCAACTGGCAAAGTACCAGTAAGTTGCCTTAGTAAAGTCAATGAAACTAACACAGGGAAATCTAAATTCAAATCTAAAGTATTTTGTATATATTAGTACTAATACAATAATGTTTCCTTATTGTCTAAGGGATTTATGTCATTCTTGCATATGTAATTACTTTGCAAATCTCAATTATCTCAGTCATATTACATGTTTTTCTATGTGTTTTATATTCACATGTGCCATTTAAAATATTACATATCAAGCATGCTTTTAATAGGGTTTTATCAATTTAAACATGTGCATGAATAGAATACTGTTGAAAATCATCTTGACCAAAAAATTTTTGCAGTGTTTTTACAAAGGCCATATAAAGATGGAATAAAGTGATAAAATAACTGGGGAGAAAAGAGAGAGAGAGAGAGAGAACAGCATTTCAGATGCACACTATTGCTTGAAATACAATACTAATTTTCCAGGAAAGATGTGCATCTAAAATAGTCAAACTCTCAAGGCATAGTAAGAGAAAAATTGGGGCAGATATTCAATCCATGCCTTTTAAAATCATATGACCATTTGCACATGTACAGATAAGTGTTTTAATATACTGTATTTGATGATACCGGTAGTCAACTTTCAAATCACAGATGCATAAAAGTAATGGAATACACAATATGCATTTTATATTGGCACTCATAATTAATCCACTAAAAGCACTTGTAGTATTTTAATTTCATAGTTTCTCAGATTATAAAGGAGAGAGTGGGAGAATTGTACTTTCAGACTTGCAAGGCTCTGTTCGTGTATCTTTACAATAAAGTAGAATCAGCTTAGCTGGTCGTGTTTCCCGTCTGGTTTACCTGGTAAAGCTGAAAGCTACAAATTCTGGGAAAGAGGCCATAAAGCTTGCAGCAGCCAATATCATTAGCTATACAGGGCACATTCTAATGAAGAAGCAAAGATTTTAAGAGTCATATTTGATTGACAAGAGACCAGAAGTAAGTCTCCTAGGCTTCTGAATAATCTATTCAGCAATTTTCTGTAAATAGATTTATGGATCCCAGATGGGACCTCGTCTCTTGAAGCCTATATGCTACCACTAGCATATAGTGTGATTACTAAATCAAATGACTATTCACATGTTTCCTGATTACTCTGTCTGTCTAAAATCCTTTTGTCTGTTCTCATTTAACATAACGCGGAATAGAAGCCGTGGAGATGGAAACCATCTTCAATACATTTGAAGTACTGATTACTTTTTTGCACAGAAGTAAAGGTTACTACAAACATCATCAAGAACAAATAAAGTTGTCAAAGTCCATTGTTCGCAGGTTCTTGGAAGCTGTCGTGAAACAAAAAAGGTTTTCTATTCCAATTACCTTCCGAATGAAGATCAAATTCCTAAAATTCAATGAAGTGTCCAATCTACTAGCTCAAGTAACTGGGTTTTTTTAAAAAATTAAGAAGTTTGCTTGATCATTTATTGATTAGATATTGTATCGATATGAAGGAGATAAATGTTTGTGTATTAAAAGAGATTTAAACCCAATTTATATAAGAGCATCTTTTGAGGGAACTGTGTAATAACAAATAAGCCACATACTTGCACAGACCCAGGCATTTTATAGCTCCTAGGCCACATCCAGCCCTTTGACTGTTCCTGTTTGGCCTGTATAAGGTAAATTAGAAATCAAATATAAATAAGTGTGATGCAGGAGAAAAAGCTGAGTCAGTCCGTCTGCACAGTCACCATGTGTTTCTTCAGTTGGCTGGTGGCTATAGGAAGATAAGGAGAAAAAGCAGTTTTCTGTGCCTGTGCAAGACACACCCCTCACCCGGAATAGCCTGAAGTGACAGTGGTCATGGAGTGAGGGGACCCAGCTCAACCACCCACTACCACCTCAGTCAAAGTGTGGCTTCTGGGCAGAGCGCACCAGGAGCTCCCAAAGGTGTTTTTTTTCAAGAGGCAACTGGACTTTCTAATTTTTCTTTGAAGATGTTTTACTTCTCATCTGAGAAGCTTCTTCAGCCTAGAGATGAATAATAATAAAATAATAATAAAATAAAATAAAATAAAATAAAATAAAATAAAATAAAATAAAAATAAAATAAAGTAAAGTAAAGTAAAGTAAAGTAAAGTAAAGTAAAATAAAGTACAGTAAAATAAAATAAAATAAAATAATAAAAAAAAATAAAAATAAAAAAAAATAATAAAAATAAAAAAAAAAAATAATAATAATAATAATAATAATAATAATAATAATAATAATAATAATAATAATAATAATAATAATAATAATAATAATAATAATAATAATAATAATAATGAGAACATGAGACATTCTCTTTTATTTCTGAAATAACCCTGTAAAATGAAAGGCATTGGTAAGAGAGAGGGGGGAGGGAGGTAGAGAGCGAGATTACCAATAACTTTTATTTTATTAGATAAATAATAGATAAATATTATTAGATAAATAATAGATAGATGATAGCTAGCTAGCTAAATGATGGATGGATGGATGTACAGATAATAGATAGACAGAATAATAAATAACATATCTCACTAAAAAATTGTGCAATTGTATGACTTGGCAAAAGTATTTGGCCACCTGGTATGTGAGTGTACAGTTAGCATCTCTTAAAAGTAATGAATATAACATTTATCACCATGAGCCTCAAATTCAGAGATGATTGGGGATGGCACATAATTAATCAACCAATAATCAATCTCTAGGTATACAATATATTCCCTAAAAATAAGTGATGGCTAAGCACTTGAACAAGCCATTTTCCCCACCCATTCCTCCCATTTTTACCCCATTTTGGCTCTCAACAGTTCCTTAATATAAGTTTCCTTAAAAAAACCCCAAAGGATATTTCCAGTAAACCTTATTCTCCATCCTGGGTGGAGCTAGCCGCCAAGAGTGGGTATTGGCACAGCCTTCCAGCCAATAGAGACTGAGTCTGGAAAAGTATAAATAGTGGCTCTAGGCCCTGGTTCCCCCTTTTTGACTCAGTCTAGCCAACTGACTTGTGCCTTTTTCATCTAGATTACTGCAAGTATAAGTGTATTTTTTCTCTATTCACTATTCCTATATAATTTTCTTTCCCTGTACGAGCCCCCCAGGCATTAATTTTCGGTCATAATCAAATGATCCTGGGTGAAGGCAGTCGGCCGCAAGTCTGACTGCCGCTCGCCCCTCCAGCCGAAGGCCCAGTGCGAACCTCTGAATTTTATAAATTTATAATTTTATATTTTAAAAATATTTTTCATTAATTAATACCGGCTGTGTGAGGGAGTGGGAAAGGGCCCCGCAGCGCCAAGGGGGCCGGCGGTGGCCTACCGCACGCCTGGGCATTGAGGCGAGGCCGGCACAAGGTGCCCTTTTTTTTTATTGAGAGACCTGGACTGCCAATTCTGCCCGTCCATCTGTGTGCCTGATCGGAAGGAGAGCCAAGGGGCCAGTCGACAGCACAAAGGGCCCTTAATGTCTCTCCCCAGCTCGGCCGGACTCGCGCAAGCCGTCCGTACCGACCGCGAGCCTCCCGATCCCCAGCTGACAGCTAAAATAACTTAAAATGGATCGAGAGAGCCGCAGGCCTCGCCCGTTACTCGGCCGGATTCGCGCAAGCCATCCGGACCGATAACGAGGCTTCTTCATCTGTTTTTATTGCTTTGAAGCCTGTGGAGCGTGGCCGGACCGGCGCAAGCCATCCGCGTCCCCTCCCACCCTTCCGAAAGCCAGCTGAGTGATTGCCGGGCCAGATTAGCGCAAGCGATCCACGCCCAGGCCCGACAGCTCTTCTATGGCCGACTGACAGCTGGGAGCAGCAGAGCCTTCAAAGTGCCGCGTTCTCCTCCGACGCTGACAGCGATCCAGGCAGTGCCCCCCCCACCTTCGTTGGAGCCTCTCAGCCTCCGCATACCTCCGCAGCTAAGTGCCTGACCTCTGCGAAGGCCTCTCCTGCTCACGACGGCCGTTTTCCTCAGTGTCTCGTGGCCGGCGGCCATTTTGAATACCAAATTAGGATAGGCGGCCATTTTAGGTGTGGGTTGGGCCTGGCGGCCATTTTGAGTGTGGAGTGTGGCCAAGGCTTCCCTAGGCGGCCATTTTGAGTGTGTCTAAAAAAAAAAAGGAAATTCTTTTACCCTAGGATTTAATTTTTGATAACCTTGCCTTCTCAGCATGACTGAGAGAAGTCATCGCTCTGGCAAGGCCAAGGCCAAGACACCTAGGCCGCAAGCTGACCAGACTGAACCAGCCAGAGCGGCCTCAGCCGAGAGGGATCGGTCCCCCATCCGGTCTCACTCGCCTAGTCCCTCAGCCAGGGACAGGGCTACTAGAGACAAGCCGGGTCCACTGCCAACCGACAGGGGTGCCAGTAGACAGGATAGGGAATCCTTAACCAGGCACCAACAACCACGGTTCCCTGATAACGTCTCCATTGACGATGCCAACCTTCACAAATCTAGGGCGGATGTCTGGGGCCCGAAGGGGACCCGCAAGGGGACAGCCCCAACTAAGAGCTCTGCCAAGGACCCTCTCCGGTCCAAGGCAGTACAAGACAGGATTGACATGGCAATTAGGCAGGGCATCGAGGCAGGCATCAGAGCTATGGCCGGAACGTCTAAACATCTGACAATTACGGCTAAGCCTTCACAAGACCAGCACACGGCGGATCTATCTTGCCCTGAGCCTGAGGAGGAGGAGGAGGTTGAGGAAGATTCCTCTGATCCTCTGATTAACCTCCAAGATGACTCTGATTCTGAGGAGGAATTAGGTATCACCATTCCTGAGTTAGCCATGTCGGATGACGAGGACTTGGGCCCAGAACCTGCAGTCTCCTCTGCCCTTTTTCAGCCTGCCCTTTTCAGGTCTTTATTACATAAGGCGAAAACCACGGCCAATTTAGTCACTCCGTCCGGGGCTCCTGCTCAGACACCAGAACCTGACCCCATGTTTGAGCCCACGGCATCACAGACAGATGTGGTCCCGGCCCCAAAGCTTTTTGTGGAGGAGGTCCTGAAACAGTGGCGGAACCCAACAGCTGGGTCCCTTTCCAATGCGACTGATAAACGCTTTTATAACGTTGACTCTGCTTTGGCCCAACACCTTATAGTGCCACCCGTGGACAGCCCGGTCCTGACCCTTTTCACCAACGGTCAGATGCCAGGGGAGCCAGAGGAGCTTCTTCGCCCGGAGGACCGAAGAGCAGAGGCGACTCTTCAGAGGACGCACCAGTCGGCCGCATGGGCGTTGCGAGCCTCTTCCACCGCTTCCTTCTTCTGTCGTACGTCGGTTAAGTGGCTCTACGCTCTCCAGGACCACCTGCCACCATCTGATCTTCGGGCCCACCAGGATCTCAACAAGCTCCTGGCAGCGGCCCAATTTACATCGGACGCCACCTTACAATCTGCCCGCTTTGCGGCAAGGGCCATGGCGTCAGCAGTGGTGACCCGGCGTTTAGCTTGGCTGCGCAGTTGGCAAACTGACGCAAAATATAAGTGGAAGCTAGCCTCTAGCCCCGTAACAAGCCAGGCACTTTTTGGTGAGCCACTTAACCGCATACTAATAGAGACAAAAGATAAGAAGAAGGTCCTTCCTTCTACTAGTCGTAAGGGTCTGTCCCGTTCCACCTCCTTCCCCAGGAGGAGCTTCCGTGGGGCTTACCAGGGTAACAATAGATCCCAGGGTCCGTCTCAATCCAACTTCCAAGGGCAGACCCAAGGTCAATTCGGCTCCCGTCAGAGGTTCTCCTCTGACCGGCCATTCCGGGGCAACCAATTCAAATGGCCCTTTAAGGGGGCCGGTGGTCGCCCCTTCCGCCGGAATAAATAGATCTCCGGCCGTTCCTCCCATAGGGGGTCGTCTGGCTCTCTATGCCAGCCGATGGGAGGAAATCACCAATGACGCATGGGTTTGCCAAACCCTGAAGTCAGGTCTTTCTCTGGAGTTTCTCTCCACCCCCCCGAGGTTCTTCCTGCGATGCCCTCTGTCTTCAAATCCACAAAAACGCGTTCTCATGAATCAGGCCATCCAGCACCTGTTGGACATTCGAGCCATCCATCAGGTGCCTGAGAACCAGCAGGGGCAGGGCTTCTACTCCATTTTGTTTGTAGTGCCCAAATCCTCGGGAGGGTGGAGAGCAATATTGGACCTTAAGCGCCTCAATAGGTACATAGTCCACAAGAAATTCAAAATGCACACCCTGCAGTCAATTCTGGCAAGTATTAGGAAGGGAGATCTACTGTCATCCATAGATCTCTCGGAGGCTTACCTCCACATCCCAATTCGGCCATCTCACCGCCAGTACTTGCGGTTTTGCTATGCAGGGGTGCATTATGAATATGGGGCGCTCCCCTTTGGCCTGTCCTCAGCGCCAAGGGTTTTCACCAAGGTCTTGGCGGCCTTGACCGCTCACCTCAGGTCCATCCCCATTAGGATCCAGTGCTACCTGGACGATATTCTCATCTCCTCAGTCTCTCCTTCTCAGGCTGAGAGAGATGTTCAGGTAGTGCTTACCACCCTTGACCACCTCGGCTTCTTGGTCAACCGACCCAAGAGCCAGCTTAATCCATCTACCAGGATCGTCCACTTGGGGGCGATCATTGACTCCCTGGAGTGTAAGGTGTATCTATCCCAGGAACGGAGAGACAGCCTATTGGATTTAACCAGACAAGTTCTGAAGCAAAATTTAGTTCCGCTGAACCGGCTGTCTTCCCTCCTGGGGAAGATGATTTCGGCTATTCATATAGTCCCATGGGCACACCTACACTCCAGGGACCTTCAATGGCTCCTTCTCCCCTATCAACGTCAGGGTCGAGCTAACGCCCCTACAAAGGTAAGGCCTCAGGCCTCAGTCAGGGAGTCATTAAAATGGTGGACCACGTCTGCGATTCACAGGGGCACCTGTTTCCTCCCCCCACAACAGATTGTTGTCACCACTGATGCTAGCCTGTCAGGGTGGGGGGCCCACGCAGGTTCTCTGGTGGCTCAGGGTACGTGGTCGCAGTCTGAGGTGTCCCTCAGTATCAATATATTAGAGTTAAAGGCAGTAACACTTGCACTGCAACAGTTTCTCCCCCTTGTAGAGAATTCACACGTACTGGTCCTAACGGATAATGTGGCCACCAAGGCACACATTAATAGGCAAGGGGGAACCATGTCTGGCCAGCTGATGACCGAGGCCATGCAACTAGGCCTCTGGGCTGAACGTCACTTGTTGTCACTTGAGGCTGAGCATATATCGGGGGTAGATAATGACACGGCAGACTGGCTTAGCCGAAATCAAATAGATAATTCTGAATGGAGCCTGCATCCCACACTATTTCACCAGCTAGTGCAGCACTTTGGTCAGCCAGTGATAGACCTATTTGCCACCCCTGGCAACGCTCAGCTGCCCAGGTTCATGTCCAGATACCATTCGCAGGGGGCGGAAGGGACCGATGCCCTCCGCTGTCGGTGGCCCCGAGGTTTGCTTTATGCCTTTCCTCCGATTCCCATCATTCCGCAGGTCATCCGGAAATTGTTGGAGGAGAGAGCCGAGCTGGTCCTTCTGGCGCCCAACTGGCCAAGGAGAGCTTGGTACGCCGACCTGGTCTCCCTGTCGCTTTCCCCCCCATGGAGGATCCCTCCGACAGAGTGGTCGCTTGTGCAGGGGTCAGTGCAGCATCGAGAGCCTCACTGGCTGCAACTGACCGCCTGGCACTTGAGCGGCTCACTCTGACGAGCCGCCGGGTTCCCGAGGACGTCTTGGAGGTCTTAATGGACTCCCGCAGGCCGTCCACACAAAGAATTTATGCTGCCTCCTGGAGAGCTTTCTGCTCCTGGTGCACCAGGGAAGGGCATTCCCCATTAGATCTGTCAATCATAAATGTATTGCAATTTCTCCGCCAGGGGCTGGCCAAGGGACTTTCCCCTAGCACTCTCAGGCGTCAGGTAGCCGCCTTGTCTACGGTTCTATCCTGTCCATCCCTGGGGTCACTCTCTGCCCATCCCCTGATCTCCAGGTTCCTGAAGGGAGCTGTCAATCGATGCCCCCCAGTAATACACAGGTACCCCACCTGGGATTTGACCAGGGTGTTATCAGCACTCACAGGGGGTGTGTTTGAACCTTTGGACTCCGTCCCTCTAGATTACCTGTCGTACAAGGTAGTTTTCCTGGTGGCGATTACTTCTGCCCGCCGCATCTCTGAACTGGCGGCTCTTTCTGTTAGGAGTGACCTTTGTGTTTTCCACCAGGACAGGGTGGTCTTGCGATTGGACCCCACCTTTCTTCCAAAGGTGAACTCATATTTCCACCGGGCTCAGGAGATTGTACTGCCCTCCTTTTACCCCACTCCGTCTTCGGACATTGAAAAGCAGTGGCACCTCCTGGACGTGAGGCGAGCACTGGGCATGTACATTCAAAGGACCTCTGCCATTCGCAAAACCGAGGCCTTGTTTGTATCTTTCCACCACACTTCCCTGGGGAGGAAAGCATCCTCTGTCATGGTGGGTCGGTGGATCCGCACTGTCATTACTGTTGCCTATGAACAGCTTTCTCTACCACGACCCACCAGAATTACGGCCCATTCCACGCGCAGCGCGGCCACTACTGCTGCCTGGAACACAAGGGCTTCCATTGAGGAGATTTGCCGGGCTGCCACTTGGGCTTCTCCTACACCATTTGTCCGGCACTACAAATTGGACGCTTTCGCCTCTCAAGAGGCAGACTTTGGGCGAAAGGTGCTGGAACAGGTAACTTTGAAGGGTGGCGGTCCCAGCCAGAATCCGGAGGCCCTCCCTGGGGACTGAAGTACTTTGGTATGTCCCACTCTTGGCGGCTAGCTCCACCCAGGATGGAGAATGAGACGTTGTACTCACCTGAGACGTCCATTCTCGTCCGGTGGAGCTAGCCGCCAAGTCCCTCCCCGTGTTTTTTTCTGGCTGGACTAAGGTTATGTTATTATGAGTCATTAGGTATTTAGGCCCTAGTTTCATAGATTGCATTCTCAAGTCTTAGGTAGTTAGTTTTAGATACTTAGGAGTACTGCTCTGCAGGGTTGGTTTGTCATATTAACCTGTATGATTAATAAAGTTGTTGCAGTTTTTTTCGGCACATCGAGTCTGGCAGTCGTTCCTCGTCAAAAGAGGGGGAACCAGGGCCTAGAGCCACTATTTATACTTTTCCAGACTCAGTCTCTATTGGCTGGAAGGCTGTGCCAATACCCACTCTTGGCGGCTAGCTCCACCGGACGAGAATGGACGTCTCAGGTGAGTACAACGTCTCATTCTCCAGAGGTGGGTTGCTTCCGGTGCGGCCCGGTGCGGCTAACCAGTAGCGGCTGCAGGAGGCTCCGCCCACCCACCCGGGATGCTTCTGCGCATGCACAGAAGCATCAAGTGCGTGCGCACGAGCGAACCGGTAGCGACGGGATTTACAACACACTACTGTTATTCTCCCTTCCTTTTTGTCTATCCTTCTATTATTCCAAGCAGTATTTGTGTGACCCTAAACTCTCTCTCCAAGTTCAGATAAATGATTTCCAAACCAGCATAATACTAAAATAAAAGGGAGGATCTGGCTGTTTAAACCCGATTTCATCCAAGATACTTTAATATAACTGAAATAATAATAGTATTTTACACTCGTAAGCAGAGAGCAATTAACTGAAAACTAAGCTGCTTATTCATTTTCAATGGTACCCCAAGCTCTCTCTCAACTGGCATTACTAGTCATTCACGCATTTTTACTACTTGTTCTCAAAGAAAAAAAATATTTTCTCCCATGAGAAAATAGATAGAAATGAACAATAAAAAGAAAATAACAATAAACATGAATTTGACTGGCTAACAAACAGACTCAATATCCTATTCTTGCCTCCCATTCTATCCGTTACTCATCTATTCGTGTTTTTATGGTATTTATTTCTTTTTCTAATAATTTTCATGAAACATGGGGAAAAGCAGTAAGTCTCCATGTACAGTCATCCACAATAGTAATAACATCGCTATAAATTTGACATTTTGAGTGTTCTGATCATAGGTTGTTTTTTTTAAAGCAGACTCTGCAATATTCAAAATAGTCTGTGAAGGAGAGTAACTATACCCTACGCATTCCCCCAAAAAATGCATTCTTTTAGTTTCTCTCATTTCCACATATTCCTGTTATATACAATATACAGGCAAAATAATTGCTTCTACACATTTTTTATATACATCAATAAACTATGTCTATAGTATGAGGCCAATTTCATTGCTTATGTTTATTTCATACAAATAAGAAAAGGTACATATTTTCAGCTGGAAAGCAAGAACATTATAATATAATTTACTTCCAATTTAACAATTTTGCAAATCACAATTAATGAAATAAAATGTTCACCTGCCAAAGGGCACTCTTAAACCATTTGGTCACTTACAAATAGTATTAAAATTATTTTAAAGGAAAGGAAGTATAATTATATATATATCTGAAAATCTTTAAAGGCAGCTATTTTCTTCTTATAATATGTCAGTATGCATTGAACCGGGTTTTAATTGCTAGGATATTTAATTTAGAAGCTGAACAACATCACCACTTCCTAAATTCTCCAAGAGATTTCTGCAGATATTTCCAGCCAACCTTCACTGTTTTCTAACAGCAATTATCAAAACCTGTGGATGTATATCACAGTGGGACTATTAGTTTTGGCTATGGTCTTAGTATGGCAAAGGATGTGGCTAAACTAGGTGGCAGTGAAGAGAGATAGGCCAGTAGGATGGAGGTTTTCAATCCGAATAGAGCTGGAAGGGACCTTGGAAGTTTTCTCTTCCAATCCCCTGCTCAAGCAGGAAACCCTATATCATTTTCAGACAAGTAGCTGTCCAGTTCTTTCTTAAAAACTTCCAGTGATGAAGCACCTGCAACAGTGATGGTAAACCTTTTTTTGTTTGGGTGCCAAAAGGGCGCGCACGTGCGCAATAGCACACATGCATGTGCCCACACCCATAATGCAATGCCCTCCTCCCCACGCATGCGCACACAACACCCCCCCACGCTGCCCCCCTCACATGCGCGCAGGCCTCACTGAAGCCTCCGGAGTTCCGGTAGGCCCGTTGGACCATTTTTTGCCCTACTCAGGCTTCAGGAGGCTTTCCTGAAGCCTGTGGATGGCGAAAAACGGCCCAACGGGCCTACCGGAAGTTCATTTCTGAACTTTCCTGTTGGGCCCGTTTTTCGCCATCCACAGGCTCCGGAGGTTTTCCTGAAGCCTGGGGAGGGCAAAAAACGGCCTCCCCCCGCCCTCCAGAAGGCCGAAAATCAGCTGGCCAGCGCGCACATACGCACTGGAGCTGACATAGGGCAAAGCCTCACGTGCCCTCAGATATGGCTCCGCATGTCACCTACAACTTCTGAAGGCAAATTGTTCCACTGCTTAATTGTTCTGACTGTTAGGAAGTTTATTCTTAATTCCAAGTTGCTTCTCTCCTTGATTAGTTTCCATCCATTATTTCTTGTCTTGCCTTCTGGTACTTCAGAAAATAAGTTGACCCTCTCTTCTTTGTGGCAGCCCCTCAAATATTGGAATACTGCTATCATGTCACCCCTAGTCCTTCTTTTTCTCTAGACTAGCCATATCCAATTCCTGCAACTGTTCTTCACATGTTTTTGTCTTCATATGTCTAAGTCTATTGGTCCTTTATCTCAATTACACTGGCTATATTTCTTACCTGGATTTGAAGGGGCAGGGATTTATTTATTATTTATTTATTTATTATTCACGCTTGTATGCCGCCCACTCCACAGGGACTCTGGGCGGCTCACAACAATAAGAAATCTACATGCAAATAATAGACATTAAAAACATTAAGAACAGTAATTATTAAAAAAGCATTAAAAACATTAAAACCAACAATTATTAAAAACCCCATGCAACTCATTCATTCATTCACGGGACCAAGAGTTATCGATGTTGTGTTGAGTTCATTGGCCCCAGGCCTGTCGACATAACCAGGTTTTCAACGCTTTACTGAAGGCTGGCAGGGTGAGAATAATGTGATTCTCAGGGGGGTAGTGTATTCCAGAGAGCCGGTGCTGCCACAGAGAAGGCCCTTACCCGCGGGCCCGCCAGCCGGCATTGTTTGGCTGACGGGATGGTTAGCAGACCAACTCTGTGGGTTCTGATCGGTCTTAGGGAGGTATGCTGAAGAAGGCGGTCCCGGAGGTAAACTGGTCCTAAGCCATGTAGGGCTTTAAAGGTGATAATATAATTCAGATGATGTCATCATGACTATATATATATATATACATATATTACATGTACAGTCTGAAAGTTGCTACATAATCTTTCTGCTGGATAAACAGGGGAATTCTGTTCCCAACTGCTGTCTACCAGCCAACAAGATGCAACAAAGTCTATGATCTTCCCATCCTCATATGAGGATTGTCCAGCAAAACAACAGAGATCAGGATGAAGTTCACCAATAGTATTTATCAGCACTACTTGTATATAAATATCCAGGACTTACTGGCTCTGGCTCTGTCCTTTATACAGTAAATGGTAATAAAGACTAAGCCACTTCCAGAGATAAGCAGACCAAATTCCAAAGATTGTCACAGAATGATGAAAAGAAAATTATGAAAGCAAACACAACTAATAAAGCCTTACCTGATAAAAATTTATGGTAGCCTGTTGAAATTAACATTTGTAAAACTAAAAAGTACAATGTGGAAGAAACATAATCTAAATGTGAATTATTATATAATTATTTAACAGAAAGACTAGGCACAATCTTAGGAAAATCAACACATCCTCACCTCACATGTAGGAAGGAGTGCTGGTAGTTATGGTAAACTAAGTCACAACAAAACACATTTAATAATTTATATGCTGTCCCATCTCACTATCCAAAATGACTCTGGGCAGCTTACAATATTCCTTCAATATACCCAAAATACTACCTTATGCATAGGTGGTGGTATTTTTCTCCAAAATCAACAAAACACAACTATATTGTCTCAGCATGCCATTTTGCCCATCAGAGTTGTGACCAAATTAGTAATGACTCAAATGACTGCCATGTTAGTCTGAGCAAAAAGCAGACAACAGAGCTTTCCTTGGAAAAAATGACTAAGATTTTACTTTCCATTTTATTTTTTCCAATTAGTGAGAGGCTAGTAAGGCCACAGTGAATTGCGGGGGCTGCTTTGTGTCTGAGTTTTTATGGTTGCAATTAGTGGGTATTACCACAGAAGTTTCTTAGAAAATTTCTGATCCATTGTGTTAAGATATTCATGAACTGGGAGAGCCAATGGTAACAAGGTTAGCCAATGAATAGGCATAGCAACTGAAGCAGCCTATAGGAACTAACCACTTCTGAGTCTGTGCAGACAATCGAAACTGGAAGTTTAAGCTTAAAGGCTGGGTGTGGCTCCAGTCTCCACTCTGTACTCTTCCATTCTGAACTTTGCTGAAATGAAATTAACTCCTGCTTGTATTTACTTGAAGAAATAATCTGCTAAATGGTATTGTAAATTCATCTGTTATTATGTTTATAAAGAAGTTATTGAATCCAGCTGAATCAGTCATCTGTGTGTGCTTCTGGTTTTGATTTTTCAAACAAACTTTAATACATTGCAATTGCCTTTTAGGTATTAGTGTGCTTACCTTTGTCCAGATTGGATTGGCTGATAATTTTTTAAGGGACTAAAATAATAGTTCTGAATGTCTGTTACTGCCCTACAGCTTATTTATTTTATTACATTATTCTTTGGATTTATGACTATACTTTATTGAACTCTTAAGTGGACATTTGCTTTGAATTCTTTTTAAAAAAAAAAAATAGTCTCTGACTGCAAATAAATAAAAAGCCCGAGTGATGATCCTAATAATTGGTTTTGGACCTGTTGATGGGAGTACCATCTATCAGGCAGCACCATTTGAATTTTCTCCAGTTGTGATAAGATGCTCATAGAACACAAAGCAGAATAAAAGATTAAGAATTGTTACTTCATCCTCAAAAGCATCACTCTCTTTCCTGTTGTTGTTGTTGTTGTTGTTGTTGTTGTTGTGTTTTTTTGGGGGGGGCACTTGGAATGCCACTTGGCATGACTCACCTTTATTTTAGCAGGCAATCTGTCAGCTCTTACATTGGAGCATTGAATAAATGGAAAGGGACCTGATGGCTCCTTTCTGATGGCCTCTTACTGGGGTAGAAGATTTGCTTAGTGCCAGCCACAGTTTTCTCTTCCTGAGTTGTCGAATATTCCACATACAAGCATCATTTCTCTTCACAGAGATCATGATTATATGATGTGATGGACAGATCTTTGTTAGGGTCTGCCACCTGGAATTGCTGCTCATTTCCTGTCATCTCCTCTTTTCAGATTGTGAGCAAGATCAGATGCAGGGAAGTTTTGAGCAATATGAATAGGGCGACAGCTGAAGACTCGGCTGTGCACTGAACTAGATTTGAAATCATGAGCCCTTTTAATAAATGATGTTGCTGACTTTATAATGCACTGATAAATTGCAGAAATGACAGAAATACCAGCATCTGTTTGGTATTACCACAACTCATAAAAGTTACACTTCTCAACCTATATTTTCGATTGAAATGTATTTCTAAAAATAATAGGCAGAATTTAAATTTACCTCTTGTAAGATACCTGGTAGAAAAAACCCAGCCTATTAACAAAAGCATCTTTGAGTGTTCACAGTACCTCTTAAGACCCTAAATGTACAAGCTATTTAAGTAATAGCTTCCGTCTAGCTACATGAGGTGTTCAAATGAAGCCACTCAGTTTGACTTCAATAAGAGGTCTTATGTGCCTAAAATAGATCCATAATCAGGGCCTAATACTTCAATTTCTTGTTCTCTAGTGTCCTTTGAATGCTGAAAATAGCTTTAATTGCACCCAAGACTTCCATGGAGCACCTACAGGCATAATCTTTTCACTGCTACCATTAAGTTGGATAAAATATTTGAGCATCTAAAAAATATTAATTCATTCCCTCCTGTGATTCAGTGAGGATTCGTGGGGGAAGGCATATATGAAGCCTCCTTTCCTAAATAATTGAAAACATGCCTTGCTAAAGTAGCAATTTCAAAGTCAGGGGAATCTCTTTAAAGACATCAGACAAGACTCTATAACTTGTTTTTAGGAGTCCTTTAAGAAAAAGAATCTTTGAAGCTCTTTTACTGTATATTGCCACCATTCCATTTCTTAATGACATAAGGAATATCTGAAAAACCTCAGATAGCTTTATAGAATTTAAAATATTTGGCCCTATTCATATTACAGACATACCTAGATCAGGATAAGAGAATTTGCTGGGCTACCATGTCTGGGTGGCAAAAATGATGGCCATTAAATGGTAGCAAGGAGTCTATATCTGATAAAGATCATAACTAAATAAAGCCAAATAATCCAGCAGAGGCAGGAACCCTGTCAGCTAGGCATATCAGTGCCAGTTCTTTAGGAGAACAAACAAAGATTAAACAAGTTCTATGAGATGATAGGAAAGTCACCACCAATACTGGACGTGGGGTCCTGAAATTTTGTCCGCAAAAGACATGAGTTCAGAAATAATTCACGGTTCCTGTCCAATAATGGTTACCATGGCTCACGGTACTCATGGCTCATGGTTATTCTTGTTGTTCAAGTGGGACATGGGGAAAACATATGAAGGGCTCAGACTTATTGTGTAGGACAGATAGAGACAGAAAGTGGCTATTTTATATACTGTGTTGTTTGCAGTGTGTGGACAACAGCCAAGATAAAACTAAGATGTCATTGTTGTGGTTTTGAATTGTAGAGAATTCCCATACTTACAAGCCAATTCAGAAAGAAAGCAGTAAAAACTGAAAACTTCCCAGTTGATGGATCTTACACTAAAAGGGAGGGGGATGCAATAGCTGTGTGTGTGTGTGTGTGTGTGTGTGTGTGTGTGTGTGTTTCTATTTTCTTTGTATATAAATTCTTAAAGTTAATATGCTTAAATAGCCACCTGTTCAAAGCTTTAACTCAACCCTGAGGTTTCCTTAAAACAGGATAACTTCTTTTAATTATAATGGCTATGCTTAGAAAGCAGAGAGCTTCAGGATTCCTATCAAGGAAGAAGTCAGAGAAAAATGATTATATCCCAATATCTTTGCCATCCAGAAAAGAAACAAGGACATTTGACAAAATTCCAATATATGTTTTTTCAATACTCTGATACAACTAACACATTATTTTATTTAATAGAATAAAATTAATATTTTATTTTATTAAATTAAATAAGGAAAAGGAAGAAAAAATCCACATATGGATCCATATGTGTGCTGCTCATGTTGTACTGTATTTCAAAGATACAACTCTCATTATAATGCCTAGGAGAAAAATCACAATTTATAAATTGGATGGTAATAACGCTGTATCGATAGTTGATTAGATTAAGCATATTAGATACTCAAGAATAATTAGCAGTAATATCTGAAATCAATCAGTTTAGTAATATGAATTCAAATGAATTCAGATATCCACTTTGCCTTGATTGTCTTCTTTTATTTATTTCTGAAAGGTGTTTATTATTTATTTTACTGATCTCTGTCACGTAGTCTTCCAGATAAAGGAGAAATAAGAATGTGCATTGGGTTAGTCCTGGATCAGTAAAAGTTGAAACTATGGAAATTGGAAAAAAGAATAAGTAAAAAAGCAATTCTGGTTGAAATTTACATATAGTAAGATAGGCCATATAGAAGACAAATGAACAAACAGAAAGTAAAAGCACAGAGTATAAAAATATAATAAAATATTCACTACATTAACAAATAGCCAGAAAAGCTAAACACTGAAAATGCCAAGGCAATATTCAATCTATATTTTGAAATACTGTGTGTTTGTACAGATTATATTCCACATCATCCTCTATTCCAATCTTTCTCACCTTGTATTCTAATTATTGTGATTATTGGTAACCCTGTGACATAAATCTGGAATCAGGAGTCAACCCCCCCCCCCCAAAAAAAAGGTAAAAGCAAACATATCTGACAGAAGTAATGCTTTTGTATGAGCCAGGTTTCCTAGCATGGTATAAGCCTTCATTAACAGAAGACAGATACCAGGGATATGAAATAGGAATACTTCATATGTTGCAGAAACAAAACTCCATTAATTGTTCTAGTGCAGCGGTGGGTTGCTCCTGGTTCAGATCGGTTCTAAGAACTGGTAGTGCCGGCGGCGGGAGGCTCCGCCCACCCGCCTGGGACGCTTCTGCGTGAAACACCAAATTACATTTCTTTTTCTCTTCAGGTACCATGAGAAAGCATAGAAATAGAAGAGTGCAAATCATTTGGGTGATGTTTAGTGTAACTTTTCTCATTTTATTGTGAAATAGATTCATACCCAATAAATTACATTATTTAAGAAAACTGCTAAATGCCCTGAAATTTTCAACTGAACATTATTGCTTCAACAGACATATACACAATAACATACCCAAAACAGAAAGCACTATCATGTAGAAGCATCACGGGCACGCACAAGCGTGCGAACTGGTAGTAAAGGGTTTTAGAACCCACTAGTATGCTAGTGGTTATAGTTTACCAATGTTTGAAGAACTTTCTATGCCCAGTTCTGATCTACATTAATAACCACTTAATAGTGAATGTTCCAGAGAAGTAAACTGAGAAAAAAAAGTTAAGTATGTACAACTATGTGTATTCTATGCATCTCGACTTTGTATTTTAATGGGACAAAATACTGAAACACCAAATTACATTTCTTTTTCTCTTCAGGTACCATGAGGAAGCATGGAAATAGAAGAGTGCAAATCATTTGGGTGACCTTTAGTGTAAGGTGACCAGACGTCCTGCTTTTGGCGGGACAGACACGCTTTTCAAGCGTGTGTCCCGCGTCCCGTATTCTTTCCAAAAAGTCAAGCTTTTTTGAAAGAATGCCCGACGAAACAGCGGGACGTCTGGTCACCTTAGCAGTGCTCCCCAACCGGTGTGCCGCGGCACACTGGTGTGCCTTGAGGCCATGCCAAGTGTGCCGCGGCAAAAGGGGCGGGCAGGGCGGGCTGCGCGTCCTTCCTGGGACTTTTCCTGGTAGCTCCAATCGCGTTCCTTGCTAATAGCGCCCAGAGCAGAGCAGCCCCTTCCAAAAGATCGCGAGACGTTATCTTTTGGAAGGGGCTGCTCTGCTCTGGGCGCTTAGCAAGGAACGCGACTGGAGCTACTGGGAAAAGTCCAGGTAGGACGTGCGTCTCTCGCTGGGGGTTGGGCGGGCGGGGCAGGACTGGCGGGCGGGACGGGGCGCGCGTCCTACCTGGGACTTTTCCCAGTAGCTCCAGTCGCGTTCCTTGCTAAGCGCCCAGAGCAGAGCAGCCCCTTCCAAAAGATCGCCAGAATGATGGGATTTGCAAATGCCAGAGATCACCATGGCAACCACAAACGGTTGGGGGCGACGCACCCCTTCTAAAGGGCTGGCCCGGGCATCATCTCCGAAGCCTCCCTCCTTCCCACCCCCCACCCCCAACTACCTAAGCGATGGAGGCGCGGCGGCCGGTTTGGGGCTCGGGGCGGACCCCGGAGGCCCCACCACCCCCGCCGGATCGCACAGAGCAGACATGCAGGCACCGGCCGAGAGGCCTAGAAATGGCTAAAAACCCCTTTCCGCCCCCCCGCCACTTGTTTTCCTCTTTTGTGCCTGTGCACGCTGGGCCCGAGCATGGGGGAAGAACTAAAACAGCGCACCGAGAGCGTCACCTGATGGTTGTAAGGATCTAGCCAGCCAGCCGAAGGGGAGGCGGGAGGCGAGGAAAGGCCTCCCGCCTCCCCCCCCCCATCTGGACGCCAACATTTGCCTTCTTTTGCCCTCTGCGCATGCGCAGAGGGCAAAACTCAAATGGAGAAACCCACCCCCGTCAATGGTGTCCTGCTTGAAGAAAAAAAAATCTGGTCACTTTACTTTAGTGTAACTTTTCTCATTTTATTGTGAAATAGATTCATACCCAATAAATTACATTATTTAAGGAAACTGCTAAATGCCCTGAAATTTTCAACTGAACATTATTGCTTCAATAGACATATACACAATAACATACCCAAAACAGAAAGCACTATCATGTATATCAGATTTATATTTTAATTTTTATCCGCATTCCCCATTATTATGCAATTTCCTTAAACAACATTTAAACAATTTCCATGTGTTAGGTGTTTAAACCTATATAAAGACACTTAAGTATATAAACATACATAATATTCATGTAAGAATAAAGCAAATAAATTCTGCTACTTCCCAGTAATCTTTAAAGCTTGAGAGTTATATTGGCTGTGGATTGTGGGCCAGCAACATGTTTTTCTGATCTTTGGTTTATTATTGCTGCAAACTACCCAGTTGTGTTTTAAAAGCAAGAAGGCCATATATGGTTTTTCTTAGCATAAATAAATAAAGTTTGGTGGCACATGCTTTTCTATCTTAAAATCAAGGGATCAAACTGTTCTTGGAGTTCACAAAGGGAAATTAATGTCTTTCAAAGCTCAGAGAAATAATAAAGCATAAATCAGTTGTAAGCCTACATTCAAAACACAGCTATATTTGCACACAATTGGAAAACTCCAGTCCCGCAAGTGAACAAATTTACATGCATAACCCAAAGTTTGTATTCGTTCTAGAAAGTTACACACCTAATAGTAGAACCAGGGGCGGGTTCCTAATTTTTTTACTACCACTCTGTGGGCGTGGATTTTTTGTGGGTGTGGCTTGCCAGCCATGTGACCGGGTGGCCGTGGCTTCTTGGACTGCTGAAGGGAGGGGAACTGAGATAGGTCCTGCTGCCCATTCCCCCTCCCCTCAGCAGCTCGAGAAGCCTCGAATGAGCAAAAATGCTTAGGATCATCACCGCGAATTCGTGGCTTCTCGGACTGCTGAAGGGAGGGGAATGGAGATAGCTCCTGCCGCCCGTTCTTTCAGCATCTCACGTCTCCTTCAGCCATCCTCCCCTGTTTGGACTCACTGTGGGGTAGGAAGGCAGCGCATGAGCAGTGCTGGAAAGTCGGCTTCTGGGCATGAGCAGAAGAAAAAAAAATTAAAAAATTAATTTTTTTTCCAAAAAACTGGCGGCGCCCAGGCACCGGCAACCGACCGCACCGGTACTGTGACGTCACCAGTGGGCCGCTACCGGTGCTATAGAGTGGACCGCACTGGTAGGAACCCACCACTGAGTAGAACCACCCGTTTCGTATGTTCATCAGCAATTCCATACATCAAGTGGAATCAGAAAGTGTTGCCTTATTATGTTTCTGGTTTTTCCTTTATATCTTCAGATAAGATTAGCTTCAAAGCAACATAAATCACTGGAGTTGAATGGTTGCATTTAGATGACTTGATTAGCCAAATTCTGCTGAATTCTGGATACTCACCAAGAGGAAAGGTTAAGCAATAAACAATTTTTTCTCAATTTTTCAAGTTATATTGTTATATTGCAGAAAATAGATCATGGTATTGTATATGCCTCTCATTAAATTGTGATATATTTTTATATAGTTGCAAAGAATCAGTGGTTAACTGATACTACATTCGATAAACAAATAATTGCAAATACATATCAATTCATTCTAAGGGATGAAAAAGATATTTTCCTTCTCAGTAGTATGATTTGACATAACAGCTACAACTTTCTGCTTTTTGACATTATTGAAAAGCTCGGTATATAACACGTTAAGCCATTTCAGTTTTCATATGGGAAAACAAAAGAAATGAACAGTTGTTTTACATATTTTCTGTAATACAGAAAAAGAATTTCAAGCTCTACAGAAAAACTACTGTAATCTTATAAAACTCATGTTATTCTTCCAAATGATATCAACCATCCTAATGAGTTCCCACTGTGATATCTAGTTCTATTATATTATACTAGTAGCTGGATACCCGTGCTTCGCTACAGAACCATGTGATCGGGCTTGATAGATTGACAGTTAAAGCTTGAAAATTAATGAGTAGTTACGATTGGGCATGATACATTGACACTTAAAGCTTGAAAATTTATGTAGAATGTGTAACTCCTTAGTATCAGAGTATGTTAATATAAGGCAACTGGCAGTTGGAACAGAGTTCTTTTCAGGTGGGGAGAGGGAGTAGAATGTCTAAACTCCCAGCCCGCAGTCCGGATGAGTCACGTGCTGGCCATGCCCATGCTCGGTTTAGCAAAGGGATAGTAGCATCAGAGCGTGTTAATATAAGGCAACTGGCATTTGGAACAGAGTTCTTTTCAGGTGGGGACAGGGAGTAGAACATCTAACTCCTTAGCATCAGAGCATGTTAATATAATATTGTATAAGAAATACTAATGATCTGATGGTCATTTCAAAAAATCCTTTCTTAGCGAGCACCTAGAAGCCAAGAACATACGTGCAAAGTTTCAAGTTTGTAGGCTTTACAGTTCTGGAAATTTCGTGAAGAGTGAGTGGTATTTGGCTTTTATATATATAGATATAATTTTATTGAATTATATATAAAGTGACCAGATTTTTTTTTTAAGCGGGACGGGGGGCGGGCCCGCCTGGACGCCGCCATTTGAGTTTTGCCCTCTGTGCATGCGCAGAACGCTGCACATGTGCAGAGGGCAAAACAATGCAAATGTCGGCGTCCAGGTGGGAGGGGAGGTGGGAGGCCTTTCCTCGCCTCCCGCCTCCCCTTCGGGAGCCGGCAGTGGCTTGGGCTGGCAAGCGACAAGTGGGAGGCGGGGAAAGGAGGCAGCCGGCAGCTTACCTGTGAGGCGGCGCTCCCGCAGCAGCCCATGGCGGGCTCGGGGCTAGGTCTCTGTGCGAGCCCCAGGCATCCAAGTGCCGCGGTCTCCCGGTTGCCCGCCCGGCCCCAGGGCAATGGCGGCAGCGAGGCGATGGGGGGAAGGAAGGGGAGGGGGATGAGGAAGGGCTGTTTGCGCCGCCGGAGGGGCCGCTCGTGAGCTCAAACCGCCGCTCTTTTTCTGAGACGACGGCAGCGGCGACGGCTCCTCGTCCCTCACCCCTCCACCCGCATCCCAACAGCAGCGGCGCCTCCGAGGGCAGGGCTAGGGATGGGGTGGGGGAAGGAGAGGAGGAGCAGCCCCCCTTCCCCCTCTCCCCAGCAGGCAGCCGGCTCGCTGAAATTCCGCTTTGCAGGTAGTACCTCTCTTTTGTGCTTCCCTTCTAAGGTGACCAGACGTCCCGCTGTTTCGGCATTCTTTCCAAAAAAGCGTGACTTTTTGGAAAGAATGCGGGACGTGGGACACACGCTTGAAAAGCGTGTCTGTCCCGCCAAAAGTGGGACATCTGGTCACCTTAATTATATAGTCAATAAAAATGTTCTGGGGAAAATAGTCTTTTAGACATAACATGATTGGAACAATAAAACGAAGAGCTTGTCTACAATACATTCTATCACAGTTCCAACTTACCTGATAAATACAATATACACTTATATTATATTCAGCATATTAGAACTGAATCCATACTTACACAGCTCTCTCTTATCGCTTGACTAAAATACAAAAAAGTTCCTTCAAGTTCTTAAAACCACTTTTTACTCTTCCTTTACTTCCTCATAGAGTAAATGGGCAGGGCTGGGTTTGCTTTTTACTATCACTTCCACTCACGTGCCTTTTACAACATGAGGATTAAGATGGGCCAGGATTAAAATTCCTGTAATTCCAAGTGTTAGTGATTCTCTTAACACAGGGGTAGGCAAAGTTGGCTCTTCTATGACTCGTGGACTTCAACTCCCAGACTTTCTGAGCCAATCATGCTAGTGACTTTATGACCGGTACTCACACTTATATCTGTTGCGGCATCCCCATGGTCATGTGATCAAAATTCAGATGATTTGCAACTGGTAAGTATTTATAACAGTTGCACTATCAAGGGATCATGTGAACACCATTTGTAACCTTCCCAGCTGGGTCCTGACAAGCAAAGTCAATGAGGGAAGCTAGATTGGCTTAATGATAGCATGATTCACTTAACAACTGCAGTGATTCACTTAACAACAGTGGCAAAATGGTTACAAAATTGGGCAAAATTCAGTTAAGAACTGCCTTGCTTAGCAATGGAAACCAATTGTGGTTGCAAATTGAGGACTATCTGTATTTAAATGAGTGCTGATCAACTTTTTTAATCAACAACTTTTCCCTGTTTTGAAAAGGGAAGAAAAAGATGTCCCCAAGTTTCCCTGGCAGGAGGGAAAATATAGTCCCTGCTCCTTTTCTGATGGAATTCAGAAAGCTGTTCATATCCCTACAACTGCACTTCATAAAAATGCTGAATAAAAGAGACATACTTAGTTGCTATTTCATACAAAACACTTCGTAAATTTAACTCAAGGATTGGAATGTGCAGATTCTGAAAACTTTTTCAGAAAAGTGTTTAGAAAAGTTCAGAAAAGTGGAAGCAGATGGTTTCCAATAACAGCTTATAAAACCAGAATTACCCTTTCAACGACCGCCCTCCAACTGTTGTAATTAAACGAATAGTGCCACAACCCATTGATTCCTCACTACCAAAATGTCAAAGCAGTGATATTGTGCTTAGATTAGTGTAGTAGGCTACTTCCAAGTTATCTGATTTCTCACTCTGCACTTTGGGTTGTGTTCTTGTTAACTCTTTATTTTATCCCTACCTCTTTCCATCACCAATCATTACATTGCAGGGGTGAAATGCTACCGGTTCGGGCCGGTTTGCCCGAACTGCTAGTAACAAATAGTTCCGATTCTCCGAACCGGTAGTAAAAATGCTTTTAAAAAGTAAAAAGTTTTCCACGATCGTGTGGCGCAGCTGATTGTCACAGCTGATGATTTTTTTAAACTTTTTTAAAAGCATTTTTACTACCTATTCCCCGGAACTGGTAATTAAAAAATGCTTTAAAAAGTTTTTTTTTTAAGTCCCGACTCTCGGCTGTTTGGGGATCATCAGAACCTTTTTTTTAACTTTTTTAAAGCATTTAAAGACAACAACAACAGAAGCCTCATTAAATTTAAAAAATGTGTTTTTTTCTATCACAGTCTCTCATGAAACCCTAATAACCTCTCACAAAACCTTAGACTTCCACAGTACTGCAAGTGACAAAGACTGCACTAGAAACTCCTTATTTTATATTATGCTTTTAGAACTGATTGTAGTATGACATAGTATAATTGCTGTTTTCATTCTATTGCACTTAGTTATAAATACATACTTAAATGGTATTACTACTATTCCATTTCATTCACAATCATTCCCACTGATTTTTTATGAACTCCAGTCTAATTTTAATCCCCATGCTATTACACTCAATATCTTATTAACTATAATTTGCAAATGATCAGCTCAGATGTTAACAAATTTTTAAATTCCCATATGTTAACCTGTTCATTCTTTCCTATAATTTCTCTTGTTTACTGTAAGCACTTTACTATAGTGAATAAAGTAAGTTCAAAATCTTTACCACTTCAGAGCAGAGTTCTGAAACAGATGGCATGTTGTAAATAAATATATTGTCTTTAATAATACATCAGTTATCAATTTTAAAAAGTTTTTTTTTACTTTCCCGTAAAATGTATGGCTTTAATGTGGGAAGAGAGATGGTCACAATCAACTTTTTTTTGAAAGTTTCATTTTTAAGGGGTGTGGTTATGTGAGAAGATAGTGTACTTATTACTGATAATACCTTTAGATATTCATTGAGCAAAATAATGCAAGAAAGCCAGACAGAATACATATTTAATTGCATAAGAAAATCTTTGAACTGAGGAATTAAAATTCATTTTAATTGAGGAAATTTAGTTCATCACATCATATCCGTATGTTTAATTTTTCTAGATTATAACAAACCTAATGCCCTACTGTTGTAGAGCTGCACTAAATGAAAAAGGATATCAGTGTGTTTGCTTTGAAACCATTACTAATGGAAAACGTTTACAGTTCTGTTCTTAAGGCCCTCTCTTGCTATTTTACACAGAACTCTACAGAAATATAAACTATTATCCTGTTCGTCTTTCAAAAAGGCACTCAGTCACTTGTCAACAAAAAACTAGTTACATTTATCTAGAGAATTAAAATCCCCAGGGGCTAAATGCTGACCACTTAAGGGCACCCAAAAGTAGAGGCTATTTGCAGCCTATTGTGCATTTCCTTTAGTCTGGGAAGGAGATAATAGGTCTAATAGCTATTGTAGTTATAGACACATGAAGGATAAAGTAACAATTGCTACTATTTAAATGGAGCCACAGAAGAAAGAAAGGCTTCTTGCAACTCAAGGATAATTTTGCTATGTCTGTGTTTATATTAGATTAGAAAGTGGGAAGGAGATAAAGTTATTTACCCCCCAAAAATGAAACACCTGCAGAAAAAATAGAACCCATTTGCAGCCGATATATACTGCATGTGTGTAAGGAGATAAGTTGTGTCTTCAACCTTAAAGCAGCAGTAACGGTAATATTTCTTTCTTGAAGAAGGAAAGAAGGGGGTGGGTGGAATTACATATTATTCCATAAAGCAATGGAAGCAATTGGCAGTACTGTATGGAAATGGAAATAGTTGAGTGACCATGTTTTTCATAAAGAGAGAATTAGAATGATAAATCCTTGTGCCAATAAGGTCCATTGGCAGTAGTAGGGATGAAACTCGAAAGCAAATGTTTTACAGATAGTCCTTGTCTTACTTAAGATTGTCTTACTTATGATGAATGTTCCTTCTTGTCATCATAAAATGTCACATTCCCTCTTTGGTCACATAATATCATTCTGAGCATTTCTGACTGATTGCAGTATCCCACGGTCACATGGTTGTGGTTTGTAATGTTTTTGTCAGTTTCCAGCATCTTTTTAAAGATCTAGCAAAAAAAAAAGCCCATTCAACTCTGTGATTCATTTAACAACCTCCATAAAAATGGTCATAAACAGGGGTGGGTTACAACTTACCTCGCTGCCGATTCCTTCCCTCCCGCGACACGTGGGCACACCTGTGTGCATGCACAGAAACAAAAAATCCCAAAAATAATAAAAAAAACAAAGCTGAAAAAAAGATGGCGACCACATGCACAGTGCCGGAACTTGGCTTCTGCGCATGCTCAGAAGAAGAAGAAAAATTTTAAAAAATTAAAAAAAGATGGCGGCGCCCACGGACCAGCACTGACCGATCCGGTTCGGTGATGTCATTGTGATGTCACCAGTGGGTCACTATCGGTTTGGGCAAACCGGTCTGAACCGGGAGGAACCCACCCCTGGTCATAAAGCCAGATCTGGTCATATGGGTGCAGTCGCACGATGGACAGGGCTTACAACTGAAATTCCAGTCCCAGTTGTGATTGTAAGTCAAGGACTATTTGTAACATTTGGTCTCAGTTAAAAAAAATTATGCCATCTGAAAAGTATCAAATCCAAGATTGCAGATACCACTTGATAAACTACTCTCCTTCCCACTTGTTCATTCTCCCTATACTTGGATCCAAAATAAATTCCTGCTGTCCCCTATTAAATTAGAAACCAGTAGAACAGTTGAACAATAAAAGCAAAAGAAAGAAGCCAGCAAGTTGGAGAAAAGTCAACTTCTCCAAAAATAATATACACAAGATGTTGAGAGCCAGACAGCTGAGGTAGGAAAAGTAGGCACTATAATATATGGCAGGAGTCCCCAAACTTGGCAACTTTAAGACTTGTGGACTTCAACTCCCAGAATTCTCCAGCCAGGGAGTTGAAGTCCACAAGTCTTAAAGTTGCCAAGTTTGAAGACCTCTGTTATATGGCTTTTGGATGAAAGCAAGGTGAAGGAAAGGAAGAACTGCACTGTAGGAAAACTTGCACTGCACAGGGACACAACAGTTCTCTGTGTGTTGAAACATAAGCATAAAAAGATTTGTAAAATATGCCTAAGCTCAAAGAGAAAGATGATAAAATGTATAATGAAAATAATGAATATAACGAAAAGTCAAAATGGATGAATAGGTGAGAAGTTTACAGAAAAACATATGCCGAAGGTTTTCAGATCTTAGAAGAGGTTTCCATAGAAGTACGGTAACTATTTCATGAACATCTCACAGAGACAGTCACCTCTCCAACAACTTAATAAGTTGTCTTATCATAGACACTGCTCGCAAATTGCTGAGTTATCTGTTGGGAAATATGAAATTGAAAACGAAAAGGAATGGAAATGAGTTCAATAAGTGGACTTGACTCACTAACTTTAAGTGATGTAAGTGGCACAGCAATTTCAGTATGCCTAGAAATACGTAATTAAAAAAAGTAAAATAAATTCTGTATTTCCCACTGATTAAAGCCAAGGCATGAAATTGATATTCAGAAATAAATAGCTTAATATATCCATCCTAATCTTTGTTTATAAGTCTAGCTGTATTTGACATGACTAATAGTTATGATGACACTGGGAACTCCTTCTAGTAGGATATCTCTTTGCTGTTAACAAGAAACTAATATCTATCAAAATGATATTTTATATATCATCTACTTCATTCGAAGTAGTGACTAATAATTAAATAAGAATAAATGGAGATCAAGTGTAAAAAAGGCACAAAAAGAAACTAATTGCTGAAATTCACAATGATGCTCTTTATATTACAAACAAGCATAGTTTTTTTCGCATTCCGTTTATTTGGGTAAGATAGAAAACAGGGCAACGGAATAAAATTGTCATATGCCGCTATTTGATCCACCAAAGAAGGACAAAAAGGGAAAGCATGCAAAGCCAACAATAACAAAGAATGCTCTACAGATGTGTCAACACGGAAGACACGATTTGAAACATCAGTGTTCTTTTCCAAAGTACAGGACGCCAAAAGTAAAAGCATTTCTTATGTGCATTGACCTTTAAAAATCAAAGTTCAGTCAATGAATACCTCTGGGGCAAACTTGAGATTGCTCCCATTGTAAATGTCATTACAATCATGTTTGGGCAATGTTGACCATACCATGAAATATGCTACCAATCGTTGTCAACTGACTAGGAGTTGAGATAAAGACATGCCAAGGTCGTGCGCCCCAACCCAAGCAAAATTATATCTCTCAAGTTTAATTTCACACAGCTTTTCGTTTTTCAGACCTCATGTTTTGTTCCAATTCTGTACTTTAAAAAAAAAGGGTCTGCCATGAAAAATTATACTCATTTTCATCTTTTTTGCAGACTTCTCCTTTGATCATCCCAGTACTTACATACTTATCGACACATTGTCTGGACTCAAAAGAACAGGGCAATTTCCATTGGGTTCACAATCTTCCCTTTTTTAGCGAAAGATGTAGAAAATATGACGAATTCCCAAAGGCCTGGGAAGAAGATGATTATCTGGACTTTGGTGATTCAGACCTTATCAGACTGAGATAGTGTTGACCTACATCTCTAGGAACTTTGGACATCCTGAGATGGAGGCATCTGTGATGGTGATGTGGGAATGATCTTGGGAGACAGAAAGAAGAGCTACTGACTAGATAACAATCAGATAAGAGGCAGCTGAGTCCACAGAAGGAATGGAGTCATGGCAAATGTAGTAAAAAATGTGTGTGTGTGTGTGTGTGTGTGTGTGTGTGTGTGTGTGTGTGTGTGTGTGTGTGTGTTTTGCCTAAAGGCCAATGAGGCTGGTGTGAGTCCTCTGTGGGTTTGGGAACCCACCAAAATTTTAGGCAAAGCTACTAGATTTAACAACCTTATTCCACCAGACTCAAAATTTTAGGCCTAGAAAATTTAGAACGCCGCCTTTGATCTGACCTAAGTGTAGCACACAAAATTATATGCTACAATGTCCTACCTGCCAATGACTACTTCAGCTTCAACCAAAACACTACACGAGCTCACAATAGATACAAACTTAATGTAAACCGCTCCAAACTTGACTGCAAAAAATTTGACTTCAACAACAGAATGGTCAATGCCTGGAATACATTACCTGACTCTGTAGTTTCTTCCCCAAACCCCCAAATCTTTAACCTTAAACTGTCTACCACCCACCTCACCCCATTCCTAGGAGGTCTGTAAGGGGCGTGCATAAGCGCACCAGCGTACCTACCGTCCCTGTCCTAAAGTTCCCATGTATTCGAAAAATATCATGTACTCAAAACCATGTTTGTACTTATTATATATTCATATTAATGTTTATACTTTGCCTGTAATCATATACATGCTTGACAAAATAAATAAAATAAATAAATAAAATAAATAAATAAATAACTAGCAAAGGCTTAAATAAGCATTAAGGAGGGAAAAGGGCTCCATCAGAACTAATGCTCTTTTCAAGTACTGTATATTCAAGTTTTCTTTTTAAAAGTGAACACTTCCCATTATCCTTATTTTTATACCATTACAAGTCCTCCTAACATCTGTCTTTCCAGAGTGCCAACAAGTATATTGAATTATCATGCAGACAGAAGTACAAGCAGATGTTCCAATCAGAGCTTCAGAAGTAACAGTAATAATTGAAATTTATTAGTCAATAACGCTTCTTAAATAGCACTTGGTACTTCAAAGAAACTGAGTGTCTTCATCTAGATGTTGCTGAAAAGCCTCCAAGTGCTAACTAGGTGACCTTCCCTGTCAAAGCACTTTGGAAAGGAAATAAAACTAATTACAATCATGACTACCATCCACTCATTTATGCATTATTGAGCAAGAGAAATTATACTGAAGTCACTTGTTAACATTCCAAACCATATTACACAGGAAGGCACTGCTTATAGTAGAAGACAGACAATGGTCAAGGGTTTAAAATCCCCACAAGGCAGGGAGTGGGGAAGGTTACAGATTAAAAATTGCCTATTTTCATTCCAGAATTTTTCATTTCAAGAAAATACAGGTAGTCCTCAACTTACGACCACAATTGAGCCCAAAATTTATGTTGCTAAGTGAAACATTTGTTAAGTGAGTTTTGCCCCATTTTATAACCTTCCTTGTCACAGTTGTTAAGTGAATCGGTGCAGTTGTTAAGTTAGTAACACGGTTGTTAAATGAATCTGGCTTCCCCATTGACTTTGGATGTCAGAAGCTCGCAAAAGTTGATCACATGACCCCATGGCACTGCAACCATCATAAATATGAACCAGTTGCCAAGCATCTGAATTTTTATCATGTGACCAAGAGGGTGCTACAATGGTCATAACTTTGAAAAATGGTCATATGTTATTTTTTTAAACAGTGCCGCTGTAACTTTGAACGGTCACTAAATGAACTGTTATAAGTTGAGGACTACCTGTACTATTTCTGACCTCACCACTTTAATGAGAATAGTGTGGTTCTAAAATTATTCACAGGACAACATCCTAAAGAAAACCAAGCATGAAGGTACTTGGTGTGAGAAATACTACATATGGAACAATGACAAACAATACATGTGAACAGTTGTTGGAAAGATTGTTTGGCCTAAGTACAAGAAAGAGAATGAGCTATTGAAGTGAAGGTGATATAAGAAATGACAAACTAATCAACAATTCCAACTGCACAAGCTTCTGTTTTCTATCAGTTCCTTGATTTCATCTACTACTTAACACCTGTTTTATTTTCTTATTTGTGCTATTTTGGATAGAAAACAACAGTTTTGCTGGTGGATGTTTTTGAGACCATAGAAGCATGGAAAATTTATTGGGTGAACTTGAACACAATACAGCTAGTCTAAATTATATTCCATTAAATATTGTTTGAAATGGGATTGGCCTCAAACCTGCTGGCCTTTAAAAAAGGCCCTAAAAACTGTTCTTCACTCAAGTGCTAGCCAGATGTAACTAAACAAATAGTATTCTGATTTCCAATATTTTATTTTGCTACGATTTATGATTTTATCACTTTCCTTTGTATTTGGTGTTTTAAACCTATGTTGTCCATTCAGAATCATCTGGCAGCCATATAAATTAAATTAATGAGCAAATAAATAAATAAGTCTGACATACAAAGCATTAATTTACACAGCACAATCCTCATATGCTGTTTACGAAATTGAAAGGAGAAAAACCCATGAAGGACAACTGTATAAATGTGGACCTCTTGTTTCTTTTCAAAATAGGAACACCGATAAATAACTGGAAGATATCCGGACTGATTTATCAGGATTTGTCAACAATTCTTCAGGATTAAATATTTCAAATAATCTTACTTTTGACGGTAGCTGTCCGGGTACAGTTGTATAGGATAGCCAGTTCTCCAAACACCTTCCCAGGCCCCATAGTGCAGAGTTTTACGCCTTCTTTTGTAACCTCAACCTTTCCATCTGTCAATAAAGAACAGAGATTAATATCATAAGACTGTCAGAATGATCTTCCATATGTTTTTCTTTATCGTATTCTCTAAATAAAAGCAAAAAGTTCTTACGACATCTAGAGACTTCATAGAAATAAACATTTCACCGCTGTATTTAAGAGGTGTACCATCCATATTATGAATAGCTATCTCAGAAATGAATTTGAAATGGCATAATCATAGATTGGACATCCTTTGGCTGCAAACAGTTGCATTAAGCAGTAATAAAACGTATTACATGTTGGGAGATTGGGTAGGAACTGTAATATAAAATTTTGAAAGGAATTTTTTACTCATTTTCAAGAAATATGAAAAGGGATATTATCAAAAGACAATGTTTTTCATTTCCTTTAAACAACTTACATTTTAGGGTATACTGTATCTGCATTCCACAATATGTTAGCTTTCTTAAAGAAAATATACATATTTTTAAAATAATAATTACTTATTCAAGATCTTACATACAGGCATGTCTAGAAAGGACTGCTATACTGTTTTGAATTAAAATGATAAGACATGAACAATTCATTTTCAAAAACTATGAGATCTATATATTGTGTACACTGCTAATGATGAAGATTAAGGGTAAGGATTTATACTTTTGATTTAGATCTGCCTATTTGTTATAAATATTCTTATAAATATTTCTCCATTCTTTGTTCTTTTTTAATCTCTTAAAGAAAATCACTGTATCGTTTTTGGTGAAAAATATCTAATTATGCCACACTGGAAGATAATCTTGCACCAGATTCCAAAAAAGCATACCATCTTGAACATTTGGCCTTTGTGAAGGTCACCAAGAAATCCGTAATATAATTTTCACTGACTGTATATTATTTATTTGTCTGCATCTATATATATATGAGTGAAGCTACCGTCATATATTCACTTTAATTATTTATTTAACCATTCTTTTAATTACCTCCTCCTCCCTTCCACCTTTTCTTATAGACAATGATGCAGATTGAAATATGTTTTCTGGGAAGGACAGATATATCCTTAATAGCACTTAGCTATAGCACTTAGACTTATATAGAGCTTCACAGTGCTTTACAGCTCTCTCTAAGAGGTTTACAGAGTCAGCATATTGCCCCCAACAATCTGGGTCCATATTTTACCAACCTCGGAATGATGGAAGGCTGAGTCAACCTTGAGCTGGTCAGGATCGAACTCCTGACTGTGGGCAGAGTTAGCCTGCAACACTGTATTCTAACTAATGTGCCACCAAGGGCTTATTAAAGGAGCATATAGCCTAAGCTGGACTTCACTATAATTCTAATTCTAATATAGCCTAAACTGGACTTCACTCTGTCTGAATCTAATATTAAAAATAAACAGGAAACTGTAAAATACGTACTTGGAAGTAATTGACCATCACTATAATGATGGTCAATTACTTCCAAGTACGTATTTTACAGTTTCCTGTTTATTTTTAATATTAGATTCAGACGGATTAACAGAGTTGGAAGGGACCTTGCAGGTCATCTAGTCCAACCCCCTGCCCAAGCAGGAGACCTTTACATCTGCCTCTACCTAGGATCGAACTCACAACCTCCTGATTGTGAGGCAAGAGCTCTACCTCTAGGCCACAGCAGCTGGGCTATCAATCACTCCTGTGATAGCAAGAGTAAAGTTAGAGGGGCAGGGGACTGAATTTTGTTTACAAAGTTGAAAATATTTTATGACGCTTCTTAAAGCTTCAGAAAAAGAGATGTGGTACACTAATAATCTACCGTGAAATTCAACAGACTTTATTGTATGTACTCTGGTTGAAATATGGTTTAAAGCTTATATAAGGATGAATCTAAAACCACAGTGTACTTGAACACTAGGTACAGCTAAAAAAACTAACTTTCAGAATATGATCAAAAGGCATCGTGAAAAGGTGAGAAATCTGTTATAAACTGTAACCTTCGGAGTTATTGATTTCTCTAAAAAAATACTGTAGTCTACAATAGTAGATTTCTTCTTTACTGCTGCCTGTATTTCTTATGAACATTTGAAAGAACTTCCTATCGACTCTGACCACAGCTCCCTGCAGTTTAGTACTGTTATAGTCACTGCCAAGAGCAATAATTATCCACAGTTTCCAAAAGATTTCCACAATATCTGCCATGGTGTGATGCTGGCAACTTCTTCATGTAAAGAATATGATCTACCACACAGCTAAACTTCTTTTCCAGTTGATAAATGGAAACAGCCGAGATGTATAAAATGCAATAAGTGTCACCAATACACTAGATGCATTGCCTTGCATGTAATTAAGGACAAATGAATGGTACTAATAAATTGAGCTCTGTGCATGTGGTTAAAATGAAGTAATGATAACAATAAAAGTACTCTGGTTCCAAATGTTAATAAATAAAGGAGATGGTTGTAGATTTTAAAAAGAGCCGGCATAGTCATACTACACTCAGTATCAAGGATGCAGCTGTAGAGGTGGTCAACAATATTAAGTACTGTATCTGGTGGTGCAGATAACTAACAATCTGAATTGGTCTCTCCACACGTCATCCTTAGTGAAGTGTGGAAACCAGTGACTGTATTTCCTGCATCGGATGAGGAGAGCACATATTTCTCCTTCTGTCTCGGCCACGTTTTATAGAGGCACGATTGAGAGTGTTTTAACAAATTGCATCACTGTTTGGTTTGGTGGTAGCAGTGCCTCAGATTGAAAGTCCCTACAGAGAGTGGTGAGGACAGCCGAGAAGATTATAGGAAGCTCGCTTCCTGTTATTCAGGATACTGCTTATAAGCGCTATGTGCTTAGAGCTCAAAGCATTATTAGAGACCCACACACCCACTTTACTATCTGTTTCTGTTGCTTCCCTCTTGGAGGAAGTTTTGAAGTATTTCTAGCAGGGCTAACAGATTGTGTAACAGCTTTGTTCTCTATGCCATCCGTCTGGTAAACTCACAAGATTTGTTTTTTGTTTTTGTTTTTTTGCCTTGTACATGTATACATCCGGACTAGATTGTGATGTTTCTCTGTGTCATATATGTGGATATGTGGGTATATGATTTGTTTGTTTGTTTGTTTACATTTTTGTCATGTTTATGCAGTGTATATTGGAAGTGGTCACCCTTTGAGAGCTGTATGCAATGAAATTTCATTTTAATGTATGACAATTAGTGTACATGTAAAGTGACAATAAAGTTATTCTAAGTCTGAGTCTAATGTGACAAATATTTTGATCGCTAGTAGTTAAAATGCTATTGAGTCAGAAAATTAAACTCAATTATTGTTCTGCGTTAATATGTTTGCTAACGAGGCGCTAATGAGTGAGGCGAGGCTCGGGAACAGTTCAACTCTTTATTTGGGGGCTTCAGCCCCAGCTAACCAGTGACTCGCTCCTTGCTAACATCTGAGAGAGAGAGCGGCAACCTTCGGTGTGACAGCTCTTTTATAGTCCTAGCTGTCAACGCCTTAACCAATCCCAGGCCAGCAATCTCCCGCTTTTGCAGGAGCCGGCGTAAAGCCAATCAGCAGGCACCTCCTTGGTCACATGGTCATGCCAGATGCGACATGCATGTTTTTGATAGATTTTATTTCTTTAAATACCCTTTTGGAAATGCCATTATCAGAATTTTTTTATAGCTGTGTGAAGATGCACTATTCTCTTGCAACAAACATAACAACAGAGTGAGTTTTCTTTTTTATTGCCATTGATTTCCAAGGTAGAATTTATTTTTGTCCTTCAAGTCAGACACTTAGTTACTCTTCCTAAATCATTTTTGTCTTCCTGTCCTCAGAGTTTATCAGCTGATAATTTCCCAGATAATGTGTATTTCTACACATCAGTGTTCATACAATAAAAGTAATGAACTTTATGAGCCTTTCTTTTCCTTGATTATTAGGACCCATTTCCGTTGCACTCCTACAGATCAAAATTCTTTATATTTGATGCTTATTGCAGCTTTCTGTCTTCCATCCCCCCATAAAATTCCACTGTAGCATATTGTGGCAAACTCACAAAATGGCTGCCTTAAGGAATAAGCTTCCTTTTTTCTAAAATGGATGAGACGGTTAGGCCACAAATCAAACAGGAAAGGATCTGTCAGTCTACATAAGAGGTTACTTAGGTATGTACCCAAGTGAAATATTCATAAATACCTTGGTTCATTCCCATAAAATATTTGAACAAATTGTAGCATTCCATCTCACAGTGCTATTGTGGCATATATTTCTATGCTATATCCAACCTTTTTCCTCTCGTCCTTTTCTTTCTTATCTATCCACCTTTATTAAAGGAAGAAAACAGTTGTAACATTTACTCAGCAATCTAATATCAGGAGTACCAGGTTGTTGACTGCAAAATAAATAAATAAAAACCCTTACTTAGGGTAGGAAAGAATATTCAGCGCCTCTTTGTTTCTTTCCAGTGACCATCTGAGGTTTGCTGCCCATATTTTATAACTATAAAACACTGTTAAATCTTATCTATAAGTTATTGCCCATATTTTATCATCTGCAATCCTTGAAGACAGACAATTCCACATATAGAAGGATTCTCCCCATGTGACGACAGAGCATTAAAAATTCTTCCCCATGCTATTCTGCATTATCACCTATACACTGATAGTTGCAGATGCTCAATATGGAAATCCCTTAAAAAGAATCAAATCTAGTTAAATATTTTTGATTTTTATTATAGTATTTTACTAAATGCATGGAAATTAATTACTGGCACTTGCAATTTTAATGAAGAATGTGATAACTTCTTATCAATCAATAAGTTTAAATATTTTAGAGTCTCAAATTTTAAAATATTAGTATCATACTTAAATAGCTACTATAAATATTAAGAAAGTATGTTAATGTTTAAGTATTGTATTAATTAAGCATTTTGTGGGTATAATTATCAAATAAGACAACTTTTGGGAGTCATAATACAGAAAAAATATTTTAGTTCCTTATTTCTTTTATGTGTCTTCCTTCCTATTGTTCCAACATTAGTATATACCTAGCATAAACCTAAATGTTTTATAGAAAATTTATTTACATTTTATTTGGATTACATAATTTTAGAGGCAAAACAGTACATTGTATTGTAAGTTTTGAACTGGTGCCACCACAAAATAACAACGATAATCAAAATACTGAAAAGTATATTGCAAATGCAATAAAGAGTCATTCATTCATTCATTCATTCATTCATTCATTCATTCATTCATTCATTCATATGATTCAAAAATGAACAAGTCAAAGACTAGTTCAATTAACAGATGGACAATTTAAACAGGACACTTGATAATGTAATAATACGAGAATCAATAGAAATTAAATATTGCATTTCTTGTGAATATTACACTTAGAAAAAGCTGAGGGTTCTTTTTTAATTGGTATGTTCAGAGGTGGGTTCCTCCTGGTTCGGACCGGTTCTATAGAACCGGTAGTAACTTGGCAGCCTGGGTCGCTAGAACTGGAAGCGACCCAGGCCTGCCATGCCCCCCCCCGAGCTGGTTCTCCAAGCGGCACCATAGGTACCGCCATCTTGTTTTTAGCTTCTACGCATGCGCTTTTTAAAGTATTGTGCAGCACGCAACACGCTCCCCCTTCGTGGCGCGTCCCTGAGCGAACCAGCAGCAAAGAAAACCAAAACCAAGATGTTTTGCAAGAATTTACCAGTTGCGAATGTTGACTGTCTTTTTTCTTCTAGTTGTTATTCTATTCAATATCATGGAGGTATATATTCTACAAAATATATTAAGTTGGCTTTACATATTATAACCACTACTAAGTAGCTATGCTTCTCACGACAATCTATATTCAAATCCTTCATTAGAAAACTGGCAAATTAAGCTTTGAGCATATGCAATGCACTCATGTAAAAAATAATGTAATAATAATAATAATAACCCTGATACTAAATTTAATTTAATTGGAAAAAAGTACTATTATTTTGAACATAACCTTCTGCAACATCTAAACTTGAGATTCTTTCAAAGTAAAATTTTAAAACACTAGATTTTGTTCATCTGACAATAATGTTAAGGATGAACTCCTTCAGATTAGTTAGAAAATCTTGTTAATTCTTATATTTGTCACTGGTTTGGTCAATTTCTGACCTGATTCTAACCTGTAGTCTTAAAATGCAAAAATGTAATATGTTTCTCTTTACATATCTTCCAATGTAATATGAATATTAGTGGAATGTCTTTCCTTTTTCTTGTACTTTATACATTCTTATGTAATTTTATATTTTGAAATCTGTAATAGTGTCTCTATTTTCCCGTTTTATTCTGATTTCGTTAGTGTAATACTTTCTATGTTTATTGATTTGTTTGGTGTTTTTTGAAAAAGCATTTGTATAGCCTAAAGCCAAACTCTGGGCAACTTACAACCTACAAATAAAATAATATGTGAAACAATATTATCAGACCTTAGATTCTTACTAGGATGCTTGAGTTGGCCATTCAATCCCACACCATCATCAGTCAAAGCATTTTAATCTGCATTTAGTTTGCTTTTAATTTACAAAAGGTAGAATAGTACACCTAGTCCGGGGGTTCCCAACCTTTTCTATACCCCATAACCCTAGAACGCTTCTGATATATTCTCGCACCCCTTACCTAAGTAAATAATTATATGCATATAATTATACATATACCGTATTTTTCTGAGTATAAGACGCACCTTTTTCCTCCCTAAAAGTGGCTGAAAATTCAGGTGCGTCTTATACTTCGAATGTAGCTTTTTTTTCCAGCCCTAACTAGGTGCTAACAGATCTTCCCAGCTCTTACCTTGCAGGCTTTTTCATTGTTACTCTCTCCAAAGAATGATTTTCCAGCCCTAAGTCTTTGCAGGGTTTTTTTTCATTGCTCTACTTGCTCCAAAGAAGTTGTTTTCTAGCCCTAACCAGGTGCTAACGATCTTCCCAGCTCTTACCTTGCAGGCTCTTTCATTGTTACTCTCTCAGAAGAATGTTTTCCAGCCCTAAGTCTTTGCAGGGTTTTTTTCCATTGCTCTACTTGCTCCAAAGAAGTTGTTTTCTAGCCCTAACCAGGTGCTAACAATCTTTCCAGCTCTTACTGACTTGCAGGCTCTTTCATTGTTATTCTCTCAGAAGGTTTTTTTAAGTCCTAACCAGGAGATAAAATAATGTGCTGCAGCTGCTCCGAATAAGTTTTTTTTTTTAGCCCTAACCAGGTGCTAACGATCTCCCCAGCTCTTACTGGCTTGCAGGCTCTTTCATTGTTACTCTCAGGTTTTTTTAAGTCCTAACCAGGAGATAAAATAATGTGCTGAAGCTGACCAGACTAAGGATGCTAGCCAGATGAATACCTGGTAGGCAGATTGTTTTTCCCTATTTTCCTCCCCAAAAACTAAGGTGCGTCTTATACTCCGGTGCGTCTTATACTCCGAAAAATACGGTACACTATAATTTTGAAATCCCCTGGAATATCGTCTCGCACCGCCCAGTTGGGAACCCCTGACCTAGTCAAAGCATCTTGGACAATTTGAGGTCAACCAAATACTTTTTAAATTTTCCTTTTCAGGAAGCCAAGTTTTCTGACTTAAGTTTTTCACTAGAATTTTCTACAGTATTATTTCACAACCTCTCTCTGTCTCTCTCATTCATATTCCCAAATGCTGCTAGTCCTTTGCCTTGTGCCTCCAGGCAGCCACTTGCATATTTTGAGAGGCACAGCTTCCCTATTGCCTTTATATATTTTTAATCCTTTCCCCAATCTAAACTTCACAAGAGTGGATCTCAGCTTTGTGTACCTTCAAGAATATAGCTCTGGGCCCCAAATTCAGAAATTGTTGTCCTTTCAAAGTTTTATAACTTAAAGAGTTTGGGCATCATTAAGTTTTCATAACTGAGTTCACTGCTTATCAATATGCCATGTATGTAAAAGTTTTAAAACACCACTAAGGTTTGGACTACTTTTTAAGTATCACTCATGGACAAACACTAAAAATTAAGAGTGAAATACATTTCATAAAGGGAGTCTAGAAATATATTCATGGCATTGTTCTCAGCCTCTTCTAGCAGAAGTAGAAAGCCTATCAGGAATGTTTTTAGAATATACTGTGCAATAATAGATATAGTACTTATACACCACTTCACAGTGCTTTACATCCCTCTTTAAGCAGTGTACAGAGTCAGCATATTGCTCCCAACAATCCAGGTTCTCATTTTACCAACCTTGGAAGGATGGAAAGCTGAGTCAACCTTGAGCCAGTCAGAATTGAACTGCCAAACTGCAGGCAGCCAGCAGTCTGCAGAATTAGTCTGCAATACTGCATTCTAACCACTGCAACACCATGGCTCTAATGCCAATTTCTCCTTGCATTGTCATTTTAAATTGGGACCATATCTAAATATATAATATCCAAAGCTTACATGGAATGATCTTGCTTAAACGTTTTTCCCCCCATTTATTTTATTGGCCAATGAGTATTTCAAAAAGCCCTTTACAACACAAATAAATGATTATGCTATAGTCACATGTTAACTGGAATTACAATACCATTTTCTTTTGATCATTATCTATGTTCTTTAAAATTCCCATGATTTTAAAGGCAGTCAATGTGCTATAAATTTGCAAATCTTGCTCAGCACTAAATTTATTCTTTCCAGCATGGATCTCCTTCCCTGAACAGTATTGACTGTGGGTGGAGGTTCATTCTCTGAGCTTGTTAATGAGTTTGTTAATTCCATCAACAGACACATCGACCTACAACCAGCCTACGAACCTCAGAATTCAAATCAACCACACAGCCAACCAGCAATCGCACTGACCCTCAACCAACCCACACAACCCCCCCAAACAGCACTTCACTGCCCAGTGATCTCACCTGACATGATGTCCCCATCACAAGACCCATTAGAAGACCCATACTTGACACACCCACACCTGAACCATCGCAAAACCTACTGATCACACAAAGCCTTTATAAGCAGAAGAACACAGACACGGACATCCTCTAAACTCTGCTGAAGATATTACCTAGCCTGGTAACGAGACATTCAGAAACCAACCTACAAGCTCGGAGATAGGGCAGCATTATCTCAAACAATAGCAATAGCAATAGCACTTAGACTTATATACCGCTTCATGTTTTACAGCCCACTCTAAGTGGTTTACAGAGTCAGCATATTGCCCCCAACAATCTGAGTCCTCATTTTACCGACCTTGGAAGGATGGAAGGCTGAGTCAACCTTGAGCCTGGTGAGATTTGATCTGCCAAACTGCTGGCAGCCGGTGATCAGCAGAAGTAGCCTGCAGTACTGCACTCTAACCACTGTGCCACCACGGCTCAGAGGTGATGCAGACTTTGGGTCCCTTTGGACTCACAATTCTGGCTTGGAGACCAATTGCACTCATAGCCAGGAAGGTTTTTGCACAAGACCACTCACAAAACCTTATAAAATTATTCTGGCAGCAATCATAGATTTGAAAAGAAACATTTTCTGGTTTATTTTATTTGTGATAGCTGGGTATTATGCCTCAAGCACATATTCTTCTAAGTCCGCATAGCTATTGTAAAAGATTCAGCTCCTTAAGGAGCTACAGGTAGTCCTTGACTTACAACCACAATTGATCCGAAAATTTCTGTTGTTAAAGTGAGACATTGGTTAAGTGAGTTTTCTCTCATTTTACGATGTTTCTTGACATAGTTGTTAAGTGAACGTGACTTCACCATTGACTTTGCTTGTCAGAAGTCACAAAAGGTGATCACATGGCTTTTGGAAACAGCAATGGTCATAAATATGAACCAGTTGACACGCATATGAATTTTGATCACATGATCATGGGGATATTACAAAGGTCTTAACTGTGAAAAATGGTCATAAGTCACATTTTTCAGTACTGTAACTTTGAACAGTCACTAAACGAACTGTTGCAAGTTGAGGACTACCTCAACTGACAAGTATAGAGAGAATGCTCACATTAGATCTGAAGCTCATATGCCTGCTCTAAACCCAAATATTGCACATAACTCTATTATTCATTTTACTCCATGTTTTAAAAACCCAATGGAGCATGAGTAGCTGAGAAGAATCTACATGATCTGTAGAACATAATTACTTCAACTCAGGCAAAGAAATTGAAGCAAGGTGCCTTGGCTTGCAATTCAGAGAGGTTTTAGTGCATGAATGAATTTGATGACACCTTAAACTGATCTAAATAAAACATAATCATTTATCAGAGAAACAGAGTTCTCTAATGTAGCAGCGCAGTATTGGGTGCTTATGTTCTAATTTACAACTAGCTGGATAGAGGCTGTGCATAATTTGTTTGCAACCAATATTCATGCTTAGCTCCAAAATCATGATTTGTGGGAAGCACCCAAGTGATAAGTCTCTTGTCATTATATATATATGTGTGTGTGTGTGTGTGTGTGTGTGTGTGTGTGTGTGTGTGTGTGTGTGTGTGTGTGTGTGTTTGTATGTATGTCAAGGACATACATTGGAATCCTAACAAATAATAGAAATAGAAATAAGTCCATACAGCGTACATTAACTGCATTAAAATAATGAACATGATTTGAATTGATCTCAGTAACTTAATGGACACATCCATATAGTTTTGGAAGTTATCACTGTTTTCTTTCAGGATACTTTTGAGTTCTCAATCTATTTGGCGCTACACTTCTATTTAAATGCTAATTAGTAGAAGCATGGGAAGGATCCTATATTTTCATTAAAGTGATGGAACAGGCATGGTTCTGTCACCATCCAAGCTCTGCTCTTTCCATATGCATGTGCAAAGTCACATTATAAGTACAAAACTGCTTAAGATTGCATTGGAATGACACAATGTTAATATTACCATATGCCTTTCCTTACGACTCAGATGCAATCTTCATAGCTTTTCGAGATCAGCTGAGAGCTACGAGATGATATAAAAATAATGAGAATATATTATCAGAATATCTTTAGCTAAATTTCTCTTAAAATAACCAAGCTTTGTCAGCTAGTTTCTTAAATGTTATTGATTTATTGATTTATTAGTGAGATTTATATACCACCTCACAGTGCAAGCACTCTCTAAGCGGTTCACACCAGTAAGCAATGTATATTTATATTGTCCCCAACAATCTGGGTCCCCATTTTACCTACCTCGGAAGGATGGAAGGCTGAGTCAAGCTTGAGCCGGTGAGATTTGAACCGCTGACCTGCGAATCACAGTCAGCTAAAGTGGCCTGCAGTACTACACTCTAACCGCTGCGCCACCTCAGCTCCTTATAGTTATCAAAACATTATTATCAAATGTTAAACAATTGATAAACTTCTAAAGGTGCTGTTGCTGAAAAGTATATTTCAAGTATATTTCTTGCATCTGCTAATCTAAAATAGGACGCAATATTTGCAGCAACCCTTTCTCTGACAGGATATGTTCAGATTTTAAATTGGGATGAGAAACAAGAGGGATATCACTCATAAACCAGGGAGGAATGCATAGATAGGAAATGATATTTAATTCTGAGGACCCGTGTTGGATCTGCTTTAATGCCAAAGGCATTAAATTAATAAACAAGTACCCTGAAAAAATTGACACTGCCAGACACAGACGCTTCCAAATCCAAGCAGAATTCTAATCTACCTATTTATTCATAGGTTCCTCTAAATTAAAATTACCTCGAGAGGCTTTTAGTTTCATAAAGCTCTATTAACTATAAAGAGCAATGGTGAAAGTTAGAAATAAACCATTAGGTTATTAGTCGCTATTACAAGAATTACATGGAGATTGACATCCTTAGAATCAAGCTAATTTGTTTTTCTTTCCTCTATTTGAGGGAAATGACCATTTAATTATTGGGAGGAGAAAATGTGCCTCATAAAAAAACGA
The DNA here is from genome assembly GCA_023053685.1 of Diadophis punctatus similis. Taxonomy (NCBI): domain Eukaryota; kingdom Metazoa; phylum Chordata; class Lepidosauria; order Squamata; family Dipsadidae; genus Diadophis; species Diadophis punctatus. The sequence continues at coordinate 9,543,729 of JALIGW010000005.1, forward strand.
GAACGTCATGATAACACCGTTTCATTTATAGCCCAATTTACTGGAGAAACCAAAGTGCCATGCAGCTAAATATGTTACTTATTTTTTAATTGGTTGATCTCAATATGCGGAATGTATCCTGATACAAAAACAGCCTTTAAATTGTTTTGCAGGGTAAGAAAATATAAGGGTCTGTTTTAAAATTCTTACTGAAGTTAATATAGCTGTTTGCCCCCAATACATAGCAAGCTTTCTGTTTCAGCCTTTCTGCTCTGCAAATCAGAAATAGCAGTACAGCTGCTCCATGACTAACTGAAGAAGCAAGAAACCCAAAGATCAGCTACTGAGTTTGAATTAAGAGAATGAAAATAAATGCAGGCAAAATACAAATTCTTCACTTATGAAAAAGGTGAAACAAGCTAGATTACACTTGACTTTGTGACAATGCATGAGAAAAAGTTCTGGGTTTTATAATTAATCACAAACTGAGTAATAAGTAGTAATAGTAGTACTATTAGTAGTGGCATGGCTACTAAAAAGGCAAATGCAGTTTTAAGCTGCATCAACTGTAATATTTCCAAATTATGTGATGCAACATAACCAGTTTATTCTGCACTAGTCTGATATTGCATCTACTTTTTTGCATCCTATTAGAACACGAGCAAAAACAACCACAACCCCACACAACTAAGAATGATTAAACAATATGTCTTGCAAAGGAAAGGGAGATTGAAAATAATGGACAGAGCCGAGGTGGCGCAGCGGTTAGAGGCAGGTACTGCAGGACACTTTAGCTGACACTGATCAGCAGGTCAGCGGTTCAAATCTCACCAGCTCAAGGTTGACTCAGCCTTCCGTCCTTCCGAGGTAGGTAAAATGAGGACCCAGATTGTTGGGGTAATATAAATATACATTGCTTACTGGTGTAAACCGCTTAGAGAGTGCTTGCACTGTGAGGCGGTATATAAATCTCACAAAATAAATAAATAAATAAAATATGATAGCACTTTCCAAATAATCTGAAGGACATTGCATTAGAGTATAAGACATGGAATAATAGACTTAAATTACAAGAAGGCATATTTCTGGTTGATTTTTTTTTTCTTTTTATGACCCTGTAATCCCTTTATTCAGGGTGGAGTCGGAGCGACTGAATGGAGCTGAGTATTTACCGGCTGGATGCCCTTCCTGATGCCTATGCGGTGTTCGCAGCAGGTATTTTCTCTTTGCATCCTGATAGAGAAACATCTGTCATTGCCTAGTACTGAACTCTCAACCTTCTGAGTAGGAGGGAAATTAATATTAATATTAAGAGGGAAAATTACAATCATAAGAACACTTCATCCATGGACCCATTACCAACAGAGCTCATGTGTTTTCTTTTGCATTATGTTTTCAAGAAGACACTGGATAATCATTTCTAGTAAATATTCCGGATTCTTCTACTGCTGGTTCGCTCAGGGACACGCCACACGGGTGGGGGAGTGCTGTGCGCTATGCACATGCTTCGCGCACGTGCATGCGCAGTACTTTAAAAAAGCTTCTGCGCAGAAGCAAAATACAAGATGGCGCCACCTATGGCGCCACCGAGAGAACTGGCTCGGGTGTATGGCAGGCCTGGGTCGCTGCCGCTTCCAGCGACCCAGGCCGCCAAGTTACTAACAATTCTATAGAACCAGTCTGAACCGGTAGGAACCACCTCTGATCTGGATCCCTGCAAGGAAAGGAGATGGTATAGTACATAATAACTTAAATGGTTCCTTTCAGCTCTACCATGCTATGAAGAATACAGCCTAGCCATCTAAGATTCAGGAATAGCAATATATAGCTCTTTGGGTCAAGTCAGGAATATATCAAGCCTTATTAAAGTGATTTACATCCTTTCAAACTCACTGGATGAGTTTGAGCAAAAATTTGAGCAAATTTTTCACTAAGAATCTAGATCTTGAAAGAGTCACCCACACATTATTTTCTCTAATAGAAATGGTCATTGTTAGTCATTTGTGCTTATATTGCTATTTGTTCTTTCAGTAAGTACGGTAATGTCCAGAATTATTCTTGCATTCTTCTAAGTTAAAACAGCTAATGCTAATAATCTTTTTTGTCTAAAACAAGAGAACATAATGAAGCAAAATTTAATTAAAATATGCCTACATTTTCTCAATGGTTGAAATTGCCTTTATAGCAGTTCTGCTCCGGTCATTTGACTTTTGACCAGAATAGCATTGCTTTTGGAAGTAACTGAAAAGTGTGTGATAAATAATTTAGCTAGTATTTTGTTACTGTTTATAAAGAAATGCAGGGTGTTTTTGTTGCTTTTTAAATCCGCAGGCATACTTTCACTGCACATTTAAAGAGATGAACACATTCCAAGTTCTTATTCTTACAAGCATTTAAATGGAGTGCAGAAAGAGAATAGACAGACAGAAAGAGATGTATAAACACAGAGTCCAATTAATCATTGTAAGGATATTTAAACTTTTTTTTCCCCCTTTCAAGTCAGATTTGACTCCTGGTGAATTTTCTAGGCAACATTTCCATTGCCATGTCATCTTCTAGACCTGAGAAAGAATCACCAACTGGCTTCTGTACTTCAGGCAAGACCATCCAGAGATTTCTTTGCTCCTAGTCTAACACCTTACTCACTGGAGCAAACTGGCTTCCTTTCCACATTTTAATCGACTGAAGTTGCCGAAAGGCAGAGACTGTGCTACTAATTACTCAAAAGAGCTAGTAGCTGCTTTTCATGCATTGAAGCTGAGCTGGACCTGCCATAAATGTTTTTCTCTGGATTTCTGCACAAGCTTAAATGATCATTTCAAATTCTATGATTCCAAACACATTACTTGCCAAAAACTTGCCTATCCTATTTATTTTTTAAGATTCCTATTCATTATTTCTTTCAGATGCCCAAGATGGCAGACATGTTGTTTCCTCTGTCCATTTCTCCTGCCCAACAACCCTGTGAAATGAACCAGGCTGAGAGAGAGTGCAATTTAGCTTTCATAGGTTTTGTTTGTTTTGTATATGGTACTATCTCTGTCTATATTCTTTTTTCACAACTATTTTCCCATACCTTGTTTAAATGCAACTTATTACAAGGGACAGTACATTGTGATGTTGATTTTTCTGTAGCTTACTGTGCCACAGTATTTGGAGATATAAGAAATCCATGACAGATTTCTAAGTAGACCCAGTCCTCCCAAAAGTGTGTGATGGGTTCCTTTCTTGAGTAACATAAGATTTAAACTATAAGCTTGTGATAGTCAAACAAAAATAGCCCCATTTAGACAGCATGTTCTCATGTACACCTCAGCATGTGAGGAATGGTAAGGAATCTTGTCCCTTTCCAAGTCATGTTGATGATATCACAAAAGTCCCAATCTCCATTATGGTCTAGAACTTACTGCTTTCATTTTCCACACGATCTGGAATCCTAATAATATATATTTCCAACTTATGGGGAGTACCGTATTTTTTGGAGTATAAGACGCACCGGAGTATAAGACGCACCATAGTTCTTGGGGAGGAAAATAGGGAAAATAATCTACCTACCAGGTATTCATCTGGCTAGCGTCCTTAATCTGGTCAGCTTCAGCACATTATTTTATCCCCTGGTTAGGGCTGAAAAAAACCTTTTTCGGAGGGAATAGCAATGAAATCAAGCCTGCAAAGACTTAGGGCTGGAAAAACACTTCTTTGGAGGGAGTAAGAATGAAAAAAATCCTGCAAGCTGGGAAGATCATTAGCACCTCGTTAGGACTGAAAAAACCTTTTTTGGAGGGAATAGCAATGAAAACAAGCCAGGAAGAGCCGGGAAGATCGTTAGTATCTCGTTAGGGCTGGAGAAAAAAACTTCGGAAAAGCTACATTCGGAGTATAAGACCCACCCCAATTTTCAGCCTCTTTTAGGGGTGGAAAGGTGCGTCTTATACTCTGAAAAATACGGTAATTCATATACATTAATATGGCATTCTGCTACAAGCAATCACTTTAGATAGGTGGCTGTTCACTGATAACAAAACGGAGAAACCATTCACCACTTTTAGGTGTTGAATTCTAAATGAAAAGAAAATATGGCTACCTATGTCAAAATAAACCTGTTATTGTTATTCCCTTTCACCTGAAAAGTAAAGCTGAGAGGTGATGACTGAAGTTTGGTTTTTTTCCTAGTGGAAAACTTAACCGGTAATCACACTGCCTAATCTAATTCATAATGTCATTAAATATTAAATCTATAGTCAACCAGTTTAAATATTTATTTTAAATATTTAATTCATAACTCACTCCATTTTTTAAACGACCGTTGCCATCATGACATAACAATTTATCTGAATAAATATTGCAATGTTTGTACAAGAGGTAACCTGTGGATTCTACGCAAGTTGATGTCTACAATTTATCTTATCAGCTTGATCTGTCCTTGAATGAGAACCTTGTTTCATCTATTTAGAGAACACATTTCATTACCTCTACGTCTAATTTGAAGGAAAATAAATGCACTTTAGAAGCAATAACTAAAGCCATGTGTTAAGTTATTTTAGAGGTATCCACTATCTCTGTGTCACTGAGGACATTTTATTCATTTCTTAACATTTCTGGTAGTCCATCTAATAATAAAGATGTAGCATATTTTATTCACCTGCCCTACACCGTTTTAATTAATGCACTTTTGTAACAATGAAACATATGTTTGGTATGAAACATACCGAACAAGAATGCAGTTGTTCATTATGGCAGACAGTGAAATATGTCCAAAGGTTGTGAGTATCTGTTTGACAAGGACAATAGACATCTTCCTCACATTCCTGGCAGTTATGTTGGCAGAACAATGAGTATATTTTGTCTTGCAGCAGACATGAATTCTATTATTCTTTTGCATAACTTTTCAGATAAGAAGACAATAAATCCTGAAAAACAATGGCCCTAAATGGATACTTTTAAAAAAATGGACATGGCCCTCTGTGGGTTTCAAATTTGTATAATTTATGCTTATATGACTATACTGCATATAGAATAAAATGCCTATTTGAGGAAAATGAGCTCTCCAATATATCTTTATGGAGGATAAAACTGGATGTTATCTGAGAAAAGTTCTACATTTTCCAATAAATAAAACATATAGTTAAAATCTCTCATATTGTTTCCACTGTGCTGTCGTGAATAAAACCATCAGAACAACTTCACAAAAAAATATCAGTGATTCAACTCACTCATATATACAATTGTTACTTTTTCTCCAAAAACTGTGAACAAGCAAAGCTTCGTGAATGATGGCATATTCAGAGTTATGCACTCAAAATAGGCATTGCAATGCATTAATATTTATTGTGGGGCAGAGGTAGATAGGGGAGTGATTACTTGGCTGGACTGTCATTATGTCAAAAATGGTCCATGCCATGGTGGACTCAGAGGAAGAGTCAGAGGAGGAGACTAAGGACGAACAGCCGGGCTCCAGAAGTGCCAACTGACAATGAGCAGTCAGATTCAGAGTCATCAGACGGATTGCCATCTGAGCAAGGAAAGGAGTTTGGTCCAGCCAACAGCTAGAAGACTCAGCTGCCATTTCTCTCTGATGATGAAGGTGCAATACCCTCGCAACACAAAAGTTCATAAGACTGAAAAGAGAGTAGAGCAAAGACACTCTGAGAGACTGCTTTCAAGGAAGAAGTCTCGCCCCACTAAATGACCTACACAAGGGCTGCTTCTATTAAAATGAAGAAATGTATGGCTTTCTGAAGACAGTTTGTATCATGACTGTGCAGCACTGCTTTCAATATTTGGATGAAAGCCTCTGATCCTACTGATACCTCTGAGATGGAAAGGAGCAAGGGAGAAAGTCTATGATCCTGCTGATGACTCCAATATGGCAGGTGGGTAGGTAGATGGAGAGAGAGAGAGAGAGAGAGAGGGGGGGGGGGGAGGGAGGGAGGGAGGGAGGGAGGGAGAGGGAGAGAGAGAGAGAGGGAGAGGGAGAGGGAGAGGGAGAGGGAGTCACTTCAATAGTGATATGGGTCATGTATAAATGTGATAGATGATAGAGTCTCTGTCGGCGGCATACAAATGCGACAGACAATTTGAGCTACCATACTCAAAAATCAACATTTATTTCCAAACACCAATTAAAATGTTTTTATTTCTTTTATCTTCAAACATACAAAGAATGCACATTGTAACTTTTTCTCAAAAAATTATTCCACAGTCTTAAACTATAATTAAAAAAGAAGAAGAAAACCTTTTCATTTGTCACCAGATGTAACATCGCTGGGCTTCCAGAAGCAATTTCCTCAGAAAAGCTACAGTCATGTAAGATTCTGTGAGATTCCAAATTTTTACCTTCAGAATGCCTAAAGAAGCCCAGATTCCTTCTTAAACTAATTGTCCTGCCTATAATCTAAATACATGAGCAGAATACATGCTTTCTTAGAAAAGCAGTCCGTATTCCACAGTCCTCTGACATCAAAAATTTAACCCCTGAAGTGGAAAACTAACTAACTACCTCTTCCATTATCACCTGGGCATTCACTCCTAGATGAAACTTTTATTTCAAGAGCAGCAAAACAGGACTAAATACAATTTCCGTATGAAATAATAATGTACGGATTATTCCTTACATTCTTTATAGAATTCCTTGCTCCAAAAAGAACATGTTTTGAACACAAGGAGGCTAACAACGCCCAAATGCTAAGATCGATATGAAGCTGGACTGGAAGTGGGCCAGACAAGAGCTCAGAATCTGTTTAATGTGAAATCTCCTCCTAAAATGATGCCAACCATTGTTTCCTGAAAAGGAAAGTGATTGCTGGCAATTTAACTGTTTTCAAGAAGCTTTTGTGCTGTAAGCTGAAATTGCATTCAACATGCCACATTACATTGTTAATGAGCAGGAATCGGGAAAGAAAGAAATCCTTGTGACTTCAATGGTTGCCATTCATTTCATAACAACTTCTCTAGCTTTAAATAACTTAATGGTGGCCAGGGCACCATTTGGAAATATAGTTATTTCCAAATTGACTTGCAAATTTAGCAATAGCAAGTGATGGTTTTTTTGGGCTCTTATAAGCAGCACTCTCATTTAAATTGACCAATTGGGTAAGAAAACTTGTAATTGAACACTGAAGTATTTAAAAGATTTAACTTGCTCAGTAGGCTTACCATTGATTACTCATATAATTGGAGACTTAAAGTGCTTCCTAGAAAATAAGAGGGCCTTCATTTTGGAGTAGTTAATCTCCATATGTTCTCTAATACAAGCTTTAAAGCAACATTGGAGGCTACCTGGGTAATAGAATGCCTATATCCACAAGATACTTTGTACCATATAATCAGAGGTGTGATTCAGCCGGTTCGGACCGGTTCAGGCAAACTGATTGTTAAATTTTTGCACAGTTCAGAGAACTTGCTAATTGCACCACTGACTGGCCCTGCCCACCCCACCCCACCCCACCCACCCCACCCCGCTCCTCCTACCCCTCCCCTTCCAGTCACTCCTTATCTCGCCTCACTTGCCTTTGCCATGGCATAGCAGCTGCTGCTCTCTGGCTTCTTCGCTCGCTTGCCTCGACCACATGGCCCCCACGGCCCAACCCACTTGCCTGCTTTCATCCTGACCTCCCACGTGGCCCAGCTCTCTGCCGAGTCTTCCTTCGCCATTCTCCGCTGCCTCCCACATGGCCCAGCTACCTGCCTGCCTGGTGAGCCTTTCTTTGCCTTTTTGCCAGCGCGAACGGCCTGCTACAGGGCCTCCGTAGGAGTCCCCTGGCCTGTCACAGGCCAAAATGGAGGGTTCCTGGGTTCGATCCAGCCCTTCCAGGCCCCGTTCTGATCTTCCTAGGGCTCCCCCGGCCTGTTACAGGCCAAAATGGAGGGTCCCTGGGCCCAAACCAGCCCTCCCCATCCCATTTCCCATGGCTTTACTGTATTTACTTTTTGAAGAGCTGCGGAAGAGGCTGACCCATGTGGCAGAAAAGCCAGTCTTTTATTCAGACGCCAGTGAAGCTGAACGTGAGATGTAAGGAAAACAGCTTTCCCCATCTGAATAAAAGACTTCAGCTTCTCTGACATGAGCGCCTGCAAGCTTAGTTTGGACCCAGTCTGCTTGCTGCTGACTGGCTAGTTCGAATGAGCAGCTTCAGGGATTGGGGTGTGGCAGCCAATCAACAAGGGCCTTGCAGTTCAGCCCGATGAGACAAAGGAAGCAAGCTGCTCGTTGATTGGCTGCTGTTGCTACCTCAATACCTGAAGCTGGCCCCAAGCAAAAGTCTTTTACTCAGAAGTGGGTGAAAATGTTTTCCTTAGATTTCACATTCTTACAGCTTTCCCATCATCTGAATAAAACACTTCGGCTTCTCTGCCAGTGGGTCAGCCTTGGAGAACCTCAACAAGTAAGTAATCCATGGGATGGGGAGGATTAAGTGGATCTGAGATGCTAGCAAAGCAGCCCAGTCTGTGGAGACCCAGCAGGGCAGGATGGGGTGGGGGAAGCAATTGTGGAAACCCCAGGGGAGCATGAGGTATTTCAGTGGATTGGGGGAGGTCTTAGATGGTCTCCTCCAGCACTAGGACCCACATGCTGTTCCCCAGCCTGAGATACCTCATGTGCATTTAAAGACCTGCACATTTGATTAACAAATGCATTGGGGAAAGCAGGGAGTGATCACGTTCATTTAACGTGATTCAATCAAACAAATCCCCAGATTGTAACTGGAGGATAACTGGTGTGTGTGTGCGTGCGTGTGTCAATCATTATCATCATTCTAGCCATTGTCTATCCACTGCAGGATGAAGGTCTTTTCTGCAGGTTTCCAACCAATACGGTCTTGAGCTTTCTTTTGCCAGTTGTATGTGTGTGCGTGTCTGTATCTGTATCTATGTGTGTGTGTGTGCATGTATGTGCATGGTTATATATATATATATATATATATATTTTGAGAGCGGGCATCAGAATTTGGTTTTTGTAATGTGTGCCAGTGTGTTCACTGAAAAAAGTGACAAAGTAATAAAGAATAGAAATAAAATGATGGGCAATCAATGGAGGATAGAATTCTGCTTTGGTAAAAAAAAACCTCAAAAATGCCATAAATTTTAAAATTAGGCAATATTGGAGCAAGAATACAACCTTCTTTATTGCAACAATTACAGGTAGAGACAGGTTAGGTTCAATAAAATGCCCTAGCTGTTGGACTTGACTTGGATGATAGTGACATGATATTTGCTGATCAATCAAAGTAACAGCTAATTTCCTCCAGAACCTTTCATTAAACATTGAATCAAAGGTTGCCCTTAAGTCTATAAAAACAACATACGGCAAGTTATAATATTTTTCAGCAAAATTATGAAATGTAACACATTAATCTTTCTCAGTAACTCTCTGGTTTAAGTTTGTCTCAAAGATAGTCTCTGTCCCAATGAAATTTGAATGATGATGAGCGCTTGCATTTACCTGGTCTTAATTCTGGATTCTATCTCTGACTTGCTGGAATGCAAAACAAATCCAGAGTAATAATATACTTAGTCACTTGCCCATAATCAATAAATTACTTGCCAGAGTTAATATTTTAAGCTCTTAGATTGGATGTCTTCTTACAACCTCTTGACCCTTGAGCATGCTGGTTTCAGAACTGGTCACTGTACATTAGTCTATGGCAGAGGTGTCAAACTTGTGGCCCATGGGCCAGATGTGTCATGCGCTGGCCATGCCCACACCCATTTTAGCGAAGGGGGGGAAGTCATGATACGTGACATGATGTGATGTCGCGAGGTTTTTTTTTAATTGAAAAAGTTTTATTAGTACAAAGTACAAAATTTTTTTATTTCCCCCCCTTCCCCCCAACCCCCTCCCTCCCCTTCCCCGACTTCCCAGAAAGAACACAGGATATAATCTTCAAATAACCATAAACTAAAATATACTAACAAAACATAAATTCAAAAATTCCTCTAATATATATGTATACACTTTTTTTCCCTAAAAAAAAGAAAACTCCACTTTATCTAAAATCTGTTAAACCATTCTAAAATTCTAACCATATATCATTATTAAACTATATATATCTTCTTAATCTGATACTTTTTTTGAATATAATCAGTCCATCTACTCCATTCCAATATGTATCTTGATGTCGCGAGTTTAACACCCCTGGTCTATGGTAAACTGGTAAGATCAAGGAAACAATAAAAAATATAAATTCCAGTAAAGGATCTTTAATGTTAATCTGAGGTAATTAGATAATCTTGGAAACCTGAATTTTCCAGCCACATTTATAGGGAATTATTGTATTTCAGACAGAGTCCCTTCGAAGCCCTTTCTCCCAGACTTCTCAGGATCTGGACCACATTGCCATTGTAGGAATAATTTTTCAACAACTTTGCCACAATTTCTTACAAAATCTGAGAATAATCTATGTTTACATGTAACTCTGCAACACAGGTACAGAAGTGGTGCAGCAGATGTTGAAATATGTGTTTTATCATTTGCCGGGAATTGAGTGCTGAACAAAAAAATAAAATAAAATCAAAGCAAATTTCTTGTGCAATATTTCTGCAATTTTGACATACACAAATTCTTCAAGGATTAACATCCTTCGGTATTAAATAACTGTAATTTTAAAAACACAAATCTATAACTTGGAAATATATTCTGCTGATTTCTATGGGACTCATTGCTAGTTGAGCAACCTCAAAAGTAGAATCAAATGCGAATTCTATAATGGCTTGGTACTGATTTGTTTATCATATACCATTTGTTTAAATAGCTATGCAGGGCACCAGAGTTATGTTTCTCTTTTTTCCATGAATGCATTCAAGTGACTAACATGGACAGAAAATTGAAGCAGTGTGAGATAGCTGAAAGGATGAGACATATTTAAGCCTTTGATGAACATTTTCATACTAGCTGCTGCGACATTTCCAACCTGCAGACAAAATCAAAAATGGAATGCAAAAGGATATCAGTGTATACCTCCGTAAAATTGGGTTCCCCCCCCCCAAAAAAATCTGAGCCTGTTTTTGTATTATGTTAGCAAAAGAAAAAAGCTAGCAAGTTTGGCAAATATATTTATAGAGCAAAGATGTAGACATAGACAAGAAAGCAAAGAAAAATCAATAGCATAAATGACCATTTGCAAAAAAAAAATACTGTAGCTATACGTTATAAAAATATATTAGGTAAAATGTAGTCTATATGCCTTGACACATAAATGTCATTGAACAACTTAGCTATTCAGGAAAACTAACAACTATCTTACTCTATAACCGTGGTGGCAAACCTATGGCACGCGTGCCAGAGGTGGCACGCGGAGCCATAGAAGCCGGCACGCGAGGGTTGCCCACCGGCAAACCGGAAGTGCGAAAAAACGCACTTCCGGTTTGCCGGTGTGCTGTTTTTTGCACTCCGGAGGGTTCAGGGAAGCTCCCTGAAGCTCCGGAATGCAAAAAACTACAAAACGGACAAACCGGAAGTGCACTTTTCCGTACTTCCGGTTTGTCCGTTTTGTAGTTTTTTGCATTCCGGAGCTTCAGGGAGCTTCCCTGAACCCTCCGGAGTGCAAAAAACAGCATACTGGCAAACCGGAAGTGCGTTTTTTCGCACTTCCGGTTTGCCGGTTTCGTTGTCCCAGGCTCCGGTAAGCCTTTGCGCGGGAGTGTGGGGGTGTGCGCATGTGCAGGGGGCAGCATGGGGGGTGTTGTGCGCATGTGTGGGGGGGAGGGAATGGGTGTGGGCACGCAAGCGCGCCCCCCCTTTTTGGCACACGAGCCGAAAAAGGTTCGCCACCACTGCTCTATAATTTCTGTTATGTTGTATAGTCTCTAAGAATTTTAACAATTCTATTCAATTCAATTGTAATATCATGTGCCACTTAGATTTACTGCTTTTTTGTCTGTTTGCTTAAAACTTAAAATCATGCTCAAAAATTTGGTGAAATCTGTTGGATATCTTCATGAACAAAGACATTCACTTGTGACAATAAGGTGCCTTTTGTTTTTTATCTTTTCTGTTGAAAAAAGACTGCTGTCATTCTTTCCACAAGTTTATAATTGGCATTTTATTTTGTTTTGATATTATTATTAGATTTTATTACAGTACAACTTACATGTGCTTATTTATTGACCTTGGCGAGATAAAGAGTTAAAAGTAGTGATACATAGGCTTGAGATTTTCAGATTATAGCAATAGCACTTAGACTTATATACCGCGTCATAGTGCTTTACAGCCCTCTCTAAGCGGTTTACAGAGTTCAGCATATTGCCCCCAACAATCTGGGTCCTCATTTTACCCACCTCGGAAGGATGGAAGGCTGAGTCATGTTTATATTCCTTTTTTCTCTTTGATTTAAATATAAAGCTGGGATATTACATGAAGCAGCTCAGTTTCTTCCTAATGTTACCTTTTTTAAAAAATTCCTTGCCACTGGCCAAATTAGCTTTTAGAGCTGATAGAAGATACAGTTCAGGCCCACCTAATTTCCAGAAGAAGAAACATTTTGTCCATTTTTGCTCCCAAGAGCAAAATTGTCTTTTCCAATAAATGGAGAAAGATTTATGCCCTTTGTATCTAGTGTGAGCAATACAATATTAGAACTCCTGACATTTTGAGTTTCATTGTAGTAATTATTATTCCAGTTATTCAGCAGCATATCAATACCATAGAAAATTGTACAAGGCAATTGGGTTTCATGTGAAAGCAACTGTGCAGCCTCCGGATTGGAATGGAACAGTAATTTGGGGAAAGAGACTATTTGTCTTTTTATGAGACCATTTAAAATGTTAAAGCCTTCAATGGAAAATCTGCAGGTCTACTCATGAAAGGAAAAAAAAAAGGCAGAATGGCCCCACTCCTGCTTTTCACAATTTATTTTAAAGAGCTCTTACCATCTTCAGTGAAACTGATCTTTAAAAAGGGACTCAGGTGAAACCTTAAATGTGATGGCATTGATAGATTTTGAACCAAAAATAGCATTTCCATAACATTTCCCAGGGTGAGGGCGAGGGATACTGAAAACATATCACACTGCTATGACTAGGAATTGACACGTAGGCATTAAACATACTCCTGAACTTTAATGTACCCTTTCAAATGATTGATTCAAGTCCAAATCCCCTTTTCACTCAAGTGTGGTTGCTTATAGATGGAGCTCAATAATGTTCCATGTATGAAAAGATTTAGATTTTTTTTTAGATTTATTATTAGAGTTGGAAGGGACCTTGTAGGTCATCTAGTCCAACCCCCTGCTCAAGCAGGAGTCCCTACACCATTTGAGACAGATGGCAGTTCCCCCTCAGACAATTACACAGGAAATAGTATTTTATACTATTTATTATATATATTTACAGTTTTTATATTTAGTATAATTTGATGTCACAACCCTTTTCACATACTGTACATAGATCCAGAATTGGCCAAAGAATGCATGACTAAATTGTTCCATAGCACACCTGGCCTAACCAAATATACCAAAATTGAAACATCCAGAATCATGGATCTGATCAACCTCTTCCTAACCACATACTTTCAATTTGATGAAAAAAACCTATCTGCAAATCAAAGGTACATCCACGGGATCACAGTTTTCAGGACTCATGTGAAGATCATATTGCAATGTCTGGAGTCGATACACTCCTACAGATACAACCAGGGGTGGGCTGCTGGGGGTTTGCAGGGGTTCGGGATAATCTCTAGCTAAGATTCTGTGCAGTTTGGAGAACCCCCAAATCCCACTCCTGGCTGGCCCCTCCCCTCCCAGGAGTCCCCATGTGGCCTGTTTTGGATGAAAGTAAGTGCAGGGCATGCGTGGAGGCTCAGGGAGGGTGAAAAACGGGCCTACCGGAAGTTCAGAAAGTTCGGGAAGGCCTCCAGAGGGCCTCTGGAGCCTGTGGAGGCAGTTTTCGCCCTCCCGGAGGTTCGAAGAAAGCCTCTGGAGCCAGGATGTAAGCTGTTCCAAGTAAAGCTGCCTTTTGCAATTGACTGGTGGTGATTTTTGTCAATGCCAATGGTGTTCAAGTGGTGCTCCAGATAATGTGGAGAGAGCTCTGTACTTGGGATCTTGAGCTCTTCTATGAAAAGTGGGATATACTCTAAATAAATGTGTTTGCATGGAGAAGAATCATGCTGTGCAAATGGTCTCTGTGGCTGGAAAAATACATGAAGGCAGTCAGGGAACCTTTGAAACAGCTGTATTCCACAGGTTACAGATGCTTTAACTCTTCAGGGGCAACTGTTTTACTCTCATTAACCCAGTAGGATGATTTGCAGAGTCCTACAATGACATTGCAGCTACTAAAGTTAGAAAACAAAAAGTCAAGAAATACCATTTCCCCAACACACAAAATGTCTCAGTTGAAGCAATGAAAAGTCTTTCTGGCTGAGGAATTCTGGGAGTTGAAGTCCACAAGTCTTAAAGTTGCCAAGGTTGGAGACCCGTGCAGTATATGATAGGACTTGAATCAGAAATTTGAACAAGTTCAGCAACCACTTTGTGGCTGACTGCTGAGTTTCCCCTCTTCAGTAGGAAGTGTTGAATTTTATTTCATTTTCTTCCCCCAAATTTGGGGAAATTGCACTGCTGTTATGTAGCAGCTTGCTGATGAATATTGACTGCAAAAAGAGTCTGCTTTTTGGGTTAGTTCTGAACAAAATGAGTTGCTAGGACATATGTGTGTTCGGAATCTCCTGCAGGCAGGAAGAAAAAAAGGCTTCCCATAAACAGTAGAAGCCTTCTACTTTTGCTTCCCCACGAGAAAAGTGATTTTTCTACTATTAAAATTCAGATTTTAGATTATTCCGCTATGAAATTTGAAATTGTCCGATTATTCATGAACTGGGAGAGCCAATGGTAACAAGGTCAGCCAATGAATAGGCATAGCAACTAAGTCAGCCAATGGGAGCTAAACACATCTGAGTCTGTGCAGAGAATCGAAACTGAAGCTAAAAGGGCTGGGCATGGCTCAGCCCACTCTGTCCTCTTGTCTGCTCTGAACTCTGAACTCTGAACTAGAAGCTGCTTGTGTTTCACTTGTAACTGTTGCTACATTGAAGAACAGTAGAAGACATCTACTGTTGTCCTACTATCGCAGCACCATTGAGAGTGTCCTGACATATGGTATTCTAGCATGGCATGGGAGCAGCTCTGCAGCAGACAAAAAAGCTCTACAGAGAATTATTACAACTGTCCAGAATATCACTGGGCTCCAGCTACCAGCCCTGGACGATATCTTCGCATATCGCTGTTCTAGGAAGTTGCACAATATTCTCAGAGACCCTTCTCATCCTGCTTACAATCTTTTTGGACTGTTGCCTTCTGGCAGAAGATGCAGAACAATTAAAACTCAGACCACACGCTTTCTGAACAGTTTTTATCCAGAGCTATAATTGCACTTAATAATGAACTAAAGGGATGTTGGACAGTATACTTGGTCTGTTGTATGGATGTTTGGGTAATTTAGGGTGGGGAATTTAGGGATTGTTATGTTTGTTGGGGACTGGTCTTGAGGCGTTATGTGAATTTCGTTGTATGGGTGTACTGTGTATATTAAATTGATTAAAAATTAACTGTGCTAATGGTATTGTAAATTCATTGGTTATTATGTTTATAAAGAAGTTAATGAATCCAGCTGAATCAGTTATCTGTTTATGCTTCTGGAAATTGATTTTTCTGCAACAAACTCTGACAGAAATAGGTACTTAAATTTCAAGAACATACATTTCGGCCCTATTTTTCATCCACCACCATAGGTGCGTAGCAGGGTTGTTGAGCTGTGACTTGCCAGAAAAGCACTGACATTCCAGGAGCCATATCTCAATGGCCATTGCAAACATGTTGCAAGAAGAGCTTTCCACCACATGGCAGCCTCTAAAGCACTGGTTGATCGTGCCACCTATCCATTGCTTGAGGGATTTTGAATATTCTTCCTGCATTCTCTAACTCACCAACTACAAAGTGTAGGGGGAAAGGGACTGCTTTCTTCACAGCACTGGAATTGAGCAAGCTTTGAATGTCTGGTTCCCCCCTCACGTTTTTCTGGTATTTTCTTCTTCCTGTTTTGGGGGCTTTTTTAGTGTTTCTATAACCTGGAGCCAACAGGAACTTCTGCTGTACTTGGGAAGGAAGGTCAAAGACAGAAAGGAAATCCCTTCCAAGCCTCCATGAATCTTGGCCAGGCCTTTCCATATGAAGGGGAACAACTCTTCCATATCAGGGGTGGGTTCCACTTACCTTCGCCACTGGTTCGCATCGCGACGATTCGAGTACACTCGTGCGATTCGCCTTCCGCGCATGCTCAGAAGCAGGAATGAGCCCTAAAGACAGCTAAGGAGCTTATCAGCTGTGCTTCGAGCAAAGAAATAAAGGTCAGAATTCACCCACGGGTGGACGAGAGGCTCTTTTCAAGCCATGGAAGGGGAAAAATTTGCACAAAATCAAAAAAAAGATGGTGGCGCGCACGGACCGGCACCGACAGTGACATCACCAGCGGGTCATTACCGGTTCGGGCGATCCGGTCCGAACCTAGAAGAACCCACCCCAGTTCCATATTGATTCTATCATTCCAGAAACTCATTTGTGTTAGGTGTTTTTTTTAATCTAGTTGTCTGTCCCTACCTCATATTTATCCATCCATCCCATTCCGATGATTAAAACAAGTCTACAGAAGCTGGAAGATGTTACAGCATATTTTCAGGAAAGCTGGAATCTCATCCGAGAAGCCAAAATAGGGAGTAAATGCTCTTGTTTGTTTCAGTAACATTTCCCAGAAACCTAAATGAAATATACATTCTCATACACTATCAAAAAAGTTAAAACTGTATACAGGGAGTCCTTGACTTATGACCACAATAGAGTGCAAAATTTCCATTGCTGAAACGTTAGTTAAGCGAATTTGGCCCATTTTACAGTGCTTCTTGCCACAGTTGTTAAGTGAATCCCTGCAATTGTTAGTAAACACGGTTGTTAAGTGAATCTGGCTTCCCCGTTGACTTTGCTCGTAAGAAGGTTGCAAAAGATGGTCACATGACCTCGGGGCACTGCAACCGTCATAAATATGAGTCGGTGTCCGGATTTTGATCATGCGACCCTGGGGATACTGCAACGGACGTAAGTGTGAAAAATGGCCATAAGTCACTTTTTCTCTGCCGTTGTAACTTTGAGCGTTCACTAAATGAACTGTTGTAAGTCAAGGACTACCTGTATATGCCTATCATCTAGTCATTATTACATTTTGAATTCCATTTTGAATTGTCAGAATGTTTTGAATGTTACTAATCAATTAAGCATTTCTGGTAATAACGACCAATGGCATGACTATTAATTTGTTTCAGTTTATTTTTCACCTTTTCGGATAGTCCATCTCACTCAGAGAGGGCGTCTGACTATAAAAGCTTTAGAACTATATACATCTATTAAAAGCTTTATTACTCAGGATAACACCATCGTATACAGAGGTTCAATGACTCCTAGAAGTATTTATTAACACTTAAATAATTATGTGAAGACCAGAGAATACATACAGTGATTCTCTCATGTAAATCACCTCTAAGGTTGGAAAGTAACAGTATGTTTTCTCAATTGTTGCCTAAAAACAGCCAAAGGCAGTGGAGAGATGAGGGACTTTCCTTAGTGAATCAGTATGAGATGGGAATAATTAATTTCTCCCACATTTTAAACCCAGACACCCACCAACTGCTTTCAATCAGGAAAACAAAACCAACCATGGAAGTATCCAAGCACATTCATGAACAATATATTAAGACAGCGGTTCCCAACCTGGGGGTCGCGACCCCTTTGGGGGTCGAACGACCATTTCCCAGGGGTCGCCATGGCATCCTCAGCTCCCCCCCCACTGCCACAAGCCTGGCCATATCGCACCCCACAACCCGTGCCCCCACCCCAAAAGCTACAGGTAGACGGGAGAGACTCTGAGAAGGGGATGGCTCTCTCTGGGCAGCCGCATGTCCCAGCCCCGCCGAAGTCGTGCACGCCTTTTGCGACGGGGCTCAAAAAGCTCACAGAGACAACATGCGAAGCGAGCGGAGACCTTGCATGGATCTGGAGACTTCACCTGGACGCCGCCATTTGGGTTCTTTTACCCTCTGCGCATGCGCAGAACACTTTGTGCATGTGCAGAGGGTAAAAGAACCTAAATGGCGGTGGCGAGGCGGGTCGCGGTGGGGGTGCGGTGGCGGGGCGTGGGTCGCGGCATTAGGAAGGTTGGGAACCGCTGTATTAAGACATCCCCAAACTGTAAATTACCATCATAATAAAAGCTAGGAGAGGAAAGTAAGTTTAATATGAGATATTAGAGAAATAGAGGAAGCGAGAATCTATAGAAAATACAACAGTGATTAATTTCACTCACTCAGCCTCTCGGTTACGTAGGGGAGCAGTCACAATGTGGAGAGAAAAAGATAAGCAAAGGCTAAAGGAGAACAAAGGATCTCTAGTAAACAATGGGGAGTTAGAAAAGTCCAGAAATAAGCGAAGAGGATTTGATAGTACTCAAAAAAAATTGTCGCAATGCCCATATAATTTTACAGAAGCAGCAAACATAGTTTGCATGCAAGAATGCATTCAATTCCTAGCATCCCCAGATAGGCTAGAAAGATTATGACAACTTTAGAACTAGACAGACTAGTTGAAGCTTCTTATGTTCTTTTTCCTTCCATTATAGAAAAAAAAAGTTTCTTTGCAAAGTAACTGAGTAGGATACAATAAGATGTGCTTATTGTACAGTGTGCTTGTGCTGGTACAAAAGATTAAAGGATGCATATAAAGAAATAAAACAATTTATGTATTCAGAGAACCAAATAAGGATCGCCAGATCACTGATTATTTCACTTGCCCTTTCCTCTTGCATTAACGGTCGGGTAGGGTGTTTGGATAAAAGAGGGATTAGCAGCACAAGCTAATAGGTGGAACAGAAAGGAAGTTCTCTGCAAGTGTGAGCCAGACTCAGAACAGAATCAAAATTGGTTTCAACTTTTATAGTTTCCTTGTTGATCACAATATTTCTAAAATACCCCTTTCTTGCTAAACCCACTGGTCCTTATCTTAACGTTTTTATCATTTAGCTTCTCTGATCTATAGTTATTTAGAACTGAGGTGACCCGTTGTCTGTATGCTCCATAGTCCATGGCTGCATCCTCCAGAGACCTCCAAAAGCTTCTGCCAAGCTATAGAGACTTGAAATTGTAAGAGAATGAAATAATAACTGGAAAGAGGTCATATTTTACAAAATCATCACTAAACTCATTGCAGCTGCTTTGAGTATGTACAGCAAATTGTTTATAGTTATAGTTACAATGATGATGAAAAATAACTTTGCAACCAGTCCTTTCATTTATAGTCCTTGACTTATGACTTCAATTTTAGTAGTTAAGTGAAGCAGCAGCAGATAAGGGAGACATCTATGTGACTGCTTCAATGACCAGTGTTGTGGTCCGCCAGCAGCCTGCGGAGCTGGCAGCAGAGTTGGACAGTGAGGAGGCTGGGAAGGAACATGGGCCAGGCCTGGAGTCTGGAGAAGGCTCGGTGCCAGAGGCAGAGATCCAGCCTGGGCCATCTGGGAGGTCTGTGCTGACTGTCAGCTTACAGAGGCTGACAAGAGCAAGGCAGAGGAACAGGGGGAGCCTGTTCCCAATGCACGCATGCACAGAGCTGCCAGAAGGCAAGTACAGTTTCGGAGGAAAAGGACTACTTTGGAGTAAGGCTTGGAGATGATTGGCCCATCCCATCTATATAAATAAAAATGTAAATGTTCATTTGTTCAAAATCTTAAATCTCCGAAAGTTCTTCACCAATTGCTTTGAAATTTTGACACAATGTTGCATTCGAATACGCGCATGTTTTTATATACCTATATTATATAGATGTCACACCTGTGACAGGTAAAAACATGCTTTTTTTGAAAAACAGCGCCATCTGTTGGACGTAAAAGCAACACACGCTATACTAAATATTTTGCAGGACGAATTTCATTGCCTCATAACTTCTGCAATTTAGTGACGTCAAAAGAAGAATTGGTTGAAAAAGTATTTCTCAATATTCAAACCAATTATAAGAATCACGATTGGCTGAGTGAACGACCTATTCTTGCGGCCAAGAACAAAGACGTCTACGAACTTAACAATATTATTCACTCTAACATTCAAAGCAAGGCAGTCACACACGAGTCCGTCGACACTGTTGTGGAAGCAGATGATGCGCTTAATTATCCAACAGAATTTTTGAATTCACTTGATCTGCCAGGGATGCCACCACACGTACTGCAATTGAAAATCGGAATGCCAATTATCATGTTGCGAAATATCAACCAGCCAAAGCTTTGCAACGGCATGCAGCTTGCAGTAAAAAAATTAATGGCCAACGCCGATTCGAATCAGGAAATCCTTTCACAAAAGATACATAAAAAGCAGCCCAATTATTACCTATAAACTAGATTTGCAGTAGGGAGGGAAAGAGAGAGAGGGAGAGGGAGGGAGGGAGGGAGGGAGAGAGAGGAAGGGAGGGAAAGAGGGAGGGAGGGAGAGAGGGAGGAAGGGAAAGAGAGAGAGGGAGGGAGGGAGGGAAAGGGAGGGAGGGAGGGAGGAAGGGAAAGAGAGAGAGAGAGGGAGGGAGAGAGAGGGAGGGAGGGAAAGAGAGAGAGAGGGACGGGAGGGAGAGAGGGAGGGAGGGAAAGAGAGAGAGAGGGAGGGGGAGAGAGAGAGGTGTGTGTGTATATGTGTGGGTGATTTTGAATCATGGCGGATATGCCATTTCAATTTAAGAGATTACAATTCCCAATTCGATTGGCGTTTGCAATCACCATCAACAAAGCTCAGGGCCAATCTTTAGAATTGTGCAGTTTAGATCTAGACACGTATTGCTTCTCACATGGACAATTATATGTTGCGTGTTCTAGAGTCGGCAAACCAGACAATCTCTATATCTGCACAGACAATGGAACAACAAAAAATATTGTATACCCACAAGCATTGTGAAATTAAACATATTAGAAACGTGCACTTTCTCTTTTCTTTCTTCTCCATTTAACCAGACTGAGCCACAGCAACGCGTGGCTCGATACAGCTAGTAGGAAATAAAAGTGGAGCAAACAGATGTGCTTGTTGCAGGAAGCAACTTTGTTCAATTTGTGTCTCAGCCTTTCAATTCTGACACCGTGTTTCTGTTTGGCCTTGCAAAGCTCCTTGCCAATTAGGTCTTTGGCAGTGTGTCAAGAGAGATAAAGGTTGGTGATATCAGCCTTCTTCTGAAAGACTTCTGTCAGACTAATTAACATTGTTTGGGACTTATTACGGCTGGGAATGAACATAATTCACAGCCGTTAAAATAAAAAGAGGTTTTGGGGACTCCGTTTCTGCTTTATTATTTATCAGGAAGCCTAGGTCAGAACAGACCACAATCCTGGCATTCCCAGTTGCAGTTCAGTGATCTCCTGAATCATTAAGTGGCAGAGAAAAGTGCATGGAGCTGAAATCCTCCTGGCAACCAGCCCTTTCACTCTCGGAGATTCCTGTTGCCCGCTGAAAGATTTTAGTTCCCCTCCGTGCATCCTTCATGGGATTGCAGGAACAGACATGAAATTTCCGCTCCATTCCTGCAGTCTACTGAAGGATTGCTCCTCCCCTCTAGGCATAAAGGGGCAATGGGGATACAGGAATAGAACTAAAAAATTCAGGATTTCAACTCTGTTCCTTCAATTCCTGCAGGAGAGCAAGGTTCCAGCTCTCCTCCATCCCCTTCAGTTGCAATCTTCCCTGACAGCTTCCTCATTGATTTTCTGAGGAAGCCAGCAGAGAAAATTGGAAATGGTGATGGGCAACTTGGCAACTGGTCAGATGCTGGCCATATTGGCCTTCTCCAGCCCCAGCCCCAGCCCAAGATGCTGTGAGATGATTATGGAAGGAGCTGGAAAACATTTTATGACATCAAGAAGATCTTAATGGGCCACAAAGCACCTTGTACAAAGGCTGCTATAACTTTGAATAGCCATTAAGCAACTAGTTGTAAGTCAAGGACTACCTCTAAAGCAAAGGAAAGCTGAATAAAATTAATAAGCACAGTTATGGTTTCACTTAACAACCACTCTGCTTAACAATGAAGATGCTGGTCCCAATTATGGTTGCTAAATGAGGACTACCTGTATGTGCATAGAAAGCTTCTTCTAATGAAAGCAAAGCAACCACAAAGTACTCCTTCAAGTAGTCCAGTATAGTAGTCCTAGTATTTACTTTTAATTTGATGTGAAAGTTGAGTTTCATTCTTATCCAACCCATACCATTCAAAGGCTAAGAAGAGCCCTCTTCTCAAAAAAGTTGCATATTCCTACTTTAGAGATTATATTCTTGGGATAGTTGATCATCTCTTTTACCTTCTCCTGAGATAAATGGTTAAACCTACCCTGAATTGTTATCTAACCATCATCAGGCTTTTGGCATCTTTGCTGGCTTTAATACTGGCATCACCCTTGCGGGAATTATTGCGACTCACCCTCTTACCTAGAGCTTTTGGGAATGCTGGAAGCCACAAAGTCATAGGGAAGATTAGTCTATTTCTCTGTGATTTTTGCACTAAGTGTTCCACCACTTTTTCTGCATGTTTAATGCACAGAAGCCTCCACTGAAATTAAGTTTGCATTTACATGTTTTCAG
The DNA here is from genome assembly GCA_023053685.1 of Diadophis punctatus similis. Classification (NCBI taxonomy): domain Eukaryota; kingdom Metazoa; phylum Chordata; class Lepidosauria; order Squamata; family Dipsadidae; genus Diadophis; species Diadophis punctatus. The sequence goes on from JALIGW010000005.1 coordinate 9,566,344, forward strand.
CTGATAGGCATCCTGTTTATACATTTCTGAGCTCAGAATTGCTGACTAAAATTTTGAGGCAAGCATGAACTGAAGTATAATTGCATTTCAATCTATAAATTAGTCCAAGTTATATGAATTCAACTTGTTGCTTTTTAAATGCAGATGAAACAAAACAAACAAACAAACAAACAAACAAACAAACAAACAAACAAACAAACAAGGAAGGAAGGAAGGAAGGAAGGAAGGAAGGAAGGAAGGAAGGAAGGAAGGAAGGAAGGAAGGAAGAAAAAAGCTTAGGAAGAATCACAGTTTGGGTTTTTCCTATGTGGATGTTACTCCTGTTCCAGGAAGAGAAAATACTGGAGGGAAAAGTAACTTCATCTCCAGCTGCTCCCCCATTCCCATGGCTCTTTGATGCTGGTGGTCTATGAAAAACATTGCAAGAGTTCCCAGTTAAGCAGCTGTTAATCTACGAAAGGTGCTGATTATAATTCAGCTCTTGAAGATTGTCACTTAATGTTACTCAACTGAAAATAATTATTATATTACGGCATTGTTGATGCTCTATATACTGTGTAGCATCTGTAAATACTCATTTACAAACGCACTCTGTCAGTCATGAAATGATATCATATATGCTTAATAATTCAGCTCATGCAGACGAACCCTAAAAGCCTTCTTGCTTTCTCTCAACCAATAATAACCAATAGCGCTTTCTCTACTGCAACGAAGCACTAATTTTAGCATGAAGACACTTTAAGCCAGGGGTGTCAAACTCGCAACGATATGTTGTCGTCACGTGATGTATTGAAACTTTTTTCCCCTTCGCTAAACTAGGGTGGGCGTGGCCAGCGTGTGACAATTCTGGCCCATGGGCCGCAAGTTTGACACCCTCTGCTTTAGGCAAAAGCAGTTGACTAGCCAATCAAATATGTTTCGCTTGCTTTTTCAAAAGCTTCCAATATTTATTTAGGAAATATGCTTCAAAACAGCATAAAGAAATGTCTTGCTCTTTAAGCCAGTTAATGTTTAATCTATTTAATACAGCAGATGTTTAATCTATTTAATACAGCAGATGGCTATGATAAAGAAAAGAAAGGAAAAATCTGGAGACATCTCCCCGAACCATTTCTATTACAGCTGTTTTTAAACAATGTGCGAATTGGCAGAATTTACCACACCGGGTCCTGAACTACGTATCAAACAGCAAGATATTTTGTGATCGCAGCTTATGGTATCATTTCAAAATATAAACTGAATTTGTGCAAATGTGATTTGATGGTTCTATAAAAGTAAACGCAGTCTTGCTTTTTGCAAATAGTGTGCCCAAGACTTGCAAAATTGTTTTGGCAAATGCAGAATTTCAAGACTAGGCAATGCAGTTATGGTAATTAACCATGTCACCCACCGTTACCTGTGAAGAGGTAAGACCAATCTATCCTTCTCTTTAGCCACAAAGCTTTTCATAGCAGCTTACTGATATCAGTAATGAAACAGGCCCTATCCTTAGGTATCATGACACACAGAGTGAAGGAATGAGAAGGGAGGGGCAAACCCAACGGAGGTTATTGAGAGCAGCATTTCAGTCATGCCTCAGTCTAATCTTGTTTTAAAAGGATTATCTAGGGCTCCGAGTATATACTAGCATATCTGAGAAGTCCACGGCTTACTTCTCTATGCATCTTAAGTCAGTGGTGGGTTCCTACAGGTGCGGTCCACTCTATAGCACCGGTAGCGGCCTGCTGGTGACGTCACAGTACCGGTGCGGTCGGTTGCCAATGCCTGGGCGCCGCCATTTTTTTTAAACAATTTTTTAAATTTTTTTTAAAAATTTCTTCTGCGCATGCCCAGAAGCCAAGCTTCCGGCACTGCGCATGCGCTGCCTTCCTACCCCACAGTGAGTCCAAGCAGGTGAGGATGGCTGAGGGAGCGTGTGAGATGCTGAAAGAACGGGCGGCAGGAGCTATCTCCATTCCCCTCCCTTCAGCAGTCCGAGAAGCCACGAATGCAAGGTGATGATCCTAGGCATTTTTGCATGTTCGAGGCTTCTCGAGCTGCTGAGGGGAGGGGGAATGGGCGGCAGGACCTATCTCAGTTCCCCTCCCTTCAGCAGTCTGAGAAGCCATGCCCACCTGGTCACATGGCCGGCAAGCCACACCCACAAAATAAGCCACACCCACAGAGTGGTAGTAAAAAAATTAGGAACCCGACCCTGTCTTAAGTGGACAAGAATGATTATGTCATTCTGTTTTCCAAAAACTGAGGAAAATGACCATTCTAATGTTTGATCAGGCCAAGTTAGACATTCCCTCAGCAGAAATTCTGGGATGGAATTGACACCGCATACACCACAGTGGAGTATGTTTCATAGTCCTGTAATGGAGGAAGGTACATGCAGATTTGATTCATTGTGCCAATAATCCAGGCTCTAATAGGACTTTAGTATTCACTCCTGCAGGGCAACAATGTGACCATCATTAAATACTGATTACTTTTATGAGGCATATAGGGCAAAGATGAGCAAGCAATCCAGTTTATCTTACATATCAGCCATTTTTATCAATGGCGCCTAAATAAGAAGTCACTACTGGCGACAAGGCCACTAAAACATACTACAGATCTCAGCAGACATGATTCATATTTATGGTGCATTCATTTAAAAACCTATTTGTCTTCCTTTTGCATTATAACAGCATCCATTAAAACAAAACTGAGAAACACAGCTGTTTCATGAACTGTCTCAGAATAAATCAATCTAGGTAAATGAACTGCAGTTCTCTTTTGAACAGAATATCACTATTAAAGCATTCAGGCAAATGGAGCAAATTTAACCGGGGATCCAAAAGGTTATAATAATATTTTGTATTTCACATAATATTTGCGAGTTTTCAAGTCAGGTTTCATGTACAATTTGGATGGACTACTAGGAAACAGCACCACTTCTGTCTTGCAGTTTATTTTCAGGTATAATGTGCAATGCTTATTTTGACTTAGGGAAAACTTTGTCCAGGTGTCAAAGTTTTTTAGAAACTCTTTCCTTGGTTCCAAAATCATCAGAAATGAATGTGAAGAAAGTCTTAGTATTGGCTCTGAAATTTACTCTTTCCATAATTTTATATCCTTCACCCAATGGATAAAAAATATTTTTTTATATAAAAAATTTCTAAACTTATCGGGTACCCTTCATTGCAATATAATTTTAGTAACATTTTTAATCTGGTTGCCATTTCTTTTGACTATTTAAATGCTTACTGAGAGTTTTATACAGTTTCATTAATGTTATTTATTTTCTGTTATAAAACTATTGTTAATTGGCTCATACGCTTTAGCCAAAAGGCAAATATAAATGGATGAAATAAAATAAGTAGCACATAACAATTTATGGCAAGAAAAGTTCACACACAGTCCATGTGGCTTATTGACATGAATTTTTGTTCTCCCCAATCATACTGCCAACATTCAATGGCATAATTTTCTTTCTTTTGTTTTATTTTGCACCAAGCTCTAGTTTAACAGTTATTTTATGCTGTATAAAACAAATTGTGAGAAGAGAGAGATAGGGAGTTATAACCTTGAGGAATTCCAGCCTCTTACCAGGGGATGCAATCATGTAATGGGTCAATAAAATAAAATGTAAGGTATATGCATAAAACCAAACAGTAAAATAAGATTTGTTTCTTCCTACATTTATTTATTCAACTCCTTGTCTGCCCAGTCAACTAGTAACGCAATAAAATAGGAATGAATAAAATAATAGTGATAAACTCCTTTTGTAAAATAAGTCATACTGAAGATGGTAGAGAACTGAGATGAGAAAGGTTTACAAGCCTTCTAGACTGTAATCCTATATACAACCAAGATAATAAATTATGTGAAACTAACTTCAGCATGGGTATTAAAAGGGCTGCACTATTACTAAGTTCATTATATAGGCAAAACTCATATCACAAACTTCCTAATTCAAACTTCTGCCTCTTAGCTTCCAGGGTATTTCTATTTTTATGCTTCTATAGCAGTGGTTCCCAACCTGTGGTACGTGTACCACTAGTGGTATTCGAGGGCCTTCCAGGTGGTACGGGAACACTTTCGGGGTCATGAACGATTTTTAGTTAGTTATTTTTTACTTCACAAAAATGTTTACTGCCTAACACAAGATAATCTGGCAATGATTTGCAACTGTTGCCACACGCCACCCACCTGGTCCCAGCGGCCCGAGAATCCAGTTGCTGGATGCGCGGGGCCAAAAAAGGAACGGTGACTGTTCTGAACTCTATGGAAATAAAGTGATAACTGATCGAATTTAGTTTCTCTGGAACCAGGTGGTACGCGGCGACTGTACGGGACCTCCAAGTGGTACTCGATCACAAAAAGGTTGGGAACCACTGTTCTATAGTCTTAATATGTTTTTATCATACTAGCAGAGTATTAGGGGTATGGGGCCAGAGTATACAATTACAGTAGAACCTCTGGTCACGAACGTTTCTAACCACGACCAAATTGGGTTCCGACCAAAAAATTCGCAATATTTTTTTCTGCGGCCGATTTCCCCTTTTGCACCATTTTTTTTGTAAGTGCCAAATTTCCAAAATTAGTTTCGGGTCACGACCAAATCATGTTGCGACCAAATCGTGTTGCGACTATATGGAATGAATTATGGTCGTGACCAGAAGTTCTACTGTAAATGTTCCCAAATTACTAATCAAAAGACGCTGAACAATAAAATGGTCATCAACAGCAAAGCTGATAGAATGAAATACACATTTTTCACGTTTTCCCATCAAACACCATTTTCTGTCCTTTGCCTTAAAATGGAAAGCAAAGTTCCATATGCCAATTCATAAACCTTTGACATCGAACAGAACTTCTGAAAATGGGAAAATATCTTAATATTAGACAAAGACTTAGCTGTAAATCATATGTATGGAGCCTTTTTTCTTACATTAAATATGTACAATATTTTAAAATGAAAACTACTTTGCCACTTAGCTCTTTCCTGCTATTTAAGCAAGCCAAAATGAAATAATATTTCCAAAGCTAAATACACAGTTTTTCACATTTTCCTGTCAAACACCATTTTCTAATCCTCACATTAAAATGAAAAACAAACCACCAAGTTAAAATAAAGTCATATTACCATAAAATTAAACATACCTTCCCTAAAAATCTCTTTTGCAAATGGACTGATAGCAGAAAGGATGTAAATTTTTTGCAGTTGTTGCTTATAAATCACTTCTCTCATTGAACTAAGGTAGCTGGGGAAGAAGTTTCATTTAGCATACTTAGAGTACATCCGATCTTAATTCAAAATGGCTGTCCTTCCAAGATGCTCTTTGAAGACAGAAAAAAAATACAATCTGTCAAGCTATCATTCTTCTAGGGATCCCATTGATGTTTTTTATCAAACAGAATCTATTTCAAGAAAGAAAATTCATTAGCATTTCCTTTTTCTGTGTTTCAACAGGCAAATGAATTTTTTGTAAAAGAAATGGAATTATGATCTCAGACAGTAGTCATCTGGATATATTTTAAGACATCCATCATTATAATATGTATGCCTAACTAGTAAATTATACCCACCATTCTTTGCGTAATTTAGGTTAATTTTAAAATAATCACCAACTAATTATCATATCAATAACATTTCAGCAATGTGTTAATTTTAAACTTCCCTATTACTATTTATATCATTTAACTGTATAATCATACACTAAGTCTAGGAACTTGCCTTACATGTATGTTTATATAATTATTTGCATACATAATTAAATACTGCTTAACTCTAATCAGGAAGACTTATTACTGTACTTTAAGAATGAACACCACTAAATTTATCACTCTGAATATAACAGATAAAAATTGACAGCAGTTTGTAGGGCCCTGAAATGGGGGGGGGGCGGTGCAGGGGGCAACAGGCCAATTGGCAGAACTTGGCACAAGCTATCAAAGAGTAAAGCGATTCCTTTTGGGATTCTTCATGTCAATTCAGTTCCCCTAAGTGTTTCTGGATTAGGGTGCTTAATTTAACCTAAGAAGTGGTACAAACTCATTTACAACCCTTTTAGTGTCAACCCAAGTGACCTTACACTTCTGCCCACAATTTTGGATGCTCTCCCCAATTAGTCTCTTGTTCCTTAAAAGTAGTAAAGCAGCTCTGATGGTAATGGAACTTTTGAAATCTAATAGAGCCTGCTGGGTACTTGCCTTGATCTTCTTAACCTAACCCAATTATACTTCTATACTTATACAGTGATATGCCAGTTATCAGCCAATCAAGAAGACTATTAAACAGTTTGCTAGACATTTTTTAAAATGTATTTATTTGGCTAGACAACAGAAGGTGCTGTCTGAAGATCAAGCTGTCTTCCAGGATAAAAAATTAAGACTTTGATCACATTATACCATTTTGTGCAAAATATTCCAACCAGCCAAGAGGAATGTCTCAAACCGCCTTTACCAGTTTAAAGATGACCTTTATTCGATTTCTAGAGTGAGATTATAGGATGCCATATGGTTTGGCTGCTGTTAAATGTCTATATGAAGCCACCGGGAGAGGTCTGAATAAACAGAAACAAGCTTAAATTTAATATCAGTAAGAGGGTTTTACAGTCTGCCCCAAACATATTGATACCAGACCCAGCGAGAGGTATAGATCAGGTCACATTACCTTTATTGATGAGTTTTAGTTTCAAGTCAATAATTGCTGTGTTTTGGATCTTATTATTGTATAGGATTAATGTGATTTGGTGGTATATAAATGTAATCAAATAAATAAATCCTAGTATGTGAAATTTAGTACGCGAAGAGTCCTCCACTCCTCTGCTCGCAACAAAATACCTTATTCCACCAGACTTGAAATATTGGGATTAGACAATTTAGAACTATGTCGCCTTCGATCTGATCTAAATGTAGTTCATAAAATCATATACCACAATGTCCTTCCTGTCAATGATTACTTCAGCTTCAATCGCAACAATACACGAGCACGCAATAGATACAAACTTAATGTAAACCACTCCAAACTCAACTGCAGAAAATATGACTTCAGCAACAGACTGATCAATGCCTGGAATGCACTACCTGACTCTGTGGTTTCTTTCCCAAACCCCCAAAACTTTAACCTTAGACTGTCTACAGTAGACCTCTCCCCATTCCTAAGAGGTCTTTAAGGGGCGTGCATAAGCGTACCACTGTGCCTACCGTCCCTGTCTTACTGTCCTATTGTCCTCATTTATCTGTACTTCTTTGCTTATGTTATGTTTATACAAACACCTACTATCCTGTACATGTTTGACAAACAAACAAATAAAATAAAATAAATAAATAAATAAATAAATAAATAAATAAATAAATAAATAAATAAATAAATAAATAAAATTTTGCATACTGATTTTTTGGCTATTCTTCTCTATATTACTGGATCCTTGGGCGGCTGTCTGATTTTTAATTGACTTCCTGTTTTTACACATCGAACCTACTTCACCAGAGTGTTTGCCATAGCTATCCTCTGTTTCTTGCCATATTATATTACAGCCTGAGTTTTAGGAGCTTTGTAATTTATTTACATTTACCCTACTGTGTTTGTTTACTCCATTTCTATCTATGGCCATCCCTCTGGGCAGAGTTATTTCTGTACATCCCCTTCAGTTCCTTATCTCATCCACACAACTTCTTCTTTAGCAACGTTCTTCATTTCCTTACTTTTCTTAAGGCTGCTGTCTAGTCTGCACTCTTCTTTCATTCCCCACCCTTCCATGTTCACTTTCCCCTTCATTTCCCTATTCCTCCAAGACTGTCTTCTAGATCTGCCTGCTCCACAAAGCCGATCCACTCTTAAACATGTTTGATGTCTTAAACACAGTCAGACTGACAATTTTCTTCTTGCGTAGAAGCCGGATTGTAAACATTCTGACAGTTCTATTCCCCAAACAATTGGAGTATTGTGGATCAGCTCACCACTGTCAAAAGTTTTATTACCTGAAACACAATGCAATACAGATTCTCCTTCTCTCCATTTTAAAGCTTGGATTAATTTCCAAACCTTTAATTTGTTAAAGTTGACAATATAGTGTACTAATTTTCAAATACTAATTGAAAGCATAATTATTTCCCCATCTTTCAAGGAACATCACTATTCTCAGATTTGGTAACTAAAACAGTAATGTCTATACAAACTAAAGCCAGAGAAATTGGCCATGCAGAGCAAGATCATGAGCTAATGGGAGGCTCTTTGACATTTATTCTGAAAGAAACATGGAAGAAGATAAGTTTCATTGCAGTCTTCTGCACTATTAGCTAAAGAAATGAAGTTGGTGGATAAACTGAACACTTCAAAGTGAATTTCCTTGTCATTGCTCTAGCAAAAGTAGCTATTATACCAGAAACTATGGCTGTGTGACAGCTTCTACTGGCAAATACAACCGAACAATTTGTCCTCTTCCTCAAATGCATGCCAGGCAGCCTGAAAAACGGAAGAAAATTATATCGATCTGCCACCTTCACATATGGAAATATGACTGAACCTCTTTGGAAATGTAGATAAAAACCAGCACACAAATGAACCCAAGTGCAACATTTGGGGCAGTGGTTAAAATGCAGCACTGCAGTTCAGCAGTTCAGCTGTTCAAATCTCACCGGCTCAAGGTTGACTCAGCCTTCCATCCTTCTGAGGTTGGTAAAATGAGGACCCAGATTGTTGGGGGCAATATGCTGAACTCTGTAAACCGCTTAGAGAGGGCTGTAAAGCACTGTGAAGCGGTATATAAGTCTAAGTGCTATTGCTATTTGAATTCCATCCATTTTTGAGATCTTTGACGATCTATAAAATTTATCTATATTGTGGTCGTTACCCAGCGAAAAGCAAATAAAGCAGTAAGTCTAAAGATGAGACTAAAACTATTAAAATTAAGTGACAGAGGATAAAACAATAATTTTAACTAAAAGAATTTCAAAGGTAAAACGCTTCGCTTCATAGTTGGCCTAAGGATAAAACCAAAAGCATTAAAATAAATGACGGTGTGTACGTATAAAACAGACATTTTAAAGTTTCACTTAAAATATGAGCAGTTGGGGCTAATAAAAAGAACATATTTTTAGTGCTAGGAGTAAGCGATATGTAACAGACGATAATCAGGCAGGTTCAGCTGCCTTTAGGTAACTTTACATGCAGCCATATAGGATCGGGTCATGTTATGTTATCGCCGGGATGGTGTCACATAGCAATATATAGCAATAGCAATAGCACTTTTCTTATATACCGCTTCATAGTGCTTTACAGCCCTCTCTAAGCGGTTTACAGAGTTCAGCATATTGCCCCCAACAATCTGGGTCCTCATTTTACCGACCTCGGAAGGATGGAAGGCTGAGTCAACCTTGAGCCTAGTGAGATTTGAACAGCTGAACTGTTGAACTAGCAGTCAGCCTGCAATGGCTGCATTTAACCACTGCACCACTTCAGCTCTTGCTATAGCAAGAATTGCTATAGCAAGAACTGGGTAGTGAACGTTGAATTATTCTTCAGAAGTGGAATAATTAAGGCTCTGAGTGGTTCTCTGTTAATGATAAGAGAAGAATATGCTCAATAGATTCCACCCATATATACCCATAGGGGTTCATTCAGCCATGGTATATTATTGTATTTACTTTTAGTAGCACTAAAGGAAGAAAGGACACTCCATCAAACTAAGGTGATGCCTTGGGATATCCAATTGTATGAGATGCCATTGGTACCAGGACATATTTCAAATTCTCAGCTGCACAGACCTGGAGGCTAATGACGATAAGAGTTTGATGTTCTATACCAGGCAGGGAACATCTGAGTATCACTGTTGCTTGCTTGAAGGCCATAGAGAGTAAGCCAGAAGAAGAAAGCCCTAGAAATGAAAATATCCTATAACTACTTGTTTGTATGCAATTTGAAATCCCATCCTCAATGTTAAGGGGATAAACTATAGGAAGAAGAGTGAGTCTTATAGTATAGGACTCCACTATCAAGATCCTTGCCTCCATTGATAAGGTTGCATTAGATGCATAGTGGGAGACTTGGAAGGTTGTTCTTGGGAATTTGGATTGAACACGTTCCACCAGTGCAAGCTTGGGAGATAATCTAAGCCACACACCATATAGTAATTGTATTAAGGGCTTGACTTCAATTAGCTAAATAGCTGTGGGTACATATTTCCCCTACTTACTGCAACAGAATGTTTCATAAGCTGTGGCATATTTGGGCACATTCTGAGTAGCATAACTACCACCAACCATTTTATTGTCTTTGGCCTGAAGACCTCTCTGCCATATACTTTAAATACAACACCTGTTCCGTGTCATCGCTGTTACAAGAAAGACAGGAAAACATTTGGGGACTATTAGCAGATACCATGATTTTAATTTTAGCATAATTAATTTACAATTGGTCCTCTTCACAGTGCCATGCAAAAATTTCCCAAGGCTTGTTTAAATCCTGTAAGGGACCTAGAAAGGATTACTGCATTTGTTTCATATAGCGGTATAGCAATATTTTTTATTTATTTGTCATTTTAAAAAACAATTGTTCTATCATCTTGTGAGGGTGGTAATTTTGTTGGTTTAAACCAGTTTATCGCTTCATTTATATAGTAATTTCTACGGTGGTAATAAATAGCCTTGTTCCACGGCCTGGATCATTACAAAAGCTGCTGTTAAGTGCCCTTGGAGGCTACGTGGTACTCTAATGATGCTTTCTCAAGTAATGCTCAGATGAGGAATAATGGTTGGCAATCAATAGTAGTGTTGTTTACCTTGTCCATAGTCTAGTCTGGGAGATGGTGCTGAATGTTGCCTTAAGGTCAGTAAAGGCTGGGTAGAGATATATGGTACTCTGGAAGTCACATTTCTCAATGAGAAATTGATGTATGAGGCACTGATTGATTGTAAAGCAGCTTTACCTGCAGCCAACTTATTCCTCTGCAAGTAGACCTTCATGTTCCAGCCAGTCTCTGAGTTTCTATTAAAAATGCCTCAGGTAGACCTTAGTGCAGTGTTTCCCAACCTTGGCAATTTTAAGATGGATGGACTTCAACTCCCATCTGACTGGAGAATTCTGGGAGCTGAAGTTCATCTGTCTTAACATTGCCAAAGTTGAGAAACACTGATTTAGTGATTTGTATGGATTGGTAGTTGGCCGAGTTAGTCTTGCAGTCCTTTCGAAGTGATCTATATACTATTCACAAACAGCTTAAAGTCACTGAAGAAGAAAAATAAATCTCTTTTATTTTACTAATTAATATTCAAGGATGAAAATATCAGATGTAGAATTTAATAAAAAAAAAGATAAATTATCTTGCTGCTAGGCATGGCTCTCCCTGCGTTGCATCATCCCTGTTGTTGTTGAGCTAGCAATAGATTCATCAATGTTATTAATACTTGGGGATTTCAATCTGCTGCATAAGAACGTTGATTCTGGGAAGTCTCAGGAGTTTGAGGCATCCTGCTTGGTAGGAGGTAGTGTTGCACCCCCTCATGAAGATGTCCTTGTACCAAACTATTTAGATAATTATATCCTGTCTCCAAAGATTGAATCTGCAGTCTACCTTTGATAAGAACCATTGGAGGGGATTAAGTAGACCTGTTTCAGATTTAAATTTGGTCAAATTTGTAGAAGATGATGCATTAATGCTTGTGCTCCTTTATTTCTCAGTGGCTTTTGATACAGACAACCATGTATCTTTCTGGGAAAGCTCCAGGAATAGGCATAGAAGTGGTGATTAAGGTGATTCTCCTCCTTCCTCTGGGAATGGTTTCAGTTAGTATCGATTGAGGGGAAAGGTTACTTCCTAGGCCCGTGGTGGCGAACCTATGGCACGCGTGCCACAGGTGGCACGCGGAGCCATAGCGGCCGGCACGCGAGGGTTCCCACCGGCAAACTGGAAGTGCGGAAAAATGCACTTCCGGTTTGCCGGTGTGCTGTTTTTTGCACTCCGGAGGGTTCAGGGAAGCTCCCTGAAGCTCCGGAATGCAAAAAACTACAAAACGGACAAACCGGAAGTGCACTTTTCCGCACTTCCGGTTTGTCCGTTTTGTAGTTTTTTGCATTCAGGAGCTTCAGGGAGCTTCCCTGAACCCTCCGGAGTGCAAAAAACAGCACACTGGCAAACCGGAAGTGCGTTTTTCCGCACTTCCGGTTTGCCGGTTTCGTCGTCCCAGGCTCCGGTAAGGCTTTTGCGCAGGGGTGGGGGGGGTGCGCATGTGCAGGGGGCAGCATGGGGGGGTATTGTGCGCATGTGGGGGGGAGGGAATGGGTGTGGGCACACGAGCGCACGCGAGCGCACCCCCCCCCCTTTTTGGCACGCGAGCCTAAAAAGGTTCGCCACCATTGTCCTAGGCCATTTTATAGTTTGCTCTTCAGTAGTATCAAGATATTTATTATGTCGAGTTATATCTTTCAACTCCAGGCTGTCAAGGTCCTGTCCCAATGGAATGGGACTGGAATGGAATGGAGGCTGTGCTGGTCTGGATGGAGAGAAACCTTTTCTGACTCAATTCTACAAAGACTGAAACACTGGATATTAGGACCACCCAAATCTGGAGATATTTCATATCCAATCTTGGGTGGAGTGGGGCTTTCCCATTCAAGGTGGTATGCAATCTGGTACCTTCCTGGACTCATAGCTGTTTGATGAGCAGGTGGCAGTTGTGCCCAAAAAGGCCTTTGCACAAAATAGGGTGCCAATTACACCCTTTCCTAGGTTTGGGAGTCCTATAGACAGTCACTCATAGCTCAAGTTGACCCAGCAGCTTCTTACGGCAATCGTAATCAAATTCAATTAGTTATTGTGAAACACTATGTAGAAACTATGAGAACCAACTTGATGTAGTGGTTAAGGCATCAGGCCTCAAACTGGGAGCCCATGCATTCTAGTCCTACTTTCCACCAGCTGGGTGACCTTGGGCTAGTCTCTTTTTCTCAACTGTAGCAGGGGTGGGTTCTACTTACCTTCCCCACTGGTTCGCATCGTGACGGAAGTGCACATTTTGTGTGTGTGCATCACTTCCCGGAAATGACCCTCTGCGTATGCTTCTGCGCATGTGCAGAAGCAAAAAACAAGATGGCGGCACCTATGGTGCCACCAAGAGAACCAGCTCAGGGGCGTGACAGGCCTGGGTTGCAGCCACTAAGTTACTACCGGTTTGATAGAACCGGTCCGAACAGAGAGGAACCCACCTCTGAGCTGTAGGAAGGAGGCAATGGCAAACCACTTCTGAAAAATATTTCCAAGGAAACCTGTCCAAGCTGTTACAAAGAATTTGACATAACTGAATGAAATGAAAAATGTGGAAATTATTACCAAATATGCATATGTAGAAATTATGGACCAAATACACAATGTCCTAATTTTCTTTGTTTCTAGGCAATCATGATACTAAGGCCAAATTAGAATTCCAGGGTCTTCTGTATGGGAGAAAACTAGAATCTTCTTTCCCCTTTACAGGGGTCCTGTGGATAATCAAAAAAATAAAGATAGTCACCCCAATGGCACCACAATCAAAGCCATGCCCCTTCTGAATGCATTGCATGGGCAACCCACATTAAAAGTGGGCAAGGCTTCTATTGTTCAGTTGTGGAAGATGACTTGAACTTATTTTTAACCCCTCCTGCATATGGTCCTATTCCTCTAGAGCAAGCGGTTCTCTCGCGACCCCTTTGGGGGTTGAATGACCCTTTCACAGGGGTTGGGAGACTTCGGCCGGATGCCACCATTTGGGTTCTTTTACCCTCTGTGCATGCGCAGAATGCTTTGTGCATGTGCAGAGGGTAAAAGAACTCAAATGGTGTTGGCGGGGCAGGGTGCGGTGAGGGTATGGGGGCGGGGCACGGGGCACGACATTAGGAAGGTTGCTCTAAAGCAAATAATTTTGCCTTTTTATTGCTAATTGGATTCTTGTTACCAAAAACTCATAGGATTTTTCCTTATTTTAAAAATGTCTCAAAGATAACATACTTAGCTTTTGTCTTGATATCTATGGTCTACCATGAAACTACTTCTTAAAATCTTTAGGTATCACATCTGTCTAAATTAAATTGCAAGCCCACTAGATAAAGCCTGTTGTAGGTAATGGTTACTTATTTAAATAAAGTTAATTAATGCTTCTTTGTAAAATTAAATTTTATTTATGCTACCTTCAGATTCTATGTTACAACTCCATTAATTAATGTAATCATAAAGCATTGGGAAGGGACACTGTATAGACAGAAATAAGCTAGATAGACAGAAAGGGGTCCTATACAGAGACATTTTTTTCCAACAAGGATCAAAATACAAAGTTCTCACCAAGAGCAAGAAAACAGAATCCAGGAAAAGGGAAGACTACACTTGGATTAATACAGAGGTCAATAACCATATCAACAACATCAAATCACTTTTACAACCAAGAAATCACTCAAGTCACATCTCCATGTGTGAAGTAACAAAAAAACTAGCAGGTTGTCCACTTGACTAACTTTTCTAGAACTCATACATTGCTTTTCAATCAGGGAGGCTCACAAGTTTTATTTACTTTATATTTTAAAGAGAAGGGACCTAATTTGAATTTCTAAATTAACCAAGGCACCCAAAATTATTTGAATTTCACATCTTTCGGCATTTTTTTCCTCAGCCCTTCTTTCAAATAAAGATGCCAAAATAATTATTTGAGATTACGATAGTGTCAGAAATTTCTCAATTTCCCCTTTTTAAAAAATCAAATCACTACGATTTCTAAAATAATACATGGGAAACTGGGACAGCAAACTGATCTATCAATTCCTAGTCAATATATTAATTTTGAAAAACACGATTTGTATGCTTTTTCATCAATTATGCTAATAAATTTGAGCATCATCATCAAAATTTTAGGGGGGAAAATTACATGTTGTTGTTAGTCACAAAGTCGTGTCCGCTCTATCGCAACCCCATGGACAATGTTCCTCCAGGCCTTCCTGTCCTCTACCATTCCCCGGAGTCCATTTAAGCTCACACCAACTGCTTCTGTGATTCTATCCAGCCACCTCATTCTCTGTCATCCCCTTCTTCTTTTATCCTCAGTCATTCCCAGCATTAGGCTCTTCTCCAGTGAGTCCTTCCTTCTCATTTGGTGGCCAAAGTATTTGAGTTTCATCTCCAGGATCTGGCCTTCTAAAGAGCAGTCAGGGTTGATCTCCTCTAGGACTGACCGGTTTGATCGCCTTGCAGTTCAAGGGACTCGCAGGAGTCTTCTCCAGCACCATAGTTCAAAGGCCTCAATTCTTTGGGCTCAGTCTTCCTTATGGTCCAACTTTCACAGCCATTCATTGCAACTGGGAAAACCACAGCCTTGACTATACGTACTTTTGTTGCCAGGGAGATGTCTCTGCTTTTTAATATGCTGTCTAGCTTTGCCATGGCTTTCTTCCCCAGGAGCAAGTGTCTTTTAATTTCTTGGCTGTAGTCCCCATCTGCAGTGATCTTGGACCCCAGGAAAATAAAATCTGTCACTATCTCCATTTCTTCCCCATCTATTTGCCATGAATTGAGAGGGCTGGGTGCCATGATCTTAGTTTTCTTAATGTTGAGTTTCAAGCCAGCTTTTGCACTCTCCTCCTACATTACATAGGATTTGGCAAAATTAATTTTTATAATATTTAATCATGGTACCTTTCCAAGTCAAGAAAATTAATATGATAAAATGGAGATGCTTTCCTAACTGAATAATTTTCTAGTTAAAGCTTTCCTAGTTAAAACTGAAGCCAAAATGAGTATTAGTTAATGCAAGGCAAATCCAGTGGGGTACATGGATGTATGTATGGCAGAGGACAATTCTCTCCTGATCATAAACAAAATGAACACACTGCAGAGAAATTGAAATAGACTATGTAAAGAAATAGGTGTCAAGCACGGAAATCAGGAAACTCAGGCTGTTCAAATGAATATACGGGTTTATTGCAAGCTTAAACTCTCTGCGAGTGTCTGAACTACTAACAGTCAAAGCAAATTGGCAATAGGTAAGAGTCAATGGAATTCAAGGCGGGCTGGACGGGACTTGAGACTGATGACGTGTTTGACCCCTCCCTCGGGCTCAGCCTGCTAAACCCCTACATCATGAGAGGATTGTACTCTATAGGAAAGGGCCCAAATGGAAGGCTGTGAATAAATTCAAGGCTGAGATGGAATGGAAATTTATACTTTTGAATAAGAGAGAAGTATGCCTAATTAAATGAAAAATAATGGGACTTAAAACATCAACTAAAAATATTGGAATGCAAGACTTAGAGTTGGTACAAAGTGATAAGGATGTTGGAAAGCTTTTGTAGTAATTGTTAAGATGTTTATTTCACAAACAACAGTGATGAACATAAATCTATCTCTGCTACCCATTGAGTAAAGTGTAAATATGTGTGCACCTCAGTTTGTTAAGGTAAGAATTTGCATTGAAACATTAATTTATTTGATAAATTTTTGGCAAGTTATGTTTAAGAAGCTCTTTAAAAGTACCACAATATTATATATAACAGAGATTTTGTACACATCTTTGCCCTGTTACATACATCTGTACACAATGTATGCTGGTACACGCTTTTTTGTTTGAAGGTTTTTCAAACTGTCATTAGGGACTGTACTCAGCTTCAGGAAATGTACAATGTTTGAGCACACTTTTCCAAACTATACACAGTTTTGTATTCCCAGTTTTGAGTGAATTAATAGTTTGATTTTAGTTCAATATTAGCACACTATATACATTGTATATTGTGTATATTGAAGATCATAGACTTAGAATGACTTTATTGTCACTTTAAATGTATACTAATCGGCATACATTAAAATGAAATTTTGTTGCATACAGCCCTTAAAGGGTCACCACCTCCAATATACACTACATAACCATGACTAATTAACTAACTAACTAAATAAATCATATACCCACATATATTATATGACACAGAGAAACATCACAATCTAGTCCGGATGTATACATGTACATGGTGAAAAAAAACTAAGGTGACCAGACGTCCCGATTTTGGCGGGACACACCCGCTTTTTCACCATTTGTCCCGCGTCCCGCCCGCCCTCTTAAAAAGTCCCGATTTCTTGAAAGAATGCCCGACTAGGACATTCTTTCAAAAAATCACCCTGAAAGGCAGCAGGCCTCTCAGCTCGGGCCGGCTGTGGGCAGCGTTGGCGGCGGGCGGGCGTCCTGCGTTGTTGACTCCTCCAGCGGCGGCTGGAAGCTGGGGGGAGGGGGAAGGGAGGCTGCTCCTCCTCTCCTTCCCCCGCCCCATCCCTAGCCCCGCCCTCAGAGGCGCCGCTGCTGTTGGGAGGGGTGAGGGACGAGGAGCCGTCGCTGCTTTGAATTTACGTCACGAGCGGCGCAAACAGCCCTTCCTCGTCCCCCTCCCCTTTCTTCCCCCCATCGCCTCGCTGCCGCTGTTGCCCTGGGGCCGGGCGGGCGACCGGGAGACCGCGGCGCTTGGATGCTTGGAGCAGGTAAGCTGCTGGCTGCTCCTTTCCCCGTCTCCCGCCTCCCGTTCGTTGCTTGCCAGCCCAGCCGAAGGGAAGGCGGGAGGCGAGGAAAGGCCTCCCGAAAGGAGGGGAGGCTTCGGGAGCCCGCCTCCCTTTTGGGCCGAAAGGGAGGCGGGCTCCCGAAGCCTCCCCTCCTTTCGGGAGGCCTTTCCTCGCCTCCCGCCTTCCCTTCGGCCGGGCTGGCAAGCAACGAACGGGAGGCGGGAGACGGGGAAAGGAGGCAGCTTACCTGCCGCGAGCTGCAGGCATCCAAGCGCCCTCCTGCCTCCCCCCTCCCCCCCCTCCCCCCCACCTCACCTGGACGCCGACATTTGCTGTTTTGCCCTCTGCGCATGCGCAGCGTTCTGCGCATGCGCAGAGGGCAAAACTCAAATGGAGAAACCCACCCCCGTCAATGGTGTCCCGCTTGAAGAAAAAAAAATCTGGTCACTTTAAAAAAAACAAATCTTGTGAGTTTACCAGACGGATGGCATAGGGAACAAAGTTGTTACAGAATCAGGTAGCCCTGCTAGAAATACTTCGAAACCTCTTCCCAGAGGGGAGCTACAGAAATAAATTGTAAAGTGGATGTGTGGGGTCTCTAATAATGCTTTGAGCTGTAAGCACATAGCGCTTATAAGCGGTATCCTGAATAGCAGGAAGCAAGCTTCCTATAATCTTCTCAGCTGTCCTTACCACTCTCTGTATGGACTTTCTAACTGAGGCACTGCTACCACCAAACCAATCAGTAATGCAATTTGTTAAAACACTCTCAATTGTTCCTCTGTAAAAAGTGGCCATGACACGCAGATGCTGGTTTGCTTGTTTCACTAAGGATGACGTGTGGAGAGACCAATTCAGATTATCTACACTCCCAGATACTTAATCACTGTTGACCACTTCTACATGTGAAAAGAAATCTTTAATCTGATGGATTTATTTAACCTCCCTGTAACTCATACATCTAAAAGGAATTAGAAAAATGGCACCAGTTGAAGCTCATTTCTTTCTCCTACAAAATCTAGGATTTGGAGGTGAGTTTTAAGCAATACATTGGTGCCATTATATGTGCAGAGATAATTTGCTAAGTTACTCTTATCTCTTTTTTTGTCTATCCTGAGATTAATTAGAGTGATTATTTAATCAGGATATTACAATCCCCTTTAATATAGCACAAGAATTTGGCATTACTTCTTTCTGACATATTTTTTTATGTTTTGTGTAGCAGGCAGACAGCTAACACAGAAGCCTTAAAGGACACAGTTAATTCATTGTCTTTTCTAACCGAATTTAATTTCATTTCAATTTCACCAACTGAAGCAAGCTTATTCTTCTCTTCAGATAATAATGGAGCTTATTGTTCCAACAGTTCTTGATGGTTTACAATAAAAGATTCCCCCCCCAAAAAAAATGAAAGACTGTTTCAGTTCTAACCACGCCACATTTAAATGCTGAAAGCAAACAAACCAGAAACCTTTTATGAGTTCTGGCAGCTGGCATTGTGCATGCTCTGATGCACCGAAGGGTTCTTTTCACCCATACATCTCTTATTTCTAATAGGTGCTCTATACATCCACATCTGTGGGATTTGCAAGATTTATCCTCAACAGCTGTTTTGTGGCAACAATGAATGAACGGAGGAAGAACAAGCAGTCAGAAGAAGGAAAGCAAATAAGCACCGGGAATTATTAAAATGAAAAACAATTGCTTTGGTAAGAGCACACAGATCTAAAAATTACAACTCTTTATAGTTTTAAGTTTATCCCAATTACCCCTCCAGTTGATTTCTTTCTACTTAATAAATCAGAGGGAACTGAATTCCACATAAATGTTAATTCCTTAAAAATGGCACTTACGCCATATTGTAAGACACTCACAATAATAGTGTCTTACGTCCACTAAAATCAATAGCACTTTTTAAACTAGTTTTAATTACTTTTCTATCCTAAAAGTCCTCCCCATCTAAAAAGAAAAAGACTTGAGCTTCCTGTTTGTTTGTTTGTTTGTTTGTTTGTTTGTTTGTTTGTTTGTTTGTTTGTTTATTTAACACAATTATATCTCACTGAATGTGACTCTGGTGGCATACAACCCATAGTTGGACAGGATCAAAACACTTTTAAAAATACATAAAAACAAGATAAGTAATAAAAACAAGATTGCGAGAGAATACACAATACAACCATCACACAAGTTTTCCATGGGATCCCCAAGGTTTTTGGAAAACCCAACATCAGGGGAGGCTGATGTTCCAGAAGGCAAGAGCCACAGCAAAAAGAGGCACATAGTCTGCATCCTATCAGAGGAAGCGCGTTAGCAGCTTAGAGTCATGGTGGCGCAGTGGTTAGAATGCAGTATTGCAGGCTGACTCTGCTCACTGCCTGGAGTTCGATCCTGACCATTGAAGGTTGACTCGGCCTTCCATCCTTCCGAAGTTGGTAAAATGGGGACCCAGATTGTTGGAGGAAATTTGCTGACATTGTAAACTGTCCAAAAGAGTGCTGTAAAGCACTATCGAGCAGTATATAAGTCTAAGTGCTATTGATATTGATATTAGCAGATGGAACACACAACATACCCCTTCTGCTGGACCCGATGGGGATAGGTAGATATTATAGGAAAGAGGTAATCCCTCAAATAACCTGAACTCATGCCATGTAGGGCTTTAAAGGTTAAAAAACAAAAACTTGAATTGCATCCAGAAGTAAACTGGCAGCCAATGCAGTTTACAGAATAGAGGTGTAACACATCCTATTTCTGTAAATTCTTCCATACACTCCTATAAATGAACATCCAAATCCTCCTTCCTTGGGAGTTACCTTAAGAGTGGCCATCTTTAGATATAATAAGAGTGGAACACACACACACAAACACACACACACACACACACACACACACACACACCTTGGTAATATATACCAGGTTGACTTTCTCATCTGTGAGTCATAGTTGATCCTTATTACAAGCCAACATTTAGCAATAGCAGCCAAAAGCCAGAGTCTCTAAAGGCCTGCTTTCCCAGAAATTGAGTTCTGGGTACTACAATGTGGTACCGGTACCCCTCTTCCCCCCCCCCCCGCCCTGGTTTCCCACCATATCTTTCCATGCCAATCACCATCACAATATTCTGAATTGTCCCAACTTCCCCCAAGGCCCCAGTACTTCCCACCCTATACCCACAGGCTCGCAGAACAAGGGATCCTCACACATCATTCTAAGGGAAAGATAATTGAGTTCCCCTTTGCACTCAAGTATCAAAGGTCACTACCACTACCATTGCCCTAACTTGCTCTTACCTGAAAAAGGTAATTAGTCCCCTACTGTCAGGCAGTGATTTTATATTGCCTGTTATATGTATATGCAGGGAGAAGCATCCCATCTAATATAGTGGTTTATTCCTGAGCACGTGATTGATATGTTCTTGTACGCATGTGCGCATTCCTTTCTTCGTTCATTCCTTCTGTTCCTAGCTTCTATCAAAGCAAGACCTATTTTCATATCAGAGATGTAGACTAATGAGGATTTATTGTTTTGTACCGAAATAAATATTTTTACTTAGACTTTTAAACTGCGGTTTCTTTTTCTAATGCCTGATGTCCGGGAAAAGATCTATGTCTCCTTTGTGAGATAAATTTTGCCTCTGTCACCTACCAGAGAAAATCCCCGCATCATCCAAATACATCCTTGCCAGCCAACATCACATGATCTAATGGAGAGACTGCGCAGAAGTTCTAATTGATCACAAAATAGTAATGACCGTCACTATCATCACCATTCCCGTAACTGGCTTTCACCTGTAAAGGGTAATTACTCTCCAATCAGGGAAAATCTCCCCACCATTCAAACACATCTTTGCCAGCCAGCATCTCTATATGATGGAGACTGTGCAGAAGATTTAACTACTGTATTTTTTGAAGACACACCTTCCCCCCCCAAAAAAAAGAGGCTGAAAATTTGGGTGCATTTTATACTCCAAAAGGAGCTTTTTTGAAGCTTTTTTCCCCAGCCATAACCAGGTGCTAATGATCTTCCCGGCTCTTCCCGGCTTGTTTTCATTGCTATTCCCTCCGAAAAAGGATTTTTCAGCCCTAAAGAGGTGCTAACGATCTTCCTGGCTTGCAGGATTTTTTCATTCCTACTCCCTCCGAAGAAGTTTTTTTTCCAGCCCTAAGTCTTTGCAAGCTTGTTTTCATTGCTATTCCCTCCGAAAAAGGTTTTTTCAGCCCTAACAAGGTGCTAACGATCTTCCCAGGATTTTTTCATTCCTACTCCCTCCAAAGAAGTTTTTTCCAGCCCTAAGTCTTTGCAGGCTTGTTTTCATTGCTATTCTCTCCGAAAAAGGTTTTTTTCAGCCTTTTATCAGGGGATAAAATAATGTGCTGAAGCTGACCAGACTCAGGATGCTAGCCAGATGAATACCTGGTCGGTGGATTTTTTTCCCCTATTTTCCTCCCCAAAAACTAAGGTGCGTCTTATGCTCCGGTGCATCTTATACTTTGAAAAATAGTCACAAAAGGATCATCACACTCTCATTTTTCAAACACCAGTAGGAAGAAAAGAAGACATGGGGGAGGGGGAGGAATCCATGGCAATCTTCAGGCACCAAACATATAGTCAACATTCCCATCTTGAGCTACTCCAACTTACTTTAATAGGATCTCTTTTGTTTGGAGCCAATTTTATGTTTCTGAAGATATGTTAGCCTTCTTCAACATTCTCTTTTAAATCATATAGTCCTTTGAAATGTCTATTAAAATTTGAGATATAACATTGGAAGGATCTTAGGAAATTCCAGGAGTTTTGTTTCTCTGCAACATCAAATGTGATGATGTGAACTTTCATTGTAGGTCTTGGAGGATAGGGTCACACTTCAGTAGTAGAATTACATTATTGCATGCTAGGATTAGTGCTTGGCATCTCTGAGCAGTGGCTTCACTCTGAATAAGACTATGTTTGATCTTCTCATAATAGAGAATTGTAAACAAGAAATAAAAAAAGTAGAAACAAGAACAATACTGGGAAACTATAGAGCAGCAGGGCTTTACATCTGGCAATGTTCTGCAGTTATGAAATTTCAAGCACAATATCATAATACTTTGTAGAAATAAATGAAACAATTACTGCAAAACCTTAGTATACACTCCACTTCCGCTAGTTACACAGAAGTCATTTGCTGCCTCTCCAGCAATGTGAAAACATCCAGGGAGCTTCAAGGGTAGGGAGTTTTTGTGTGCACACAAAGACACACAGAGACACCAAGAGATGGCTGTCTAGACTCCACTTGAAGACATCTGTTCAAGAGAAGTGAATAGGTAATTGCTTCTGCGTTACATTTTTTTTACCTTCTTTTGATATTCAACTTCAATAGACTTCTTAGCTCTCTGCCAAGGCCAACAGAGAAAGAGCACAATGCCGAGCTTTCCAAAAAAGATAATTGGTAGTGGATTTCTCCGTGTGTTCAATTCCTTCTAATTCTTCAAAGGAACATTTTTTTTTCTTATTCAGTCTTAGCGGAATAGGAAGCCTAATCAAGATGGAACATAATTAATATGTGTATAGCTTTTAACAATTACTAAGCCCAACAAGTGATGGAACACATTTCCAATGCCCACAACGATGCAATAATGCTGGAGCATTCAGTGGTATCTTTATAAACATAATTCATTAATCTTTACCATAAGAGTAATGTAGCATAAACAAAGAAATCGAAATTGATGTTTAGAGTTGCAGAAAACCAATGCATCTCAAAGGGTTTGGGTTATATATCATTTATTGATTAAGAGAATATTCATGTTGCTTTTTTCCTCATTCTCCAAGAGGTTACATGACATCCACATATTGCAGTGAGTTGTCCTAACAATTTAATTTGTTATCAAAGAGCTAACAAACCCACTTTCCCCTCATCAGTTCCTAATTGTATTACCTTCACTAGTACCAAACATTAATTTTGCTACTATGACAATAACAATGTAACAATAAAACTATAATTACTAACTTATCTGTTTGGAGTTGTCTTACTTGTGAAATATTTTGGTCTTAAATACACAGGATCGTGAATGTGATTGTAGAAAACACAAGTTGTGCTTCACAGTATTTCAACCTTAAAAAGTTATCATGACTTAAGGTCTTTCCATGCATGGGAAGCAGAGGTGGGTTCCTGCCTCTGATTGCCGGTGCGGTTAATAGCTGTTGTTTGGCGCAGAGCCGAAGACGCTGCTGCCGTTCGTGGAGCGGGAGCTTTCCCCGGGCGCTTTCCCCGCCTGCATGGATGCCGCCAATTGAGTTCTTTTGCCCTCTGCACATGCGGAATGCTTTGCACATGCGCAGAGGGCAAAAGAACGCAATTGGTGGCATCATGCGGGCGGGGAAAGCGCCCGGGGAAAGCTCCTGCTCCGCGAATGGCAGCAGCGTCTTCGGCTCTGCGCCGAACAACAGCTATTAACCACACTGGCAGGATCCCACTTCTGATGGGAAGAGGGCGAATCGTCATCTCCTGAGGGCCAGTAAAATGTTTCTTGATTTTTGAATTAGCAGGAAAGAGGATTTTGGAGCAATCTAATGAAACATTCTTGAGCTTTTTTATACTGTTTTACTCCTTTTTTTTCTTCCCCTCCCCACTCAAAAAAACATATCATGACATAATTACTTCACATGCTACTACGGTAATTTTATGCTATTGATTAGATTAACAGAGTTGGAAGGGACCTTGTAGGTCAATGCTCTTGTAACTTTGAACAGTCACTACTTTCTAAAATAGACAGACCTGTTAGCTTGTAATCATAACTTTTAGAGCAGCTAGAATATAAACAGCTCCATAACTCTCTTTGGGCAACCCCTAAAAACTACCTCCTCTCTCCCAAAAGAAAAAGTTGCATCTCTCCTACCATATAAGAGTTTAGTTTCACTTTTTTGGGGGGTGAGGACTAAATTAAGTAAATAAATAAATCTTAAAATAATTGCTATGTTTTTTTTTAGTAAAAATGAAAATAGAAGTGTTCCTAATAAATTGTGTCTGGTCTCAATTTTTGAAGAGGGATGGAGCAAGAACTAAGCACTAGTGTTGTCTAAATAGACAGTAATTTTGGAAAGATTGCTATACATCAGGAAATGAAGCACCTTGATTTCATCTTCTCAAATCCAACAGTTAGCTAGCTAATAGGATCGTTTCCAAGTGTACACTATTAATGTAACTAGAAATGACATGCGCAAGAGCCAGGGTCTTCCTCATAGTGACCTCAATTTTACAGAATTTCCTTCCAATAAAGTTAGGCCTTGCCCTTGCTTCACTTGTCATTTAGATAGGCTTTTCACAAGTTAATATTGACTTGTGTAGCTTCTCTCTCAAACACTTTTACAAATAATTCTGGGTATCCGATCAACTGTATCACACAAAATGAATAGGAGAGGCTCAGGATATGAAAATCCATAAACACTCCCTTCCATTAGTTTCTGTAGTGCAAAACAAAGGGAGGATTTGAGGAAAAAAATAAATAAATCAAAAGATCCCCAGAGGCCAAAAAAAAAACCCAACCCCATCATGTGGTGCTGGTTTGATTTGGTAGTGTTTGGCTTTCCCAAAACGGTGGAATAACTGTGATAGTACTGCATAATAATAATAATAATAATAATAGTATAATAATAATAATAATAATAATAATAATAATAATAATAATAATAATAATAATAATAACAACAACAACAACAACAACAACAACAACAACAACAGAGTTGGAAGGGACCTTGGAGGTCTTCTAGTCCAACCCCCTGCTTAGGCAGGAAACCCTACACCACTTCAGACAAATGGTTATCCAACATCTTCTTAAAAACGTCCAGTGTTGGAGCATTCACAACTTCTGGAGGCAGGCTGTTCACAGATTAATTGTTCTAACTGTCAGGAAATTTCTCCTTATTCTAAGTTGCTTCTCTCCTTGTTTAGTTTCCACCCATTGCTTCTTGTTCTACCCTCAGGTGCTTTGGAAAATAGTTTGACTCCCTCTTCTCTGTGGCAACTCCTGAGATATTGGAAGACTGCTATCATGTCTCCCCTAGTCCTTCTTTTCATTAAACTAGACATACCCAGTTCCTGCAACCGTTCTTCATATGTTTTAGCCTCCAGTCCCCTAATCATCTTTGTTGCTCTTCTCTGCACTCTTCCTAGAGTCTCAACATCCTTTTTACATCGTGGCGACCAAAACTGAATGCAGTATTCCAAGTGTGGCCTATTAAGAAGTTTGAAAGTTCTCAATCTCTTGATGAAGGTGCAATAGCACGGGGGTGGAGACTTATGACCATTTTTTACACTTACAACTGTTGCAGCATCCCCATGGTCACATGATCAAAATTCAGATATTTGGCAACGGGTTCATGTGTCCTGGGGTTATGCGATCACCTTTTGTGAAATCCTGACAAGCCAAGTCAATGGGGAGGCCAGATTTACTTAACCAAAGTTGCTAATTTGACAACTGCGGTGATTCACTTAACAACTGTAGCAAGAAAGGTTGCAAAATGGGGCAAAACTCACTTAGCAAATGTCTCGCTTAGTAATAGAAATGTTGGGCTCAATTGTGGATGTAAGTATAGCACTTGAAAAATAAGATATTGCAAAACAATGATTGCAATATGATTTTGATCTATGATTGAAGGTAACTCGATTTGTTCTCCACCCTACTCTAAATTGTACTCTCAGTTTGCCTCCATGTTTGTGCAGTCTTAAATTATAGGAAGGCAATAAGTTAAAGTTGGTGACTGCAAAAAAAAACTTTATAAAACTGGTACCGTTATGCTCTGGGGCAATATGGCATTTCTATTTAGGAGAAAAATTCCTGTCTGGTACTTTCCATAGATTCTTCCATGACTCTCTATGTATAGCAATTTTAGGAGCAATAGGGAATACACATGATATTAAAAGGACCCAAGAAGGGATCTTTCCAAACTAAGATTCAGCAAATGTCATTCTACTACTACTGTTGTTACCTGGCTCATAGTAAAACAATGGCAGATGTAGTAAAGGTATGCATAATGCAAGAGCCATGAACTATGCTTAAGCTATCATTTTCATTAGTCGATGAAATACTTGGCTGTCCTGGAACTGGACTTGAGCCCACCAACCCACCATCCAAGGCAGACACTAGTCAGGTTGTCCATTGATTGGACTTGTAGTTACACAGCCCTAGCAAGGTTGCTGTGACTCGTAAAAGCTACATTTAATATCTTCTGAATTAGTTCCTAGTTTTCAAAAGCCCTGCCTTCCTGAGGCAGCCCTTCTAGGCTGGGTTTCACAGCCTGTAAGAGTCCACCACTTCTACCATACATCATCAGTTGAATCCAGACTAGACGTAGGAGCCCCACTTTGAGGATCTCTCAATCCTCAGATTAAGAAAACCAAGAGCATACTGACTAAACTCAGCCAAAGGCACTGTCAAATATCCAAGGATAGAAACGCTCGTATTTCTTCTCCATATACAGTAAGCTAGATAGTAAAAAATCTCAGTGCTGCAAGAGAAATACGGCTTTCCTCTTTCTTTCTTTCTTTCTTTCTTTCTTTCTTTCTCTTTCTTTCTTTCTTTCTTTCTTTCTTTCTTTCTCTTCTCTTCTCTCTCTTCTTTCTCTTTCTTTCTCTCTCTCTCTCTCTCTTTCTCTCTCTCTCTCTTTCTTTCTTTCTTCTTTCTTTCTATCTTTCTTTCTTCTTTCTTTCTTTCTTTCTTTCTTTCTTTCTTTCTTTCTTTCTTTCTTTCTTTCTTTCTCTCTGTCTTTAATCCAAAGTCTTCTATGTTATTCCCCATTCTAAAACAAAGAAGTACCTATGCATTTTCTACCTGAACACTGTTGGTTTAACTTTTGATGCATGTGTCTTTTGAATCTGTGGCCTTACAAATGCAATAAATAACTAAAAATAATAGACTTAACTTTCTTTCTTCATTGCCTTGAATGCCATTAACTTCAAACATATTCTGTTACATTCGCCATACACAAATAACTGTTCATTATTTGAGGATCCTGGGACCAAACGTTCAAATAATGAAATGATGTTCATTATTTGAGTATCCATACCCACAGGCTCAAACAATACTTAAAGTTGGTATTAATTATTTACTGATTAGAGTCACATTTTGGTTCTGACACATATAAGCGTTGTAAGGAAATCAGATTTATAGTAATGACATATGAAACTTTTTTGGTAAAAGTTGCAGTGAATTGCAAAATTATCTGAAAACTGTAATAACTGTCATTAAGGAGATTTTTTTGAAGTGTATCATATGCTAAAGTTTCGATAGCATTTTATTAGCTCTCAGAGGAGCTGATTCACAATTACAACACTTAAATGTCTATCACTTACCCGGCTCTTAATCTAGCTATTAAATGCCAATCTACAGAAATCTTTTTTAGATTGATGTCATTATAACTTGACTTTTACAATAGTTTTGTTGGGGTCAATGAATTCTATAAAAGATTCATACATCATCTGCCCAGATAAGAATTCCCCACATACTAAGATTGAGTATAAAAGCAAAACTTAGCTACCAAGTTTATCTAAATATACTATAAAAGCACATAATATTGT
The DNA here is from genome assembly GCA_023053685.1 of Diadophis punctatus similis. NCBI lineage: Eukaryota > Metazoa > Chordata > Lepidosauria > Squamata > Dipsadidae > Diadophis > Diadophis punctatus. Next base: position 9,594,370 of record JALIGW010000005.1, read on the forward strand.
TTTAAGGTATGCACTGATATATATATATATATATATATATATATATATATATATATATATATATATATATATATATATATATATATATATATATATATATATATATATATATATATATATATATATATATATATATATATATATATATATATATATATATAGCTCAATATTACTTTACACCAATTTTCCTCAATTTTGAGCCCACCCAAAAGTATTAAACTTCAATGCCTGAAGTCTGCCTCTGGAGAAGCAGTCAACTGTAAGTGGTAGTAATATTTCCTGATTCTATCTCTAAATGCTGAGAATTGAGCCTCCAGGTAAACTACCTGTCATTTTTCAAAACCATGATTTTTAATCCTGACAGTTAAAAATGTAGTGGTTCCATCTATAATATTGCACAACTGAATCTTCTGGTTCTTTTTATTCAGAGTCAGGACTTCGTATTTCATCTAGTTTAATCTAGTTTATGTCCCACTGCAAATAATGGGATTTAAGTTACATCCATCTAATTTGTCCCAGTTTTTTCTGGGAGCTAATTGCTGTATATTTTTTACATTTTTAATGTTGTATTTGAAGGTATTTTGTAATGTTTGTAATGATGCACTTTAATAAAACTGGAATCCGTAAGATTTTCTAGCATTTTGCAAATAATAAATTTCCCCCCAACCATATTCATATATTTTAAGAATTTCAAACATGACTAAATATAAGAGTAAATTTTTACTTCTGAAGATATCTGTTTGTTGCTAGGTAACTGTGTTTCATAGAATTTGATTGGCTGTGTATCCAAAGCATTGCTAGAATGTACACCACACAGTCAAGAAATGTGGATGAGGGAGAGAGAAAGGGAAAGAGCTTAAAACTTAGAAATGCATTCTTGTGAAACTTTTTTTAAAGTGTCTTTAACATTTTTTGCCAATTATATTTACTAAAGCTTTGCACTGAGGAAACAGAAACAAGTCTTAAATCTAGCCATAAACAACCATAACTTCTCTGGTTCATAAATAATATGCTGGGTGTTTTAATAATAATCACTACTAATTTCTTTTTCATTTTTGTATTGGCAGTGAACAGTGTTTCCAAACCTTGGCAACTTGAAGATGTCTGGACTTCAACTCCCAGAATTCCCCAGCCAGCGAATGCTGGCTGGGGAATTCTGGGAGTTGAAGTCCAGACATCTTCAAGTTGCCAAGGTTTGGAAACACTGGCAGTGAAGATACTAAATGTTTTGTGTTTACACACATTTGAAGAGATAAAAATCATATTCTGAGAAAACATGAATTCCAGGACCACCAAGATCAGAGGGGCATGAAACTTAATTTTGTTTGTATCAGGTTTTGCCCATCATTTGAAAACAAGACTTTCTGATGCATTCTTAAAGTACAATACAAACTCAACATAGTAGCTTCACCCCTTTCGTGGATCATACAACACTGAAATTTCAAATAGTGCATAAACCACGTCAGCCTTTATTTTATTTATTTACACATTTTGTGGTGCTAGGTTAAAACCAAAATGGTGCTTCTCCCTTCATCTCACTTACAGAAACCAGCTGAATGGACAGTTCAGCATTGGAAATGGGGAAAGGTTTTGTGTAGTTCGGCCCATTGCCCAATCATATATTTTCCAAAAAGGTGTCATGCTTCACCGAACTTGCTTAGCAGTACAGACAATGCACCTGTCAAAACAAAATGGATCCACATTCTCTTCTGACAGCTGCACCATCTGGTTCAAAGGCAGTTGTTTCGGAATTCAATATTCTACACTATGGCAAGGATTCAGAGGAATATTCAAGCAACAGACATCATTTGCTTGGAGCTGTCCAGGGTCCTGAACCCATCTCCAATTACCTGATTTGGTTTCCTTATTTGTAGCGCTCATCTGTAAATACTTAACCTCTGCTTACAGACACACTATTAATGGTTACTGTCGGATCTTCTTTCTCGGGGTCAGTTTCACCATAAACAGATATGAAGGTAGAAATGTGATTAATTTGATTTTGATTGATTTGCAACCATTTCATATCAGTGATACTGCAACTCTGAGACATTTAACAATGAAAACAGTAAATAAATATATAATTCCATTAAACCAGCATAACATATCTAAGCAGGTTCATTGAAGCATGAAGTCATTTTGGAAAGGATATACCGTATTTTTCGGAGTATAAGACACACCGAAGTATAAGACGCACCTTAATTTTGGGGGAGGAAAACAAGGGAAAAAGGCCTCTGCCTCCAAGCAATTTGCCAAACAGCAAACAGCAAACAGCACAGATGATATACACTGTTTGCTGTGTATTTCTGTGCATGTGTGCTTGACCCATAGAAATAGCAAAGAATTGGAGAAATGTACATAATGCCAGAATGTTTTCTTAAATGTAGTCACACTAACTGCTCCCAATTATTTAAATAGATCTACTCCAAGGTAACTAAACTCTAATACTAAACAGGACACTGTTACATTTCATACTATACTTGTACAGAGCTGTTAAAATTAATTAAAATTTCTGGAAGTATACATTATTCTCTATTTAAAAGAAGATACAATAGCATTGGGCCTCTTCAGAGCAAGCATTTATTTTAAAAAGCTTCTTTATTTTGTTAAGTTGTCTAGATTTACAGGGATCTCCAACTTTGGCAACTTTAAGACTTGTGGACTTCAATTCCCAGAATTCCACAGCCAGCAAAGCTAACAAAGCTGGCTGTTGAATTCTGGGAGTTGAAGTCCACAAGTCTTAAAATTGCCCCTGGCTCTAGAACAATAATAAAGCAGTCTTTAAAAAATAAGTCTAATAATTTGAACATTCTACAGACATTTATAGTTATTCACTTACCCCCTTCCATCCAGTTCAGCAAAAAATAAAAATCTGCCTGTCTCTCCCAGCTATTTGCCTTTGTAGTTAGTTTCACTTTCATTTTCCCACATGGCAAACCTAATCAGCTGTCGATCGGGAAACTGCTACTGACTTGCTTGGCTTTACAGGTTCTTCCCTGCAAGCAGGTAAATTGCTGGAAGACAGAGGCCAAAGGGTGGGGGTGGCTGGGTGGGTGGGGCTGCATTCGGTGTATAAGATGCACCCAAGTTTTCACCCTCTTTTGGGAGGTAAAAAGGTGTGCCTTATACTCCGAAAAATACTGTAATTGAGGAAAGTGAAACGTTTTGTGTAGTTTGTCTCTATTTCCTATGCTGAACTGTCCATTCAGTTGGTTTCTCTATGTGAGATGGAGAAACACCATTTTGGTTAACTTCACAAAATGTATAAATAAATAAATAAAGCAAAGCCAGAATTAGCTTCTATATTACCTGAAATGCTACAGTTGTATGATTCAGGTAAGGTTTGAAGCTACTATCCTGAGCCTGTATTTTACTTTAAGCATTCATCAAAAATCACCTTATCCACATTAATGCTCCATAACCAGACAGCAACGCAAAGGCACAAATACCACATTATTATTCAAATAATTATTAAACGTACCATGAATATTTTAATATTTTTCTAATAACATGTAAACTGCCAAGAGTTATTACTTTATGGCAGGATATAAATGTAGCAAATAAATATTAGAGAATTTACTAATATATTACAGATTACATGTTATAGCCTATATTACAGATATAGTGTGAAATCTGTCATCCTATCAATTAATTTATTTAAACGGCATAGTGGCCTTTAAACAATATTGAGCCATTTAAAATCCCAAATGAAACAGAGCTGCTCCTTCAGTAACATAAAATTGTGTGGGTGGAAGTAAATTTAGATCTCTAGATAATTTTAGCTCAGAAAATACATTACTGAGTACAATCATTATTCTAGAAGAAAATATAATCAGAAAAAATTATCAGATATAATTCTCTACTTTTATTGCTCCCAGTTTAGCACATTAGCCAAATGACAAGTATGGTCTGACTGAGGGCCAGAATATACATTATTGAGCAATGTTCTCAGGTCATGTACTGAACCTTTCTTCCAACTTATGGTATGCTTTTATAGTACATGTCCAACTATATACTAACCTATAGTACATGTCCAACTATATACTAACCTCAACAGTGATTTGGGGGAAAGAGAATTGAACGGGGATATTCAATGCATTATTTTTATAATCCATATCATTAAAAACTTCTAAACAGAATAGCTGGACTTGTGGGAGATCACAATATTGTGAACACAAAAAAATGTTCTCTGTGCATGACTGAATCTGTGTAGAAACTACAGGACTGTCAAGACAGTCTTTTTATACCTGTTTGAAATGCAGGTCTAATAAAAACAAAGGTAATGTATTCCTAGCAAAATTAATTAAAAAGTCAAGTAATCGTGAAAATAAAGTATCAGTTCAACTGATGGAGGGCCAGTGATGAACAAGACAGAGGCCATGACGTAAACACAAGATAAATCAATCAGTAAGCTAATCATCTGCTAGTAATATTGGCATTGTCTTTTTCCCATTCAATTTCCTTCAACAGATGAATAAATTCCAACACAAGATCAACAGAATAAGTTGACCAGATCAATAGAAAATATACAATATCCAACTTAGATTACCAATTAAATAGAAGCTTGCATGCATTTACTAAAGGAGATTTATTCCTGATAAAGCTTTTTTAAAGAAAAATTAGATTAATTTCAAATGAGCACTAAACAGTAATCTGAGGTGTAGGTTGAATAAGGTAAATGTTCAAAGAAAAAAGAAAGAGAAAACAAAACCACTATTTAGGATAACAATCTGCTCTTCATCTCAAATCAGACATTAATTCTCTTTTTTTCCTTTAAACAATATCTAAATCAAATTCATCAAACAGAGAATTGGTTGAAAAAAATATAATGTAATTTTTCTATCTTGGACTAGATTGCAGATTATTAGAGTTGGAAGGGACCTTGTAGCTCATCTAGTCCAACCCCCCCCCCCCGCTCAAGCAGGAGTCCCTACACCATTTCGGACAAATGGCAAATCTCTGCTACTTATAGAGTAGAACTGTGGTTCTCAACCTTTTCTTCACCACTGACCTCTTTAAATACCCTTTGTGGCTATGGACCATGGCCATCGACCACCAAAACCTAACTCAAGATTTAAAGCACTAGACTGCATCAAATATTCGCAAACTCCCTGTGACTACATTGCGGCCTCCCAGGGATCCACGGACCAGAGATTGAGAACTACTGGAGTAGACTATAGACTACCTTACCGAAGAACACTAAAATCATACAAACAAGCTATAATATCCCCTCTTCAGATTTTTGTTCCTTACCTCTTCTTCAGATATCATTCTGTGTCCACTGTTAAGAAATTTATTTTGTGCATGGCCACTGCTCTACCTAAACACTGATAAGAATTAAAAATGATATATTATATGTTATTAATTCCTTATCAGTTTCTTCAAACAAAAGAGAATTTAAAAAAAAATGAACATAAAGTAACAAAGGCTCATGCTTCAGAGGGCTCATGCTTAGGAACATGTAGTTTATATAAATTGACTTCTTGTCACTTTTAAATAAATATATGTGACGGAATAAGAATTATTCCTATCGAGGCGATATAGGATCTTGCTTCTTTGAAGTCATCCTTACTTAGAAAATAAAACCGAGATTCAATTCTAATTAACAAAATATTTATTTCAGTACAAAAGTAACAAAAGAATATGAACGTTATTAAGCTACATTTTCTCAGCTAAGAATTCACGTCTGCCTCGGGCGAGGCTCACAGGAGAAGAAGGAAGGAGGAGACTCCTGGAATGCACACATGCGCAGTAAAAACATATCACATGTCTGTTTGATTAGAAAATACAATAAACCTAGAAATATTGCAGAGGTGCTCAACTGGCAATATTCACATCGTGACAATATGTATAACATGTTAACTGTAAAAATCCAAAAATAATGTTACAATGTAATACATATATTTCAAAAATCATACTAGAAATATTGTGTTCTTAAGGTAATCCCCACACTAATATACAGAGATTTATTTTGTTCTAAGAAAAAAAAGTTTACTAGCTGGAAATATTGTAGCAGTCCTATATTCTTGTAACTATAATTCGCTAATTAGAATTCTGTGAGAATCATGCTTGGAAAAAAAATTATTTAAAAGTTCAGGCAGCTGGAACCAGCCTGACATAACTGGTGTTTCATTTAAATGTTTAGTTATAGGCTAAGTACAATGAAATAATGTATTTGAACTCTCTTAATGATTGACTGAGGGTGATGGAATTATCCTAACAGAAGTGATTTCCTTACTAATTGATTTCTTTTCTATTAACTACAGTTTATTTTTATTCTGGTACCGTGTTTATTTTTATTCTGGTAAATAAAAACTAAAAAAAAAAACCACATCAGAAGGAAAGATAGTAAATCATAGAATTATGTTACAAAATATACTAGAAAATTATAGTTTCATTAGATAATTACTTATCCAGAGAATGAATGGTCCTACTGTGCATTACAGTGAACATGAGATAGCTCACAATATAGCAAAAATTTCTAGACCGCTTTTGTCAAGTGAAATATTTACGAAAAACTAATTCTGGTTTCAATGGAAATGATTGCAATAAAGCACATATGAGATTGTATATCTCCCCTTTGTTTACTGTTGTTATTTGGAATACAGTGCAGTATCACTCATAGCTAAATCTACATCTGTCTATCTACATTATTTTTATTAAAGATTATTTTAACAAAATAAATATACACACTTTAGAGAAGTAGTAAGGAAATAAAAAAGAAAAATTGTGGAAAAGAAAAGGCTCCTGAACTTAACAATAATTATAAATGTATACAGCTAAATCTTTACTATAATCTGTTTAAGAATCTTAACTGTTAGAAAAAAATTATTTTTGCCTTTTTAGTTGATGTACCTCTTTGAAGAAACATTGGCCTTAGGATAAATTATTCACTTTCATTATCAACCTAAACCTACAAATCAAAGTGCTATTATCTTTGCTTAGAAAGAAAGTGATAAGGCAAGAAACATCACACAAGAAAGAAAATCTGACATGGTGGTGATAAAAGCTAAGTATTGAAGGTTGAAGAGATCACTTCCCATCAATTATGGGCTGGACATCTTTTTCCCAGACATCAAAGAGAAAAATATAAGCAGCTTCTATGAATGAGGAAGGAGCTTATTGGTGTCCTGTATTGTAAAACCTTGTCTTATGGTAACATCCAATGTATTTAAATCAAATACTGAGCACAGAAGAAGCTTATTGGATGAGAAGCAAAATGTCTTCACACAAAAACAAAGATAGTCTTTTGAAAAAGCACCTTTGGGATGAATACTGACCACTTTTAAATAATTTATCTTGGTTCTCACAAGTGGCCATACAGGTAGTCTTCAACTCACAACAGCTTGTTTAGTGACCATTTGTACATTACTAAGAAATAATCTTTAATATTCAAAATTATTTTTTAAAAAAATCAAGAATAGTGTTGGTATATCTTGCAATAGCTAAAAGATATGAATGTTCCTATAAACAGCATTAAATGTCCTTTCCTTCTCCTGATGCCATCATATGATCTTATATGATGACAACAAGACAGACACAGACTTCAGAGGATAATTAGAACTGCAGAAAAAAACAATTGCTACCAACCTGCTTTCCATTGAGGACCTGTATACTGCACGAGTCAAAAAGAGGGCTGTGAAAATATTTACAGACCCCTCACATCCTGGACACAAACTGTTTCAACTCCTACCCTCAAAACAACGCTATAGAGCACTGCACACCAGAACAAGTAGACACAAGAACAGTTTTTTCTCGAACGCCATCACTCTGCTAAACAAATAATTCCCTCAACACTGTCAAACTATTTACTAAGTCTGCACTACTATTAATCTTCTCATCGTTCCCATCACCCATATCCTCCCACTATTGACTATATGACTGTAACTTTGTTACTTGTATCCTTACGATTTATATTGACTGGTTCCTAATATGATTGATTGCTTATTTGTACCCGGACTAATTAAGTGTTGTACCTTATGATTCTTGATGAACATATATTTTCTTTTATGTACACTGAGAGCAAATGAACCAAGACAAATTTCTTGTGTGTCCAATCACACTTGGACAATAAAAAATTCTATTCTATTCTATTCTATTCTATTCTGTTCTGTTCTATTCTGTTCTATTCTATTCTATTATGATGTTCATCCATCGTGTTTGAAGAGGACCTTGACATCTAACGGGTTGTGGGCTGTCCACGGTGTGTCTGCAGGTGGCTGGTAAGGCCTATACAGGCACGGAATGTTCTGCCACATGTCGGGCAGACATGTGTGGGCACCATTGTTGCAGCATTTGCAGCTCTGGCTTTGCAGAGTGCTCGCTTCTCCTGTGCTATGGTTGTTCTTCTGTCTTCAAATGTCTGACAGCCTTGGTGGATCAACGTGCGCCATGTCGTTCAATCTTGTGCCAGGGTTTCCCAAGAGGTGATGTCGATATCCAGGGACTTGAAAGAGGCTTTCAACGTGTCTTTGTATCACTTCCTTTGTCCCCCCTTGTGATCGCTTTCCTTGAGACAGCTCGCCATAGAGGAGATGTTTAGGGATGATATATAGCACTTAGCAATTAGACTTAGATATATGACCTTATATAGTGCTCAGGGTAATTAGAAGGAGTCAAAAATTCTGAACTTTTCCCAGATTTCAGATGTGTCAAATCAGCAAAACCCAATGCAAAATTTATCAGTCCTCCATGAGATCAGTCCTGCATGAGAGGGCTGTATTGCTTGGGACCATCTGTTAGAGATCCAGCAGGCTTCTAGTATAAGGTGACCAGATTTTAACATTGGTAAAGCGGGACACCATTGAGGGGGGGGGTTTCCTTGATTAAAAATTTGCATAAAATTTGCATAATATAATTTGCATTTATATGGAGCAACAAAAAATTTCATAGAATGAAGACAATCGGTTTAGCTTCTTGCGTTGAAATTATCACTCCGCCCCGGGTCTCTTGCAGTGAAGCCTAGTAGACGAAGCATGGGAAAATGGGTTTATGACTGTCAAGCTCTCATTTGCCAAAAGGACCAGTCGTTTAAAAAGCTTAAAACTTTTTAACGTTGTATTGACAAATACAGTTATACCTAATTTCTCTTTAAGCATCCAAACTACCATTGTATAAACAGATATATGAATGTTACTTTTCAAACATTCAGATCTTGTTTACTGGCTTGGCTTTGTCAAGCAAGCTGTCTCCCACGTCATCTGAAAGATACCGTAGTAGAGTGAGTGAGTGAGAGAGAGAGAGAGAGAGTGTGCGTGTGTGTGTGTGCGTGCGTGCGTGTAGGCTTTCTCCTAGCAACCACTTTGCTTTTTCTCTTCGCTTTTTGCCCCGCCTTCCTCATAAGGAAATCTAAAGTTAACCCTTTATTTGCACAACTCTGAAGCCGCCCTCTCCTACCGCATCCCGGGGCACTCACTCTAAGGAGGTTCCTCCGTCCTCCTGCAGCAGCAGCAGACAAAAGAGGGTGAGAGCGAGGAGGTGACTGGCAGGGGGAGAGCAAGGCTGGAAGCTTAGCTTTTCTGCGGCATGGGCTTCACTGCTCCGTGGGGGGGGGTGAGGCCAGGTAAATGTGTTCTTCTCCCATGCTCGATCCTCCAGTCTCAGCTTGCAGCTGTAAGAAGCCACTGATGGACGGGTGCGCTCGCAGTCCTTCCAGCTAAAGGCGACCGGGGACAGCGCCGGGTGGTTAACTAAGGGGGTGGCGGAGGCGTGGCTTTGAGGCTCGGCACATGAAAACAGAAAGTGCTGTTTGGAGGAGGAGGAAGAAGAAAATCGGGACTTTTTTAAGACGCCGCGGGACGCGGGACAAATTGTTCAAAAGCGTGACTGTCCCGCCAAAAGCGGGACGTCTGGTCACCTTATTCTAGTACCAAACAGGGTTTTATTGCTGATCTCTGTCCTAAGAAATTATTCCTAAAATGAAGAGGAGTGCAGTTCTTCTATGCTTTAGCTGGGCTGCAATTCTGCATATAGGATTGATTCTGTGGGACCTGCTTAGTATTAGATCAGCAAGGGTTCGATTCCATGAGGAAGCTAAGCCCAGCAGTTCTTTATAACATCTGTGCGTGTGAAATCAATCATTCTGAATCTGAGAAAAATGTGCTTTGTGAAACACTGGACAACTGTTTTCGTTAATATCAGAAAAATATCTAGTTCTGATTCTGTTACCAACAATAGACACCTTTGTAATAGCTGGATTTCTTTCACTGAAGCTCTGAACTGAAAAGCTTTTAAGCACAGAATGCACATAGTGAACAAGGTTAATTTAAAAAATGTACTAGAGCTAGTGTTTTTGGAGCATTGTGTGCAAATTGCAGGCTTGAAATTAGCTCTTAATGAAAATATCCAAAAATGGGTTATGGGACAATTAGCTTTATTTGCATTAAACTCTGGTAAACACTCCTCTAGTAGTTTTCATGATTTACCGGTATATAAAAAACACTTCTGTATTTTTTATTATCCTTATTTGTAGGTTAGGTTTTTATGACCAACTGTTATACCTAGCAGTAATTCTATCTGATGGCATTTAATACCTTACTTTATTAAATCTGATCGGGCTAAAAGATAGGCCCAGAAATTTAAATCCATTGACAAAGTAGCTACACTTTTGTTTTCTGGAACAAAACAGATTGAGAAAATACTGCTTTATATTTTGAACACCAAAAGATGATGTTAAAAGCAATGTTGGGCTTTGTGTGGGTGGGAAAATATATTTTCTTTGTCCTTAGCAATAGGAGGGAAAATTAAAATGACAGAAAAGGGATGAGGATATATGTGACATATTTAATTTAATTTAATTTAATTTAATAGATTTGTATGCCGCCCAACTCCCGAGGGACTCGGGATTTATATCACAATATAAGTGCCATTACAAATTCAATCGCCTAGCCTTTTATTAGGCAGTACATACCTTTCTAAAATAGTACTCATTGAACAAACTCCTGCCCACAGCCCTATTGTTTATGCCACAATAATGGATAGTGCAAAACGAATTCTAAATTGTCAAAATGGCCAACAATGAACAATTATTTGGGTGGATGAGCCTTATATCAGCCTCAGATATTTCACAGAAGAGGATACAGGTAGTCCTTGTCTTATGACCACAATTGGGACCACAATTTCTGTTGCTAAGCAAGGTGGTTCTTAAGTGAGTCATACCAGATTTTATGAACTTTTTTTGCCATGGTTGATAAGCAAATCAGTACAGTTGTTAAAATGAATCTTAGCATTGTTAAGGAAATCTGATTTCTCCCATTGACTTTGCTTATTGGAAGCTGGCTAGGAAGGTTGGAAATGGTAATGTCAATATGAGAATTGGTTGTCACTTTTTTTTAGTTCCATTGTATTGCATTCAGTTTTAGTCACCACAATGACTAAAAAAGATGTTGAAACTCTAGAAAGAGTGCACAGAAGAGCAATAAAGATGATTAGGGGACTGGAGGCTAAACATATAAATAACTATTGCTGGAAATGGGTATGTCTAGTTTAATGAAAAGAAGGGCTGGGGGCAGAGGCGGGTTCCACTTACCTTTTGCTACCGGTGTGCATCGCGATGTTTCGCGCGTGCTCTCTCGCTATGTTCGTGCCCGCCGTGCGATTCTACTTCCGCGCATGCACAGAAGGATATTTGAAGCCAAAACACAGCTGAGAAGCCAGCCAAACCAGGAAAAAAGCGCCAATTCTAATTCCGCGCATGCACAGGACATTTCAAGCCAAAAAAAGATGGCAGCGTGCATGGACCAGGAAAGACGGCACCGGAGCCATCACGTCTAAATTGTGTCATCAGCGGGCTGCTACCAGAGCGCCAGCACCGGACCGCACCGGTAGGAACCCACCTCTGACTGGGGATGACATGGTAGCAGTGTTCCAACATCTCAGGGGTTGCCACAAAGAAGAGGGAGTCAACCTATTCTTCAAAGGTCCTGAAGGCAGGACAATAAGAAATTGGTGGAAACTAATCAAGGAGAGAAGCAACCTAGAACTAAGGAGAAAATTCCTGACAGAACAATTAATCAGTGAGACGACTTGCCTCCAGAAGTTGTGAATGCTCCAACACTGGAAGATTTTAAGAAGAGATTGGGCAACCATTTGTCTGAAATGGTATAGGGCAGTGATGGCGAACCTATGGCACGCGTGCCACAGGTGGCACGCGGAGCCATATCTGCCGGCACGCGAGCCGTTGCCCTAGCTCAGCTCCAGCACACATGTGCGCCCCAGTCAGCTGATTTTCGGCTCGCATGGAGGCTCTGGGGGGGCTCTAGAGCCTGGGGAGGGCAAAAAATGAGCCTACCAGGCCCACCAGAAGTTGGGAAACAGGCCGTTTTTGCCCTCCCCAGGCATTGAATTATGGGTGTGGGCACTCACGCATGCGTGATAGCCTGTGCGCACACGTTTTTGGCACCCGAGGAAAAAAAGGTTCACCATCACTGGTATAGGGGCTTCCTGCCTAAGCAGGGGGTTGGACTAGATGACCTCCAACATCCCTTCAAACTCTGTTATTCTGTTAATGTAACTCAAGGACTACGTGTAATTATGAAAAAGGTTTTGGAGTCTAAATACTGTAGATTAAGTGCATAGAAATCAACCTGGTTTAATCATATATCACTATCGTGGCTATCATGTATCTATGATCTGGAAAAGAGGGTGGTGTTTTTTTTCTTTTAAAGACCCTGTAGTCCCTTGCATCGGGGTGGAGTTGGGGCGATTGAATGAAGCTGAGCATTTACTGACCGGATGCCCTTCCTGATGCCTATGCGGAGTTTGCAGCAGAAGTACTCATTGCGCCCAGAGAGATAAATATTTGCCACTACCTAGGATTGAACTCACACCCTCCTGACTGTGAGGCAAGAGGTCAACCTCGAGGCTATCGAACCGCTGATCTGAAAATTACTAATATGTAGCATAATTCTGCGCATGTCTTCCTCCAACCCCCAGCTCCATTTATTCAGCCCCTTTATCCATAGCTTCAGCAGAACAGTTCTGCAAGCAGATCCTTGGGGTCAGCCAATAGAATTTTTTTTGTGTCAGCAGAACAATATTTTGAATTATAAGTCACTGTATACTGTTCCAGGCATCTTCGAGTTACAGTTGCATTATAAATCTTAGGCATACTAAAGCATTTTAAAACTTTGCTGCTACAAACTGCTTTTCCAGAACTTAGCCTTCTGAACAATTAAAGTCCCATTCCTGCCGATTTAAACACTGATCTGGCTCATATGTTGTTTTGCAAAAACCAAACAAATGAAATTACAGCATAAATGTAAGAAACTTGTATTTGTAAAATCACAAGATGGTTTCCACAAAATAGATTAATTCAGAGACCTAACAAAACTAATCTGTAACCCATGTGCCCTGCTAAGGAATCTTAAAGTGACAGAAACTCTTGACAATAGCATAATATCCAAAAAAAGGCTGCCTAAAATTACATAACTCTTGTTATGTAGAGCATGCTTTTCTTTGTTCAAGTGGATAGTCCTCTGCACTAAGCCCTATTAAACTCAGTGTGACTTATTCAGTGTAGATATAGGACTGCAGTATTGGAGGATCTTAATGTATGAAGAGTTTCAAGCAATTGGAGAGGTTCTCGTTGTGCTATTTTACAAAAATGTATCCTAATATTGCCTAATAGCTTAGTGTTATATATAATAAATGCATTTCCTACGTACATTATGGTAAACTTCATTAGAAAATATTTTGAGCTCCCATAGCAGTCTCTAACATAAATATTGACTATATCCTCCTTCGTTCTTATTCTCCTCAGGATGTGTGCTTATTAGTATATTGCCAATTAGAGTTCTACAAGACTCTACATGAAAAATTCAGGTTGCTTTTTCCTTTTATTACAAAAATGAAGTTAAAACGAAAAGCATATTAACTAACAACCTGCCTCTACCACTGTGATCCTCTGTCTCTATGCTGACTTGTTCTGAGGATTAAAGTAAAGGGGGGAAAGGAGAAGAAAAAATCTCTCGTCTTGATAAAGAGAGATTTGGTAATCCTTATGTTTTCAAAGGGCGTTTGAGATTTAGCTATATGACTCCCATTAACGTCAATAGGCGCCCTGCTGCTTAATCTCAAACTGTATTTTTTTAAAAAAAATTTGTTTTAATTGGTGAAGCTGATCACAAGAGACTCATAGCTGAAAAAGAATCAGGCTGTAAATGATTTTGTCAAAAGTTTGAAAGCAGTGCACAGTCACATGGCAATCTGTAAAGCAGTCAGTAAATCTAAGAAATATTGTATAAAGCAGCAACCAGCCCAGCATCTCTTACTTGTGATAGTAAATGATTCATTCATCTCAGTAGGTAAAAGCTATTGCGTATCATTTAGAATATGAATCTTTATCTATCAAAGGAGCATCACTGTTCAATGAGTGGACACAGAAAGACAGTAAGATAGATGGCAAGAAATAGCTGGAAGAAACTTAGATAGACTCGGCTTAATGCTTCCATTCTTACTGTATACATTCCTGCATATCTTAGTACTCAAAGCATGAAGGCCTGGCGATGTTTGGGTGTCCTGTTTCTAATTCTCATGTGTTTATGCTGAACAACAACATGAGCTACGCATACAAATATTTATTTTTATTTTATTTATTAATTTACAAAATATATATTGCCGCCTAATCGTGCATGGCGACTCAAGACAGCTTACAGGACATAAAAGCATAATATAATATGCATTACAAAATATTAGAAAATTTAGAAAACTATACAGTTCTAAATGAATAAAAGTAATTGTAGGAGATGACCAGGCTGAGCCAAGGGAGGGGTCAAATGCATCATCAGTCGTGAGTCTGTGTGCGCCCACAAGAGATCTAAGTCTATGATGGAAACATGGGAAAAGATATGGGTCAGAAATGTAAAATTTACGCAAGCTCAAAATTTAAGGGAGAACTTCTACAAAATGGTTTATAGATGGCACTTAGATCCAAAAAAACTAGCTCGTATGTATCCAAATTTACAACCTAAATGTTGGAGATGTGAATGTGAAGATGCTACGTATTTTCATATATGGTGGACTTGCAAAAAAATTAAGGCTTTTTGGATAAAAATATGGTGGATTATTCAAAATATCTTAAAGAAAAAGATTAAGTTTACACCACAGTTTTTTTTTGTTGGGAATAATTATGGATTGTACTGTAATAGAGACTAAATTGGTTTTGAATTTAATAACAGCTGCCAGGTTGCTGGTGGCACAGTATTGGAAGAAGGAAGATATACCTACTATCAAGGAATGGACATTAAAAGTTGTACATCTGGCTGAAATGGCAAAAATCTCATCATATCTCAAAGACCATTCAAATGAGAGATATATATTGGAATGGAGTAGATGGACTGATTATATCCAAAAAAAGTATCAGATTAAGAAGATACAAATAGTCTAATAATGATATATGTTTAATTTTTAGATTATGTTTAAAAGGTTGTGAGTAACAAGGAGTTAAAGAACTAGAGAAATTTTGAAATTAATAATCTATTAGTATATTTTAATTTTATGTTTATTGAATACTATACCCTGTGCTTTTTCTGGGAAGTTGGGGTGGGTGGGTGGGTGGGAGGGGGGAGGGTAAGGGGGGTGGGGAGGGGTCTGGGGGGAAGGGGGGAGAAAAGAGAAAAATGTTTGTACTTTGTACTAATAAAACTTTTTGGGAAAAAAAGAGATCTAAGCCTAGCTGCCTTGAATTCCTTTCTATTCTTAACTCCCACGAATTTCTCATGACTGCTAGTAGCGCAGATTTTTGTGGAGAGCTTAACTTGAAATAAATCTTTATATTCATTTGAACTGCTTGAATCTCCTGCCTGATTTCCCTGGCACTTGACAGCAATCATCAAAATATAAAAAGGGTCCAATAAAATAACCCCAAAGCATTTTATGGTGGTGATTTTATCAATACAACTATACAACTAGCAAGGAGGATGTTTCACAATTCCAACCGTCCAGCAAGGCAAAGCTTAAGTTTTTGGGCTTTTCTGAATGAGGTCGGTTAAGTATTCATATTGTCAAATAAAACAGTTTTCTTAAAGCAGCAGCAGCAGTTAGGAGTGCATTAAACTTAAAGTCAACACACAGATAATACTGCTAATATGATAATTTTCTCCCTTTCTAAAGGAGGAGATAGAAGAATGAATAAAGATGTGATATATTTAGGGTTACTAGTCATCTGGTATTTTACCTACTAATTTGATATTTTTGTCTTAGATTTGGCAATAGGATTTTTTTAATTGAATAAGCCAGGTGTAAATCAGCGTATTTTTAAATTTTCTCATTAATGATCCATCTCCAATAGGCCCTATCATATCACCTTCACTTAAGTTTGCCCACTGACTGGAAATATGTTCTGGAAATAACAGTGGCCCTGTTAAAACATCTGATGATGAAAACAGAAACTAGGAGAATCATGGTAGATATTAATTAACTAGGACAATAAGGCTAATTAAGTCTAGAATTCACTTGGAAGGCAATGGAAAGTATGATAATAACATTTCAAATTCTAGCATCTGGTTTCCTCACTTTATTTTTTTTTCTTGTTGCACAAAGCCTTATTTCAGATTACAATCATGACAACTTTAATCTCACTGCAGGAGTTCTGATACCTTCTGAATCTGGCTAACAGAAGGTGAGCTATTTTGGGCATTAAATTAAAAAAAAATAGGAAAATTATTTCTGACTCTCTTTCATCTCAGAAAAATAAATCATGATTGCTGAGGATTTCCCAAGAAAAAAACATTTGGAAAGAGAATCAGGAATAAGATTATTTTTCATAAGGAAGTGTTGTCTCAGTTGCATTTAACCCACACAATATTTTGCAAAATCTTTCACTGTTTTTTGAAAGTTCACTATAAGCTGATATATGTGTTAATAAGTAAAATAAACGTAGTCATTTATATTTTCATTTTTTATATTATGAATACCGGTAATTGATATCTGATCCCTTTTAAAACTGTTCATTTAAAATTTACCTTTATGGTTTTGAAAAAAAGTGTCCCAATCTGCCTTTTTAATCTTTTCAAGGACTGGTTTGTTTGTTTCTTCTTCAAAGAGGACTTGTTACAAATCTTACACTGAGCTCCAGAGCACTCAGAAATCAGTAGGGAAAACAGCAGGGAAGTGGATGTGTATAGTTTAGACAAGATGTTCCCACCATATTGAAATGGGACACAGTGCTAGGATTTAGTAGTTTAACACTATAAAAATACATTTAAATCCTAACACTGTGGTATGCTTCTAATGTGCATTGTTATGGGGGGGGGGTGTTCTGACTATTAAAAATGTCAATATGGATATACTCTGAAAACCACTGCTAGTAGAGTTATTCATGGTTTATATCAGTGGTCACCAACTGGTGGTCCGTGGACCACTGGTGGTCCATGAGAAAATTTTTGGTGGTCCCATAAAAATTATTTGCATTTTTTATATTGCACTAAATCAGGGGTCCTCAAACTGCGGCCCTGGGCCGGATACGTGCAATGAATGTTTGTGTTGCTGCAGAGAGTCTCCCCCTTCAGTGTCTTTTTGTGCAGGTCAGAGGGAGGCAGAAATTTCGACTTGGATAAGGTGACCAGACGTCCCGCTTTTGGCGGGACAGACACGCTTTTCAAGCATGTGTCCCGCGTCCCGCATTGTTTCCAAAAAGTCACGCTTTTTTGAAAAGAATGCCATTTTGAAAAGAAACAGCGGGACATCTGGTCACCTTACTCTTGGCTCTCCTGCTCCCCCTCTGCCAGCGCTGGGCTGCTGGAGTGACAGGGGGAGAAAGGAGATCAGGAGGCGGAGGCAGATCACAACAACCCCAGCGGCAGCTCCAGGCAGAGAGAGAGAGAGAGAGAAGCGAGCGAGCAAGTCACTCCGCCGCGCGCGCCTGTATGCGCGCTTGTGTGTGTGTGTGTGTGTGTGTGTGTGTTCGTGAGCGCACACGGTGGAGTGACTTGCTTGCTCGCTTCTCTCTCTCTCTCTCTCTCTCTCTCTCTCTGCCTGGAGCTGCTGCTGGGGTTGTTGTGATCCGCCGCCGCCTCCTGATCTCCTTTCTCCCCCTGTCACTCCAGCAGCCCAGCGCAAATTACTACACAAATTACTTTGTCTGAGGAGTATTATCCAAAGGACTAATCAGATAGTTCCATGATTTTAGCAAAATTTTAGCTTGCTAAGCTCCAAAGTCTGGAGATTCTCAGTCATTCAGGTTGTCCCAGAAGTGCTTTTTCAAAAGACAACTCTTTTTCCTTGAAGACATTTCGCTTCTCATGCAAGAAGCTTCTTCACTTCTGACTGAAGACTGACTCAGAACTGAAGAAGCTTCTTAGATGAGAAGTGAAATGTCTTCAAGGAAAAACAAAGTCCAGTCGCCTTTTGAAAAAGGACCTTTGGAACTACGCTCCAAAGACAATTATGACAAACAGTAGTAGCATCCCTTTTGCTATTTTAATATGGTAACAGATGTTTTACTTTTTTTAATTTTATTACCTGGTTTTATAGCATAATGGTGCTTATTTCTGAGTCACAGATGAGCTCATAATATCACTTTCCCCTTGTCTTCCTTACAAACATTAAATCAGAGGTTGTATGAACATTAACATTATTAGATGCACCATTTCTTCCACCTTCATAATTTCTTATTGAACCATGAATGATCCTGTGAGTTTATATTCTATGCATATTCTTCATTAGCCCCCTATAAAAAAGCAATTATAATAGATGATAGGCACACGCATCATAAGTAGGTTTTGTTTTTCCTGGATAAACCCGGAATCTGTAGGCATGAACACTTTCTTTAATTCCCACCAGATTCCATGTCTCACCTGACTCTTTTTTACACTTACCATTAAATTAATTAAATTAAATTAAACTAAATTAAATTAAATTGAGAAGGTGGTGGGCTGAAAAGTCATCCTCTCACTTCATTGTTTCCAAAAGTTCCTCTGGGACCTAAACGAGCTCTGTAAGCTTTTTCTATAAAATAGAAGAGACTGGAAAATGGCTTGCATACATGGACAGTATTTCACAAACTATAGTTATAGTACCAAGAGTATCTGGACCATCAACTGGGCAGCTATCAAGGTCTCAGCACACCTGGGGGACCGTCCATTAATGCATGTCTTGAACTTTCCTTTAAACTGGTTCTTCCAGTCTTGCAAACTGAGGAATGATTGACAATGTATAGCCTTCATTTCAATTTCCTACTATATCACAAAATGGTAGAAGAGAGCCAGTTTGGTTTCGTGGTTAAGGCAACAACCTAGAAACCAGAAGACTGTGTGTTCCATTCCTGTCTTTGGCATCTAAAGCCAGCTAGGTGAGAGCGTTACTCACTCCAAGTCCGCAAGATCAGCTCAGGCAACAAACCAGAAAGTCAGTTCCTGTCACAACCAATGGATCAATGCTTGATTGATCTCTGGGTTTAAAAAAAGTCTCTGAATTTTTAGGAAAACTCTATGAGGGAAAGGGGGGGAAGAAAGTTGGAATACTAAATTGATAACAATAACAACTGGTTATTGCTTGGAATATATTGCTCATTGCTTGGAATATAGCTACAGTGATCATACTGTATATCCTTTATTACAGGGGTCCCCAACCCCTGGGCTGTGACCCACTAGAGGGCTCAGACTGTTCGGAACTGGGCCACGCTAGCAGCAGGTGAGTATACGCATGCACATGCAGCTCCACTTGCGAAAGTGGGGGGTGCTTGTGCTCATGCGCGAAGCTCCATTTGCATGAGCGGCACTACCACTTCCACAGAACTATCCACTGTCTCCCCAACCCCACCCCGCCAGGCCGCCAAGCCGGAAAGGTTGGGGACCACTTCTTTATTATGAAGAACAGTCTTTTATTTCAGGAACCCGTACTTTAGATTTATTTAAGAATTTTCTTAGTTTTCATTCATTCATTCAAGATAATTTACATTTCTACAAAGTTAGTAGAATAGCTGTTTTTTTTAAAGTGTCCAGAAAAGTAAAACTTTAATTTTTTCAAGATATCTTTCCACATCAAATTCAAAGAAGTTTGGAATTTATATCCTTTATTTATTCATACTTATTTATGAACCTTAGAATTCAAAAACACAACAATTAAAAGATTAGAAAATAAATACTATTGGTACTAAATGTTGTACTACTGTATTTCCAAAAAGCACAACAATGTTGCTAATGTTAATCCTTGTATCACTTTTACCATTTCACTCACTACTTTTGTCACTTATGTTGGTAATCTCCGGTATATATACCGGTACATATACATTCAGAATAGATCTGGAAGGGACCTTGCACGTCTTCTAATTCAATCCCCTGCTCAAGCAGGAGACGCCATATTTGGGATATCAAACTGGCATCACGTGCAGGCCACGCCCACCCCAGCTCCACGAATGGGAAAAACACCGCGAAACATCATGTGAGAGCAATGTGACGGCGCGAGTGTCACACCTATGCCCTATACCAGTGATGGCGAACCTATGGCACGCGTGCCACAGGTGGCACACGGAGCCATATCTGCCGGCACGAGAGCCGTTGCCCTAGCTCAGCTCCAGCGTGCATGTGCACGCCGGCCAGCTGATTTTCGGCTCACATGGAGGCTCTGGGAGGGTGTTTTTGGCTTCTGGAGGGCCTCGGGGAGGGATAGGGGGGCGTTTTCACCCTCCCCAGGCTCCAGGGAAGCCTCTGGAGCCTGGGGAGGGTGAAAAACAGGCCTACCAGGCCCACCAGAAGTTGGGAAATGAGCCATTTCCGGCCTCCAGGGTGGCAGGGGAGGCTGTTTTCGCCCTCCCCAGGGATTAAATTATGGGTGTGGGCACTCGCGCATGCGCGATAGCGCACATTCATGCATTTTCGGCACCCGAGGAAAAAAAGGTTCGCCATCACTGCCCTATACCATTTTAGACAAAGTGGTTGTCCAGTCTCTTCTTAAAAGCCTCCAGTGATAAAGCACCCACAATATTAAAACAATATTGTTGTTTAAATTGTCGTTTTACTGTATTCATTAGAAACTACCAAGAATCTATTGAATATAGCAGAGCATAAATTCAAAACAAACAAATAGTTGCATTGCCAATTAACATGAGATGTCTTTTTACATATTGTCTAAATCAGTGTTTCCCAACCTTGACCATTTGAAGATGTCTGGACTTCAACTCCCAGCGAATGCTGGCTGGGGAATTCTGGGAGTTGAAGTCCAGACATCTTCAAGTTGCCAAGGTTGGGAAACACTGGTCTAAATGCTAAGAGACTAAGAATCAAATGCAATTCCCTAGAATGTGCATTGCTTTGCCTTCTTCTGATGCCAGAGGGGGAAAAAAGCACAGAAAGCACAGGTATCTTCAAAAGCGCCCGCCAATGACATCACAGGCATCTTTTGAAGCTCTTACTTGACATGGAAGTTCATAAAAAGAAAAATAGTCCTAAGCCTGTAATGGCTATAAATATTAATTTTTTAAAAAAATATTTTAAATAGCCAGCAGATCTTCACAATGCAATCATATGGTTTTGTACCAATCAAAAGGCTAGCGCTACTGCATTTTGAGCTGGAGAGGTTTATGTGAGCATGTGATGAAGCTGTTAGTTCAGAAAGTAAACAGATTTGCAAACCTGCATTTGTTTCTACCCGTCCTGAGTCACTGCATAAATGAGAACAAGTAGCACTGATAACATTATCTATTTTCTTTCTTAGCTTAACTCTGGCTGCCAAAAAAAAAAAAAAAAGTAAAAATCAGAGCTAAAAAATGCTACCTTTGCCTCTTCTGAGAATTTCAAAACATTGTCAGAGAGCTTCTGTATTTAAATTGCATGTCAGCTTTCGCCTAAAATGCATGATTCTTGTGATCAGACTAACATATTCTTTTTCCCCGATACGGCAAAACAAGATATTTTCAAGTCTGGAACTCTCAGAATATATTAAGAGTCTCCTGGATTCATTCTTTCCTCAAACAGATGTATCTTACTTCTATTGCACATGAATGTAAATAAACAAACACTATAAGGCACCAAGCAATAAACACCTAATCAATGCGCATTTTGAAGGTAAAAGCTTTTCTCAAGTTTGAAAGCCTGACTTTCATGGATACCTACATTCATGTTTTCTTGGGAACAAAACAGAACTTTGCTACTATCTTCTTCTCTCTTTTTTTCAGAAAAGGTTCCAAATTTATTCCACAATCTTTAATATTTCCTTATTATATTTTACCTAAGTACTAAACAAGCCTGATCCCACTTAGCAGTTTAGAAATCCGCTAGGATCAGTGGTGGGATTCAATTTTTTTTTACTACCGGTTCTGTGGGCGCGGCTTGTTGGGAGTGGCTTGGTGGGCATGGCGTGGCTTGGTGGGCGTGGTGTGGCTTGGTGGGCATGGCATGGCGTGACTGGCGTGGCAGGGGAAGGATACTGTAAAATCTCTATTCCCTCCCCACTCAGGGGAAGGTTATTGCAAAATCCCCATTTCCTCCCGATCAGCTGAGACTTGGGAGACAGAGAATAGATGGGGGCGGGGCCAGTCAGAGGTGGTATTTATCGGTTCTCCAAACTACTCAAAATTTCCGCTACCCGTTCTCCAGAACTGGTCAGAACCTGCTGAATCCCACCTCTGACTAGGATCCAGGTTTATTTAATATTTTAGCAACAAAATACAAGCCAGTTTTGTTGAAGCATCTCTTTTTAAAAATCATGCTATTTTATTTAAGGCATTTTTTCCCAGCAAACATGGAATTTTTTTTTCCATCTTGCAATATGGTGAGGTAGGTTAGGCTGAGAAATACTGACACAAAGCCATCTCTGGAGAAATAGAGGCATTTGTTGGTTCACCTCAGGGAGCAAAGGGTGTGGGCGGGTATATATTTCCTGCCATGCTTGGCTGCTGTACTGCTGTCAGTGAATCACTCTGTGTGTCTTTGCATGTTTGTGAAACTTTTGCATGTGTTTATGTCTCCGGTGCCTGGATGCTGTAAAAGAAGAAGCAATAAAAGAGGATTTGTGTTTCTACCTAGAATATGGTATTAGTGTTTTGCTTCCAGTAAAACGTAAGAAATGAATTCCAGGCAGAGACTAAGTTAAATAAAAAAGAGGGAGGGAGGGTTTTGTTGTTCATAAAATATGAACATTTATTTAATTCATATTTAATTAATTCATATTAAATAAAAATATTTAATCAAAAGCAAGGTGACCTTGAATTTAAGAAAATATCCATCCTACGAGAAGCTTACATACAAATATGCACACGTTTACCTGCCTCTCTAACCTTATTCTCAACCCAACTAAGAAAACTGTGATTATTTTACCTTTTATTTTTATTTTGAAGGTAAATGATTTGGTAAAAAATCTAGGGTTTTTTTTTCAAATAGCACTTAGACGTATATACTGCTTCATCATGCTTTACAGGACTCTCTAAGCAGTTTACAGAGTCAGCATATTGCCCCAACAAGTCTAGGTCCTCATTTTATTGACCTTGGAAGAATGGAAGACTGAGTCAACCTTGAGCCGGTCACGATCAAACTGCTGGCAATGGGAATGCAGTTAGCCTGCAGTACTGCATTCTAATCACTGCGCTAGCACAGCGTACTTCTTTGACAGTATATATGAGCAAGTGCAGTCATAAGTATGTTAAATTCTCTGTGTCCGTTTATCTCTCCACTTTCAGGCCAAATTAGAAATTAATGTAACACTGATCCAACCTAGAACAAGTTTCTAAATTTCTAAATCTTTCTTGGAAGAGTAAGTTGTTTATTGGTATCTTAATTAAAAAAAACTTAAAGTAAAAAACTCAAAGGGCAGATTCAATGGACGACTACCATCAGTTTTTTATGTTTCTAACTATAGTTGTTAGAGTGGTCACCTTAAATCAATGAGGGGTTTCCATGCACAGAGCCATGTTTCAGCTTCTGTAGCTGAAAAGAATTTGGACTGAAAGTATGGCTTGCCCTACACATTTTCCTGGGCACAAAACAGTTTGGGAACCACAGATATCCATCCTGACAAATAACTAAAAAGGGAGGAAACTGAATTGGGAAAATGGGTAGATGATTACATGCAACCCATTCTTCATTATGGTCTCTTTCTGTTACACATATATTCTGTTTCCCCCAAAATAAGACATCCCCTGATAATAAGCCTAATCGGGCTTTTGAGTGCATGGCAATAAGGCCAGGAACTTATTTCAGGGTTCAAAAAAATATAAGACAAGGTCTTATTTTCGGGGAAACACGGTAGTTGAAGTTACATTGAGATGATACAGCCATTATCAGTAGTAATGCATATAAAATAGGTCTTGCAAAAGTCCAGAACCAAATATCCTGGGGAAAAAAATAAGTAGACATTAAAACCATTGTTCTTGTTGTATTCTGCCCTATAATGAAATAAATAAAATAAAATAAAGGATGACATCTCAAATCCAATGAACAAATTGTTGAAAAGAGGCCAAAAGACCTCTTTCAGGCTCAAGTAAAAAAAATGCTTTGGGAACAAAAGGTTCAGTCTTGCCTATAAAAAAGCCCAGGGTTTGTAAGAACTATTTAATTATTTGATTTATATACTGTTGGTCCTCTAAGACAAGGCTGTCAAACTCGCTGCCTGCGGGCTGGATGCATCACGCGCTGACCACGCCCACCCCCATTTTAGCAAAGGGGGAAAAAGTCATGATACGTCACGTGACGACAATGTGATGCTGCGAGTTTAACACCCCTGCTCTAAGAACTCCAGGCAGCTTATATAGAGATTTCCCTAATTTTATTCCATGACAGCCATCAAGAGTTGAGTTGGTCTAATCAAATGTGACTAGTTCAGAATCATCTAGTGCCATGACGCAGAGCCCTTTCTGTGGGCACACGCACTGTCACCAGCTGCTCTTCTGGTTTCCAGCGCGCACATGTCAGCTGATCTTCCCGTGTGCCAGAGCCCCGAAAACCCGAAGATCAGCTGGCCGGTGTGCATGATCTGGTGATCTGGTCTTCAGGTTTCCGGCACTTCGGCACGTGTGAAGATGCGCGCCAGAAACCAGAAGATTAGATCATCTGGTCTTTGAGTTTCCGGGGCTCCGGCATGCATACACATGCGCGTTCCGGTTTGGGCACTCGGTGCCAAAAAGGTTCGCCATCACTGACCTAGTGAGCTTCCATGATTAAAGGGGGGGGGTTGAATTGAGTGCCCCAGTCCATCTTAATTACTAGAAGCATGCATTCTGATAAGATTGTTACTTGAGGAAAGAAAGCTGGTACAACAACAAGCTATGTGAGAATCAAACATCATTTTAGGAAGAAATGAAACTTTAAGCTTACTCTAATACCGTGATGGTGAACCTATGGCAGGCATGCCACAGGTGGCAGGCAGAGCCCTCTTTGCGGGCACATGAGCTGTTGCCCAGCTCAGCTACATCGTGCATGAGCGCGTGCCTCCCGCCGGCCAGCTGATTTTTGGGATGCGCGGGGGGGCGGGGTGCATGCGGGAGATGTGTGCACATGCACGGGGGGTCGTGTGCACATGCACAAGGGGGCTGGGGGTCACACGTGCATGCACAGGGGGAAGAGGGGAGCATGGGGGTGGGGCCCCGCGCGGCCCATTTTTGGTCCCAGGAGGCTGTAGGGAGGCCTGCTAGGCCCAAAATGGGGCATGGGGGGGTCACGCAGGGGGGCAGGGGAGCAGTGGGGATCATATGCACATATGTGGGGGACAGGGGGAGCAGGGGAAGGTCATGGCACATGCGCAGGGGGTACATTGCATTATGGATGCCGGCACACGCACGCACACTTTCAGCACACAACGAGAAAAATGTTAGCCATCACTGCTCTAATGCAAGATAGTGGAATGCATAATCTTGCACAAATGCATAACATTTTCCAGCTTGGCAAGTCATTTTGAAAGCAAATCCCACTGAGGCGTACAAATTCTAAATTCAATTCAATTAACAGTCACTGATGGAGATAACATGGCAAAATGAGAATAGCTCTTCATAAAGTTCAGTAAGGAGCAGACATGAGCATAAAGAGTCAAGGGACTTTTTTTTTTACATCATGCACATGCCCCTCCTCTGTTCAGACGGAAGAGAGAAAATAGGAGACTTTTTTTTCTCTGAAAGAAACATTATGGGAGTAACTTAATGTGGTGCATCGTTTCAGGTGTTGATATATAAGGAGCAGGTGCCAGTATTAAGCAGCAAAGTTTAATCCAAGGATCTCTGAACACAAACTGGCTTGATTGGTTTTGAGAAATGCTTCGTTGCAGAGGCAAATAAATTGATTCTATCTATCTATCTATCTATCTCAAAAGCTTTTACTGGTGGGACAAATCAACCAGGTGGCTTTTACCAAAACAAAAGAGTGGGATACATCAATCCATACTAGCTTGCTGCCCACCTTTCAGCGTTTCTGGAAAGGAGATCAAAACGCTGTAGAAAAGATGATGGGAAAAAGAAAATGCTTGATTCCCAATGGCAAAAGAGAGACAGAAAAGAGGAATTGTAAATAAAGAAGAAGAAGAAGAAGAAGAAGAAGAAGAAGAAGAAGAAGAAGAAGAAGAAGAAGAAGAAGAAGAACAACAACAACAACAACAACAACAACAACAACAACAACAACAACAACAACAACAACAACAACAATAACAACGAGTTGGAAGGGACCTTGGAGGTCTTCTAGTCCAACCCCCTGCTTACGCAGGAAACCCTACACTACTTCAGACAGATGGTTATCCAACATCTCCTTAAAAAGGTCTAGTGTTGGAGCATTCACAACTTCTGGAGGTAAGCTGTTCCACTGATTAATTGTTCTAACTGTCAGGAAATGTCTCCTTAGTTCTAAGTTGCTTCTCTCCTGGTTTAGTTTCCACCCATTGCTTTTTGTTCTACCCCCAGGTGCCTTGGAGAATAGTTTGACTCCCTCTTCTTTGTGGCAACCCCTGAGATATTGGAACACTGCTATCATGTCTCCCCTGGTCCTTCTTTTCATTAAACTAGACATACCCAGTTCCTGCAACAGTTCTTCATATGTTTTAGCCTAATGATAATAACAATAGTGCTGAAGAGAGAGAGAAAGCTTTGCCAAGGATTATGCACAGTACAGGACAAGCCTCCATGTCCAGAAAAACATTTGTAATACAGGTAGTCCTCAACTGACAATTACAATTGAGCCCCAAATTTCCGTTGCAAAGTGAGAGAGTTAAGTGAGTTTTGCCCCATTTTATGACCTTTCCTCTCACAATTTTTAAGTGAATCACATGGTTGTTAAGTGACTCTGGCTTCTCCGTTAACTTTGCTGGTCAAAAGGTCTCAAAGGGGGGACATTATCCCAGGACACTGCAACCATCGTAAGTTTGAGCCAGTTTCCAAGCATCCAAATTTTGATCATGTGACCATGGGGATGCTCCTATAAGTGTGAAAAACAACCGTAAGTCACTTTTTTCAGTGCCTCTGTAACTTTGAACAGTCACTAAATGAATGGTTGTAAGTTGAGACTACCTGTGCTGGTGCTGTGCAGGTATATCTCTCCTATCTAAATCTAAATATCTAAATATCTAAATAACTGATCTAAATGTAGTTCATAAAATCATATACCAAAATGTCCTTCCTGTTAATGACTACTTCAGCTTCAACTGCAGCAATACACGAGCACGTAATAGATTCAAACTAAATGTAAACCTCTCCAAACTCGACTGCAGAAAATACGACTTCAGCAACAGAGTGATCAATGCCTGGAATGCACTACCTGACTCTGTTGTTTCTTCCCCAAATCCCCAAAACTTTAACCTTAGACTGTCTACAGTCGACCTCTCCCCGTTTCTAAGAGGTCTGTAAGGGGCGTGCATAAGCGCACCACTGTGCCTACCGTACCTGTCCTACTGTCCTATTGTCCTCTTTTATTGGTACTTTTTTTACTGATGTTATGTTTATACAAACAACTACTATCCTGTACATGTTTGACAAAATAAATAAATAAATAAAATAAATAAATATAATGTAAATATGTTCTGATGACATGCTAAAGAAACAAAAGTTATATAAATCCACATGTTCTGAAACAGCATGTAACTATGACGTAGAGACAGCTAGTTCTGGTTTCCACAAACAAAGAGGGAAAGGATTTACAATCTGGACAATGGAGATAAAGCTCTTCCTCCCTAACATTTGGAAATCTAGTTTTGAGGGCCCCCACCCTAAGACCTTTTCCTGAAAGTAAAGTCTTCAGATAATCGAGTTCATATTAATGTACTGCTAATCAAACAAAGCAAATAAATATCAGATTGCATTCTGTTCCCCTAGAGAAAAAGTAAAAAAAAAATAATAATAACAGAGTTGATGGTACTAAAAGCTGTAGTAAACAGTACGAACATACTTGGAAATATAAATGTTTGTATTTTATAAAGGAATTGTGGAGCTGGCTAGTCCCAATTCCCTGGGCAGGAACTCAGTTTATTAAAGCACATGATTCATATTTCTTCTGATATCCCTTTAGCTGTTCTTGGGTACAGTGCTTTAGCAGTAATTCCATGCTTGAGAACAGAATAACAATTCCCACAAATTACAGCAAAGCCCTGGACATAAACTATTCTTAAGAGCCCATGAATAACATCAGTTCATAAAACAATGCCATGTTTCCTATGTACTCAACCAGTTTGATAAGGCTGGAAAGCTCCTTTTCCACACTGTGCCCTCAAATCTTCTTTTTTCCCTGGGAAAACATTGATGATGTGGTGAGAGCAGAGTCCAACATGGAGTCTCTAACTTTCTCCCTTCTCTATCTTCCAAAATCCAAGAGAGCCAACATAAGCCACACAGCAGGGATGAAATTCAGCAGGTTCTAACAGGTTCTGGAGAACCGGTAGCGGAAATTTTGAGTAGTTCAGAGAACGGGCAAATACCACCTCTGGCTGGCCCCAGAGTGGGGTGGGAATGGAGATTTTGCAGTATTCTTCCCCTGCCACGCTCACCAAGCCACGGCCACAGAACCGGTAGGGAAAAATGTTGAATTTCACCCCTGCCACACAGGCCCTTAGGCAGCCACACAAGATCTCAAAGGTTAGTAATTACTGTTCACAACTCCATGCTTTCTCCCTTCTACTCTCCCTTCTACATCTCCTCACCTCTCCAACTACTATTTCTTATGAGTTCTAACACTGGAGAACATTACCTCTTTGAAACTGCTTTAGGCTGCTTTACAAAAATACACATACCTCCTTCTTTCTCTCACAAACACCCCCTACTCCAGTGTTTCCCAAACTTTTGACATATGTGTACCCCTTCTATAATTTTCGTAACGCTGAGTACCCCTCATAAAAACATATGCTTTAATAAAAATCAAAATATATTTATTCTTTCTTTCCAGCGATCCATAATCTCTGTTAGGGATAAAAATTGTATTTTACAAAAATAATCAAAATCAGTGGAACTTACTAAAGCACTATAACAGGCGCCCGGAACTAACTATTAAAGATGTAAGTTGTCTCTGTAACGAAGTGCAGTATATTCACGCCGTATCACGCCTCACAAGACTGTCTAACCGTTAGATAACACTGCAATTCTCCGGCGTTTAAACAGCTCCGCGGCTTAACGTCAACTGTTAATGTTCCCGCAGTTTAAAAATGGCTGAACCCGAGCTGCGCGAAGGATGCGCAGAAGTTCCCGCCATAATGAGTTGCAATACGATGTACAATGGCCCCAGTTCCCATGTAAAAACTGCAATACGCGCCTATTTCTTTCCTTATTCTGTGGCTGCAGCTAAGCACGGTGCAGTGGATATTCCCACGTGATCCCCACCAAACTCCGGTGCAATGCGTACCCCCACCAAACTCTTCTCGTACCCCTGGGGGTACGCATACCACACTTTGGGAAACACTGTCCTACTCCCATCTGCCTCTCTGTTCAGCTTTTATGACCAACAGTTGCTGAGTTGGCTATGGAGAGGCGTCAAAGGCGTCAAAAAGAGATGAGGTGGCGCAGCGGTTAGAGTGGGGTACTGCAAGCCACTTTAGCTGACTGTGAACCGCAGGTTAGCGGTTCAAATCTCACCGGCTCAAGGTTGACTCAGCCTTCCATCCTTCTGAGGTAGGTAAAATGAGGATCCAGATTGTTGGGGGCAATATAAATATACATTGCTTACTGGTGTAAACCGCTTAGAGAGTGCTTGCACTGTGAGGCGGTATATAAATGTCACTAATAAATAAATAAAGGAACAGGGAAGAGGTGGGTTTCTGCTGGTTCGGATCAGTTCTATAGAACCGATAGCGGGAATCCCCCCCCCCGTCGAACCGGCAGCGATGGCCGGCTGGACATGCCCCTGAACCGACTCTCTCAGTGGCGCCATAGCACCACCATCTTATTTTTAGCTTCTGCACATGCGCAGAAGCTGTTTTTTGCTTCTGCGCATGCACAGAAGCTGGGTTTTTAACACTGTGCATGCGTGTGCACCCGCGTGAAGCGCCCGCACGGTGCGTGAGGAAGCAAACCGGCCGCGAGGTAAGACAGAACCCACCCCTGGAACAGGTAAGAGCAATCCAGGTGCTGGCCATTTTGTAGGCAGCCTATCATATCATGATGCAATATGGAAGGTGATAGCAAGTTTGGTTAGGGCATCAAGCAAGAAACCGAGAGACTGTGAGCTCTAGTACTGCCTTAAGCACAAAGCCAGCTGGGCAACCCTAAGCCAGTGACTCTCTTTCATCCCTTGGAAGCAGGCAAGGGCAAACCTCTTCCAAAATCTTGCCAAGCAAGCTGTAGTCATCAGGAGGCAACCCCACCCAAACAAAGTTTTATATACTGTATATTACACATGGGGTATGCAAATAGATTAGAGACTTCATATCTGTTTAATGCCAGCTGCAAACATTTTGGTGTTTTAAGCAAGGTCATATTATGGCACTTCCTATGGTTTGACTCATCTGATTTTGTTATCTTGATAGGATCTTCTGATTTTGTTATCTTTATCAAGGTCACATGAAATGTTAGTACCGCTTTATATTGCTTTGTTAAGATCACACTTGGAAAACTGAATCCAGTTTTGGTCGCCACAATACAAGAGAGATGTTAAGACTCTAGAAAAAGTGCAGAGAGGAGCAACGAAATGATTAGGAGACTGGAGGTTAAAACATATAATGAACAGTTGCAGGAACTGGATATGTCTAGTCTAATGAAGAGAAGGACCAGGGATGACATAAGTCCTCCAATATTTGAGGAGTGAAGCACATGGTTAGGACGCTGGCTGACAATTTTCAAGCTCAAGTTTGAAGCCCAAGTGCTGCTATGTGACGGAGCGAGCTCTCGTCATTCGCTCCAGCTCCTGCCAACATAAGTAGATAAACAGGCATCACTTCAATATGCTCATTAATATGGACATGGAAGGAGGCCCTAACTGGACATCCCCTGGACAACCCTGATGTCACCACAGAAATACTTTGGTGCTTCTGACAAGTATAATATTTGAGAGCTGTCATAGAGAAGTGGGGGTCAACCTTTCCAAAGCACCTGAAGGTAGGACATAAAGTAATGGATGGAAACTGGAAAGGAGAGAGCCAATCTAAAACTCAACAGAAATATATCCTGATAGCGAGAATTACCGTAATCAATCACTTGCCACCAGAAGTTGTAGATGCTCCATCACTGGGGATTTTTAAGAAGAGATTGAAGAGCCTGCTTGGCTCCTGCTTGAGCAGGAGATTGGACAAGACCTGCAAGGTCTCTATCAACCTGGTATTGTGTTGTGTGTATTCTGTTATGAATTTCAAAACAGTACCCTTTTTTCTTTACTTTGAGTTTTTGAGCTTTACACTTAAGATTTTCAGCACCATTTTTTCTTTTTGGACATTTTCACCCTATTTACACAGTAAGTAATTTTAATTACATCAGCATCCATGGTTGTCATGTGGAAACAATTCTGAGAAATTGTATTTAACCCTTGAGCAGGTGGGCTGGCTCATAGGGTGCACTGTTACTGCTTTTTGCTTTTTTATTGTTTTTCACAAGTCATTTCAATTTTGGCTCCCCTTAAAATTTGGCTCCCATACCTGATGCCTACTTTGTCTTAGTTAATAATATTATTACTTTCATATTTTCTGGATTCCAAGATCTTCTATAATATCATTTATGTAGAATTAACTTTAAAAACAACCTTCATAAATAAGTTTATTGCCCTTTCCTTAAAAAAGTAACTTTTTCAGGAGATGTTGGAAAAGTTTTTCTTAAAATGCCTTATTTTTAAAAAAATATAGAGCAATCCATTTAAAAATCTAGGAAAGCATTTTTTTGTAATGATAAAAGTTGCAAAGGGTTAAAAAATCAAAAGGAATCAACAGTAAATTCCAAATGTATTTTCTTTTCCTTTACAATACTTACTCTTGAAAAGTTTAGCTTTCCAATAACATTTCACATTCTTCAGCTTAAGGGAAAATGCAATGACAAACAATATTTTTGACATCCATTTCACCAGTCAGAGGCTCTGCTTACCATACAGCACAGAGAAAAATATGTTCTGTCTGCGCTTGTAGCAATTATTGAATTCAAAATATACATAGGTCTCTCTGCGTTCACCTCCACACATAGCTTTCAAAAAAAGTACCCAAGATAAAAAATGATTGGAAAGGAAAGTATGGAATAAAATATGCTGTTTTATTATTCACTATATCTTCGGATTTTTTTTAAAAAAGAGACAATGCTGTGATGATAAATCAGAAACTTTATTTTGGCGTTATGTACTTAATGTCATAGCATTCCATTTAATTATAGAATGTAGTGCCGCCATTTACAATTGCTTGCAACTTTCATGAAGAGGCATGCCAGGTCCCTGTGCAATTAATTATTCCAAGCTTGGGTAATACTGGAGTTTTTATAAGATACTATATATTATGACAAAAACATATAAATTGTATATTCATGAAGATTCGCTAAGAATATGAACTTATATATGTAACAAAAGCTAGTGTCTGCCGTAAAGAGATCAATAATTTCAGTTTACCAAGCACATAGATCTCATTACTAGAGAGAGATTAAAAGAGATTCATTGCTTACTTTTTTTATAATGTGCACCTGTGTGCACTACCGCATCTTCTCCTCTTCCACCCCATCCTCAAAATAAATAATGCTGTTTCTAGGTGTTTACAATCAAACCTCTTTTCCACATTTAAAAATCATCCTTACCTGCAGCCCTAGGGCCACCTCTGGCTCCAGCATTTTGCAGCCCCTAACATTCCTATGGTTGTGTTATTTAATTTCAGTATGCTAGCTGAAGAAAATGTTATATATTATATATTCTTACTAAATACTTTATTTATTTGGCCAAATGTGGTTAGATACGCAAGGAAGTTATCTCCAGCAGAGAAGCACTCAATGTACTTGGAAAGCAACACAATATAATAAAAATAATACTAAAGTGTACAGCCAATAAAAGGGGAAGTAAAAAATAATAAAGGGGACAAATAATAATACTGCAGTCATATCCTATTGGTTTTTTACATTAGAAAAAAACCCCACTTAGTAGTCACTGAATGTTGTCAACTGCAACAACTGAGTATTCAGCAGAGTGATGGCATAAGGGAAGAAACCAGCGGTGGGTTGCTCCCGGTTCGGCCCGGTTCTAAGAACTGGTAGCACCGGCGGTGGGAGGCTCCGCCTACCCACCCAGGATGCTTCTGCGCATGTGCAGAAGCATCCCGCTCGTGCGCGAACAGGTAGTAAAGGGTTTTAGAACCCACTACTGGAAGAAACTATCCCTGTGTCTAGTTGTCTTGGCATACAATGGCCTACAGTGCCATCCTGAGGGAAGGAACAACAGAATAACAGAGTTGGAAGGGACCTGCTCTAACCCCCTGCTCAGGCAGAAAACCCTATACCAGTGATGGCGAACCTATGGCACAGGTGCCACAGGTGGCATGCGGAGCCATATCTGAGGGCATGCGAGGCATTGCCCTATGTCAGCTCCAGCGCGCATGTGTGTGCTGGTCAGCTGATTTTTGGCCGTTTTCACTCTCCTCAGGCTTCAGGAAAGCCTCCTGAACCCTGGGGATGCCGAAAAACAGCCCAACGGGCCTACCAGAAGTCCGGAGGCTTCAGTAAGGCCTGTGTGCATGTGGGGGGGCAGTGAGGGGGGTTGTGTGCATGCGGGGGGGCAGCACGGGGGTTGTGTGCATGCGGGGGGGCAGCACGGGGGTTGTACCATGCACGGGGGAGAGCATTGCATTATGGGTATGGGCACACACACGCACGCTATTGCGCACGTGCGCACACACCCTTTTGGCACCCGAGCCAAAAAAGGTTCGCTATCACTGCCCTATACCATTTCAGACAAATGGTTATCCAATCTCTTCTTTAAAACAGTGTTGAAGCTTCTTCTGGAAGCAAGTCATTCCACTGATTAATTGTTCTGTCAGGAAATTTCTCCTTAGTTCTAGGTTGCTTCTCTCCTTGATTAGTTTCAATCCATTGCTTTTTTCATGCCTTCAGGAGTTTTGGAGAACAGGTTGATTCCCTCTTCTTTGTGGCAGCCCCTGCAACACTGCTATCATATCAACCCAGTCCTTCTTTTCATACCCAATTCCTGCAACTGTTCTTCATGTGTTTTAGCTTTCAGTCCCTTACTCATCTTTGTTGCTCATCTCTCACTCTTTATACAGTCTCAACATCTTTTTGTATCGTGGTGGCCAAAACCAGATGTAATATTCCAAGTGTGGTCTTACCAAGGCATTATAAAGTGGTATTCAAGTGATCTTGATTCTATCCCTCTATTATGCAGACTAGGACTGTGTTGACTTTTTTAGCAGCTGCAGCACACTGCTAGATCATATTCAAGTGATCATCCTCTGGGACTTCAATATCCCTCTCGCGGTTACTACTGCTAAGCTAGGAGTTGAAACAGTTGATGTCCAGAATGTAAAGGGTTGCAGATATCTTCTCAGTCCTCTTTCTGACCTGTAGAGTATATAGGTCTTCTATGGAAAGCAGACTGGTTGCAATTGTTTTTTCTGCAATCGTATTTATCTGTTGCAGTCTGCACCTGTCCTGTTTGGTTGCTGTACCAAACCAAAGAGTTATAGATGTGCAAGTAACAGGCTCAATAATTCTTCTATAAAACTCTATGAGCAGCTCCTGAAGCAGTTCGAATTTCCTGAGTTGACACAGGAAGAACATTCACAACCATTGATTAATCACAAAACATTAAGATAGACTAAACATAACTTAAAAGAGAACGGTTTCTTTGACCCAAAATACTCAGAAGCAAAGGAAAGGAAGCAGAATCTCTTTGCCTGGGTCTTCAGATTCCAGATGGATGACAAACACAATTCTTAAACCACAAAAGACCTCTCTGCCTACTGTGATAGAAAACAGTGTTACCTCTAATGCTAGAAAGATAATTGCCCATTATTTTAATATGGCTTTTTCAAAAACTGGTCAGTATAGACCAGTGATGGCGAACCTTTTTTGGTTCGTGTGCCAAGAAGGGGGGTGCGCGCGCTAGTGCGTGCACACGTGCCCACACCCATTCCCTCCCCCCACGCATGCGCACAACTCCACCATGCTGCCCCCTGCACATGTGCACACACCCCCACCCCCGTGCAAAGGCCTTACTGAAGCCTGGGACAGTAAAAAACGACAAAATGGGGAAACCGGAAGTTCGGAAAACGCACTTCCGGTTTGTCCGTTTGGGTGTTTTTTGCACTCCGGGGCTTCAGGAAGCTTCCCTGAACCCTCCGGAGTGCTAAAAACAGCCCAATGGCAAACCAGAAGTGCGTTTTCCGAACTTCTGGTTTGCCCGTTTCGTCATTTTTTGCATTCCGGGGCTTCAGGAAGCTTCCCTGAACCCTCCGGAGTGCGAAAAACAGCACAACGGCAAACCGGAAGTGCGTTTTTCTAAACTTCCGGTTTGCCCATGGAGCTGACAGGGCAACGCCTCGCATGCCCTCCGATATGGCTCCGTGTGCCACCTGTGGCACGCATGCCATAGGTTCGCCATCACTGGTATAGACTGTGCAGTCAACTGAATTTTTATACAGCGGTTTCACGGGAAAGGACTGTAGTTGTAAATTAATTTACTCAATTTTTAATGGAGAGCAACCTTCCCACTTTATTTTCAGTTCTTTGTTCCCTCAGGTATATGTCTTAAGTTTCTTACAGAGGCACCATGGTATTGGGAGATGTAACTTTCACATTGCAATTTGCTTGCCTTATTACTCCAAGCATTGTGTAGTGCACCTATTTAAATAACTAATTAATATTACTATTCATGATTAATGTCCATTGAAGCGTCAAAGACAAAAGCCAAAAAGCCAACATATTAAGACAAAGAAAAGATGCATTCCCAGAAGGATCTGAATATGACACCATGATACATTATTCAATGATAAGATTTAATTTGCTAATTAATATCCCATGGAGAGAGAACTCGCACTTCCTTCCCTAGGAAAAAAAAATGAGACCTGTAATTTTCCAGAGCACAGCAAATTTCATTAGAAATGTATGCGCGGTTACCACCTTCCATCTGCATCTTCCATCTGCATCTCTAATGTAGCAATTCTGCTCACATTATCGGATGCCATGTCTCTCTGTTATTCAACTTCTTCATTCTTATAAAGGGCTTTCATTGCTTCTAGAGGCTGTTTTATTAGAACATCAAATAACTTATGGCTTCACAAGATTACTGGGAATAAGCAGATCCATATCTATGAAGCAACAATTTTCAAGGGGCTGCTGCTCTTAACCTGAGCAGACTTTTGAGAATTTTCATAGATTACATGACATCAAAAGAAAGTTTGCCCATCCTCAGAAATCAAACAAGCCCTAGCTTTCTGACAAGTATACAGATTCTTTGTAAAGTATTTGAATAAGTATATTTTATTTATATCTTGCCTCCATTACTTTTATAAACAATGCAAGGCAGTAAATACCGTATTTTTCGGAGTATAAGACGCACCTTAGTTTTGGGGGAGGAAAATAGGGGGGAAAAATCTACCTACCAGGTATTCATCTGGCTAGCGTCCTTAATCTGTTCAGCTTCGGCACATTATTTTATCCCCTGGTTAGGGCTGAAAAAAATATTCTTCGAAGGGAGTAGGAATGAAAACAAGCCTGCAAAGACTTAGGGCTGGAAAAAAACTTCTCCCAATGGAGTAGGAAGCCGGGAAGATCGTTAGCACCTCGTTAGGGCTGGAAAAAAAAGCTTCGAAAAAGCTACATTCAGAGTATAAGACGCACCCAAATTTTCAGCCTCTTTTAGGGAGGAAAAAGGTGTGTCTTATACTCCGAAAAATACGGTATATCCAACACATCTTCCTCTTCCTTCCCCCCCAACAGCAACCCTGTAAGGTTAGTTAGACTGGTTAGACTGAGAGACTTTGACTGGCTCAAAGTCTCCCAACTGGCTTTCGTAGCTAAGATAGGACTTGAACTCATGGTCTCCTGTTTTGTAGCCTGATGTCTTAACCACTAGACCCATGATGGTAAACCTATAGCACGCGTGCCAGAGGTGGCACGCAGAGCCCTCTCTGCTGGCATGCGCGCCGTCACCTCCATGGCATTTCTTTTGTGAGCTTCTGTTTCCCTGCAAACGACGAAACAGAAGCTCACGAAAGAAAAAGATCTTACCTCTTGCCGCGCTACCGGCCAGCTGGTCTTCGGGTCTATGCTGTGCATCCGCGCATGTCCATGCATGAGCATGTTCACGCATGTCCATGCATGCACATGTTCGTGCATGTCCATGCATGTGCATATTCGTGAGTGCACTCACACCTTTCCATTTGGGCATGCACATTCGTGGTTTGGGCACTCAGTGCTTAAAAGATTCGCCATCACTGCATTAGACCAATCTGGTTCTCTTATTTAATCAGACAATTATCAGTCTCTGTCTAATCGCCCTTTCCCAGGAAAAGAATTTTGGTTCTATTTAAAGATGAGAATCTAGATTTGGTTTTGGCAAATCTTTGTTCTCTCTCTCCTCATCAGTTGGCACTCAGGAGAAGCAGTGAGTTTATGTAGGTGAGCTGTCCACGGTGCTTCATGGAATAGGCATGATCAAATTCAAATAGCAAGTGGCAACAGCAATGAGTGGGGGGGAAAGCACAAATGACGTGGCAGAAAGGTGGCAGGGATCCCAGGGAGAGAAAAAGCGGGCTCCAGTTCATCAAACCCAGTGGTGTCTTCCGGTTCTGGGTGGAAGGGACCTGTCACTATATAATCAAATTCCTTTTCAGAGCCCCTACCTGCACATCAATGACAGATACAATTTATTTACCTCTTTTTTTTCCTGAGGAAGATAAACAATCGCAAAACCATCTTCTCCATAACCCTCAGATGACCTTTTTCCTTAGCAACATCACCACCATATAACTTGAATATTTATTTATTTATTTGCTACGTTTCTATACTACCCTACTCCCATAGGACTCTCATGGCCACTTAAAATATATATTAAAAGAACCCTGCAACAACCATAAAAGCAACACAAGGCATTAAAATGATTATAACTGCAGTAAATTTCTGCTAGTTCTGCTGGTTCATCGTTCAGCTCATTAACAAAATTAGGGAAGGTTCAAAATTAATGAGTCCTTTTTTTGGAGCTGGACTGTATGGAGCAGCAATGCAAAATGCCTTCAGCATACTGATGGTGGCCTAGCTCCATAGCTTCAAATGACCTCCCTCAGCAGTTTCATGTAAATGTTAAGCAGCATGTGGGACATACTAGTTTGTATGTCCCCATGACCATGGGGACAAATGGTAATCTCTGGAGAAATATGTTCTGATTGCATCCTAATAGGAAGGACCAAAACCACTGCACGGCAATTGGCAACAACTAGAAAACTGTGTTTCTCTCGTCTCTTTATTGCAGTGTTTCTCAACCTTGGCAGTTTGAAGATGTGTGGACTTCAACTCCCAGAATTCCACAGCCAGCAATGCTGGCTGGGGAATTCTGGGAGTTGAAGTCCACACATCTTCAAACTGCCAAGGTTGAGAAACACTGCTTTATTGTATCCAGAGAATGAATGAATGAATGAATGAATGAATGAATGAATGAATGAATGAATGAATGAATAAATAAATAAATAAATAAAGTAGCCTTCGACTTAAGACAATTGAGCCCAATATTTCTGTTACTAAGCAAGACAGTTGCTAAGTGAGTTCTGCCCCATTTTACAACTTTTCTTCAGCGGTGGGTTCCACTTACCTTCGCCACCGGTTCGCATCGCGACATTTCGCGCACGCGAGTCCCCTCATGCGATTTGGCTTCCGCGCATGCTCAGAAGCAGGAATGAGCCCGAAACACAGCTGAGGAGCTTATCAGCTGTGCTTCGGGCGAAGAAATAAAGGTCAGAATTCACCCGCGGGCGGGCGGGAGGGCTCTTTTTCAAGCCACAGAAGGGGAAAAATTAGCACGAAAGATGGCGGCGCGCATGGATCGGCACTGACAGTGATGTCACCAGCGGGTCGCTACCGATTCGGGCGATCCGGTCTGAACCGGGAGGAACCCACCCCTGCTTTTCTTGCCACAGTTGCTAAGTGAATCACTGCAGTAGTTAAATTTATAACATGGTTGTTAAATTAATCTGGCTTCCCCTATTGACTTTGTGTCAGTTTTGCAAGCCATCTTTTGTCTTTCAGCTTCCTAACTGCCACATATTTTAGCCTGGGAAATTGGGAGGGGTTTTTGGTTGGAGTGGTGGAAGATTAGCCATATCAACATTCTTTACTCTGGGAGTCAAGGACACTTGCCTGCACCTGGATTGAGATTGTATCCAGTTGAATGTGAAGATTTGATTGGACCATGTGATGAACTTGTGGGTGTGGGGCAGGGTTGTGAACTTTCAACTGAGTGGGGGAAACCTGGAAGCTTCAGATTCGGATTTTCCCAGATGTGCCAACATGACATCTCTAATAAATTGGAACTTTGAGGAACGTCTAGCCTTGGTGTTTTATTTCGTTGGGGGTGATTTTTTTGAAACCCTGACACTTTTGCTTGTCAAAAGGTCACAAAAGATTATCACATGACCCCAGGAAACTGCAACCATCATAAATTTGAACCAGTTGCCAAGCATCCAAATTTTGATCATGTGACCATGGGGATGCCGCAGCGGTTGTAAGTGTGAAAAATTGTCATAAGTCACTTTTTCCATGTTGTTGTAACTTCAAACAGTCACTAAACAAATAGTTGTAAGTCTACCTCTTTTGTATTAAAGGAACACATAAGTACATAAAGACTACCTTCTATGTATTAAACATAGATATATTAATAGCAACATATTTTATTTCATAATAATTTATTTTATTGTTCAATCTTATAGGCTGCCCAACTCCCAAGGGACTCTGGGTGGCGTACAACATAAAAATGAACAATCAATTAAAACAGTAATAGAAAAGGTTAAAAATATACATAAAAGTTAAAAACATTTGCCATCATTCATACACAGGGGTGACCACACATGTTTTTTCTCTATTGCACTGTTGCACTGTTGCACTGACTTACATTTGAAATAGAAGCCTCTGTAATCCCTTATGTGCTTACTCTCACGCTTCAAGGAAGTCTGGGCAAGAAGTACAAACCATGACTACAATACTACCTTTATTGTAAGGTGTAACAGACTCTTACAAGTCTGAAAGCATTTCCCCCCTTCTTTACTTTTATTGCCAGAAAACTAGGGAGGGTCCTTTCTGATATTCATTTGCTCCTATCTGGGCTGTGATACCTTTTCTATGATGATTGTCTAGGCTCTCTCTCTTCCTTCTGTCTCTCAAGGTCATTCACACAGACCATTACTCTTAGACTCTCTTGTATGATTCTGGTAAACCGTGGTAGGTTTTTGGTTTTGCTTCTTTGGTTTGAATACAAAGTAACATAAATGTTAGCTAAAGGCTTTCTTGGAAGGAATTGAACTCAAAAACTCAGCTCATTGATTTTAATAATTCATACCCCTAAGTCCAGGAGGGTAGGACTATTAATCATAACTATTGGAATTATTCCATTCAGCTGTACAGCCGAAAGGATTCTAGGCCACTGCCTGCTGTTAACACAACTTCCCTCTCCTGCTACACTCACTATTACTGTAACTCATTAGAGATCAGCACAATCCAGAGGCTAATATGCCATAAAAACAGACCCAGTAAATGGTAAAAGAGGATTTTGCATCTCAAATTACTCCTAAGAGATCAAATTACTATTATCCAGTTGCTCATTTTGGCTTTTAGGGACCACAATTTTACCAAGTTCTGTACACACTGGCGGGGCAAAAAGGTGCTAAGATCCCAAGAGCAAGTTTCTGAAATCCACATGTGAGAAATATCAATTTTAATATTTCCAATCAGGTGCTATGTTATATCTTTAAAAAATATTTTAAGAGCATTTTGGAAATCGCTACAATGAACTAAGTGGTGAAATCCAAATTTTTTTACTACCGGTTCTGTGGGCATGGCTTGGTGGGCGTGGTGTGGCTTGGTGGGCGTGGCAGGGGAAGGATACTACAAAATCCCCATTCCCTCCCCACTCCTGGGGAAAGGATATTGCAAAATCTCCATCCCTACCCCACTCTGGGGCCAGCCAGAGGTGGTATTTGCCGGTTCTCTGAACTACTCAAAATTTCCGCTACCGGTTCTCCAGAACCTGATAGAACATGCTGGATTTTACCCCTGAATGAACTCCTATGGAGGTAGGATAGCTCAGCAGTTAAAGATGCTGAGCTTGTCAGGTGGAAAGCTGACAGCCTGGGTTTAAGACCCAAGCGTGATGGGGGGAGCTTCCATTACTTTCCCACCTAGCAGTTCGAAAGCATGCAAATGAGCATAGATAAATAGGTAACCAGTTCAGTTGGAAGGTTACAGCATTCCGTGCACCTCGGTGTCATGCTGGCCACATGACCACAGAAGAGTCTTCGGATAACGCTGACTTCCTCAGCTAAGAAATGAAAGATGAGCATTACTCCTTAGAGCCGGACATGACTGGACAGGGAAACCTTTACCTTTACTTTATAATGAACTCTTATCTAAGCATTTTTATTCATATTTAACTATACAGATAACTCGGAATTTCATTTCTCCTTCTGCTTAATGAAAATGATCAGTATTAAACCACAGGGCTCCTTATTAATTAACCTAATTTATTAAAGCCGTGTTCCTTAATATTCCTTACTTAATCATGGAATACCACTAAAAGAACAGCAATCCAATTTAGAAGAACAATCATTGAGGTTCTAAAATATTATGTCCTCAGACCTTCTTTGTTTTCTTTCCTGGCACAGAACTACATAATTAGAAACTTTGCTGTCTGGTTACTTTTCGTGAGTGAGTGAGTGAGTGAGTAAGGAAGGAAGGAAGGAAGGAAGGAAGGAAGGAAGGAAGGAAGGAAGGAAGGAAGGAAGGAAGGAAGGAAGGAAGGAAGGAAGGAAGGAAGGTCCACCTTAGCTATCAATATGTAATGATGTACAATCTGTTCGACATCACTGTTCAAATGATTCAGTCCAGATTACACAAGGCAAAGTCTGAAATAAAAATTAAAGCAGGGATAGGCAACACTGTGCCCACAGATATCAGCATGACTGTGGACTCCTGTCGTGTCACTCAGTAGACCGCATTTGACTTGCATATTTTGATACTTTTAAAAAGGGAAGGGGGAACTTGGCAAGCTGCAAACTAAAGAACTTCCTTATTTACATGATGCCTCTGAGTCCAATCTCAGATCATTTTTAGTAAATAAAAAGGCTGAGTATATGCAGAATACTATGTAATATGTAATCAGAAAAAAAAATCAAGATAAAGTAATAGATAACATCCTAAAATATTGAGAAGGATGGAAAGAAATTTCATACAGTTGACTTCTGGTAACTGACCATACACCCCAAGGCAACCACTGTTTAAACATACATTATTTCATTTCATATACTCAAAATTCAAATGTATCTACTGGCTCCAAAACATTACCCACCTATGGTAACTTTCAATCATCTTGTCCAAGGCACTGGTCCCCAAATATCAGCCTTGTGGTAGCCAATAAGCAAGCTGCCCAAGGCATTAGACCAGGGGCGTGTTCCTCTTACCTGGCTACTAGTGCGCTGTGCACGCATCATCACTTTCACACACGCGCATGCTCGCTACGTGCATGCATCCCATCACGTGATTTTGCTTCCTGTGCATGTGTAGAAGCAAAATCTCGCGAGGGGATGCATGCGTGCATGCGATTTCGGTGATTTTTTGCTTTCGGCATGCGCAGAAGCAAAAAATCGCCAAAATCTCACGCGCATGAGCGTCTCCTCGCGAGATTTTGCTTCCACGCATGCGCAGAAAGCAAAAAAAATGCCACAAATTTGGAAAAAAAGGTGGCGCTGTGTGACGGACCGTCGAAGATGCACCAGAGCCGTCGCATGCAAATTGTGCAATCGGCGGGTCCCTACCGGAATGGCGCACTGGACCGCACCGGTAGGAACCCACCACTGCATCAGACAGCTTAATTTTTTACTTTACCCTGTTCTATACTGTTGCTGGAGATGATCCAAAGGCCTATCTGCAACAATATAATTAAATATGAAGCAGGAATTTAAAGTGTTATCTGCCTGAATGATTGTGTCTCTGGAGCTAACAGAAACTTGAATAACATCTGAAGAACCGCAGGTTCCTTTGCATCTGATTTTCAGTCCCAAATTTGTATCTCTTCAAATATTTGGATTTGTCTTTCTCCAGTGATATATTTCCAGAAATCCTTGAGGTAAGCCAACTCTTCTTGAACTTCAAGGAAAGATTAATGGGATCTTTCAACCATAGTAAATCCTATCACACCACAAATCATAGCGGATGGGGGGCCTTATGCCAAGGCCAAAGGAAAACAAAACTGGCCTCTGGGACAATCTTATCAGGTCAGTTTGAAAATTGATTTCCAGTGTTTCTTAGATAAGGAATACTTTTAAAGACTGAGAACCATATGCGGGCAGAGGTGTTGAGCTATGAGGCAGAATGATATTTTTAAAAAAATAAAAAAAATCAGATTTGTACCAGGAGCAATGTACAATGATCTGGGATCCATTGCTGTTGCTTTGTTGCCATGCTCTGGAAGTGCCAAAGAAACCATGTATTTTACAAACAGAGTTTTGCCACATGTGGTAGTATCCTGTAATCATGTTGTCCACTTGGCTTTCTGGATTATTTAGCCAAAAATTATACAAGCATGTAAAGGCAAATTGTCTCTTGTCCAAGATTAAGAAAGAAACAAAGTCCTCCCCCCACCAACCCTGTTTTACACAAAGAGGTGTAAATCTTGCTGCTATTAACCTCGAACAAACTTTGGTCTCTATCTTACAGTGGTGATTCTTTTCTTGTCATTAGCAATTAACCAACATTTTCTTTCAGAACAAGGTAGTTTCCTACATGCCTACCAAAGCAGGAAACAAATGCACAGCACTGC
This sequence comes from Diadophis punctatus similis, assembly GCA_023053685.1. NCBI lineage: Eukaryota > Metazoa > Chordata > Lepidosauria > Squamata > Dipsadidae > Diadophis > Diadophis punctatus. Next base: position 9,638,676 of record JALIGW010000005.1, read on the forward strand.
TTTTCTTTGGCAAAATAATGCTCAGCACCTGTGAGTAGCAATGGTTCTCGAAATACCCATGAGCACAGACGCAAGCCAAGACTATATACAGTATGACATTTCCAGAATGGAAATAAAGCTTCCAATCAGGGGTGAAATGCTCCCGGTTCGGGCGTGCCTGCTGGTGGTCGGAGAGCCAGTAGCGACGGCAGAGCGAGGCTTCGCCCATCCGCCTGGACGCCAATATTTGGGTTCTTTTACCCTCTGCGCATGTGCAAAGCGTTCTGTGCATGTGCATAGGGTAAAAGAACCCAAATGGTGGCATACGGCGGGTGGGCAAAGCCTCACACTGCCATCGCTACCAGCTCTCTGACCACCGGCAGGCACGCCCGAACAGGGAGCATTTCACCCATGACTGGAAACTTAGTATCTTTTCAAAGGCACGATGTGGTGTGAGCAGCATGGCCATACCCTTCGTCTACCGGAGCTCTAAACCTGCCAGAGACTGCTATCTTGCAGTCTTCTTGCGAGGAGCAACCGCCTGGAGTACTTGTGGGTAATCGCAAGTCCTCTCCTTGTCCAGAGAGGAATTATGATATTCTAGTCTATTCACTCATTCTTCATCCCACCAAGGTCATCAGTATGCCGGTTCTTCCCTGGAAGTCCTGGTGCTTGATTTTTTTTTTATTGTATATACGTATGAATATACTGTACTTATGAACTGGCAACTTCAAATCTCAACCAACAAATGCTCTGTCCTACACATTGGCAAAAAGAATCAGAATACAAAATACAAACTTGGAGGAAATGAACTTGTAGACAACCCTCACTCTGTCAAAGACCTTGGAGTACTCATATCCAACGACTTAAGTGCTAGAGCCCACATTGCCAAAAAGGCTCTAAGAGTTGTTAATCTAATCTTCCATAGCTTCTTCTCTGGCAACATTACACTGCTAACCAGAGCATACAAAACATTTGTTAGACCAATTCTGGAATACAGCTCACCTGTCTGGAACCCGCACTGCATATCAGACATTAATACAATCGAGAGAGTCCAGAAATATTTCACAAGAAGAGTGCTCCACTCCTCTGCTCGCAATAAAATACCTTATTCCACCAGACTTGAAATATTGGGATTAGACAATTTACAATTATGCCTCCTCCGATCTGATCTAAATGTAGTTCATAAAATCATATATCAAAAAGTCCTTCCTGTCAATGATTACTTCAGCTTCAACTGCAACAATACACGAGCACACAATAGATTCAAACTTAATGTAAACCGCTCCAAACTCGACTGCAGAAAATACGACTTCAGCAACAGAGTGATCAATGCCTGGAATGCACTACCTGACTCTGTGGTTTCTTCCCCAAACTCCCCAAACTTTAACCTTAGACTGTCTACAGTAGACCTCTCCCCATTTCTAAGAGATCTGTAAGGGGCGTGCATAAGCGCACCACTGTGCCTACCGTCCCTGTCCTACTGTCCTATTGTCCTCTTTTATCGGAACTTTTTACTTATGTTATGTTTATATAAACAACTACTATCCTGTACATGTTTTACAAATAAATACAAATAAAAAAATAAATTCAAGGTAAGAAGAAATGGAATAGTAAAACGTAACACTTCTCACATGAGGATGTATCATGGGAATCAATGTAATCCATTATAATTCACTAATTCTATGTTGATTTCCCCCCAAAACATACTATATTATCTGCTTAACACATTCAGCAAAGAGCCCTCAGTAATCCCATTTCCTCTTCATTTTATTGTGCATGGATGGCTTCCATCTGCTTGAAAAATATTTACAGTATTATTTAGAGTACTATTCCAGAGAGAACTTCTGTTGTTGCTTGTCATGTGTTACTGTGATGTACCATAAAGGATGTTGCAATTCATCTATTGTATGCCATAGAAAGGGATATTTCTCAGATGTCTGTTGATAGTTAGACAGCATTTGCACAGTACTAATTAATCCAATTGAAAACTCATTTATATAATGTTGTAAATGATAAAAATAATCATATTGTGGAGAAAAAAATAACATAGAAAAGGAATATAATAACATTGCCTCTTTTTCTTTTTAACTGCATTTTAGATGAACATTTTGTTAAATTGTTGAAATAACTAAAATAATTGCCTCTGGCAATAGTCTGCTTTCCAATATATCTTACCATATGTGTGAACTCTTTTAAAGACCACAATCTTCCAATTTAATGAAATATTAATCATGAAAGCTTTGTTCATAAAGTTATGGAACTAATCCTTTGTGTTCTCGTTTCTATGGGTGTAATTGACAGTTCCAAAGAAACTATATAATCCAACTAATAAGACATTCTGTTCTGCACATCTTTATTTGCTTCTTATTAAGGCAGAATGTCATGGATCTAACAATGTCAACCGAGAAATAAATATAGGTAACCAAGTCATCCTATTACCATAAATGGAATGAATTATAAATAAAAATATTGGAAAAAATTAAAATACATCAAATTTGAATTATACCATACAGAGAGGTACATGTAGTCCTTGACTTATGACCACACTTGAGCCCAAAATTTATGTTGTTAAGCGAGACAGTTGTTAATTTTGCCCCATTTTATGTCCTTTTTTGTTACAGTTGTTAAGAGAATCACTGCAGTTGTTAAGTTAGGACCATAGTTGTTAAGTGAATCTGCCTTTCCCTAATGACTTTGCTTGTCAGAAAGTCGCAAAAGGTGAACCTATGATCCCAGGACACTGAAATTGTCATAACTATGAGTCAATTGCCAAGTGTTGGGATTTTAATCACATGACCATGGGAATGCATGCAATGGTGGTAAGTGTGAAAAATGGTCATAAGTCACTTTTTCAGTGCCGTTGTATCTTTAAACAGTCACTAAATGAACCATTATAAGTCAAGGACTACTGTATTCATCCACTTCATACATAAAGTCTATCATTAAGACTATGTATATATTTCAAATATCAGTCCCCAAGCCTCAAACTAAACCACTTTTTAAAATTGGAGGAGCTTTAAAATCACAAATGGAAAACTTCATTCCAGAAGAAGCTATAAAAATCACAAATCATTCATGTTTTAAAAGAAGTGAGCAATTAGCCACCAGTCTTCCAAGATAAGTCTGTATCTTGCCAATCATGCGATATCATATGCTTTTTATTTTAATGTTTTTACAATTTTTTTTCTCTTGGTAAGAATGACAAAATTGTTAATGTAACATATCCTTCTGTTAATTGATTAATTTTTAGAGTTCCTGACCTTCTTCCATTAGGAACTTCAGATTTTATTCAACGGTACTTTACTGATGCTGCTTGCTGCCAAAATTCTACTACAACATTCATTTTAACCCATTCAGGTTTTTTGGTATCCAAAAATGTACCTTGCTTTACTTCCCCAAACACATTGTAATGAATAGTGATCCCCAAAACACTTCTCCATTTTTAGTCTTTCAAATAGACTAAAAAAGCAAAGATGTAATTATTCAGGATTTATTGTTTTTGTACTGAAATAAATATTTTCTATTAAACTTTTAATCTCGGCTTTATTTCTAACTGTCTGAATTCCAAGAAAAGATCCAAATCGCCTCTATGAGATCTTATTCTCATTTCAACAAAGACAGGGTCTTATTTTCAGGGAAACACGGTAGTAAAGAAGGTTTTTTTTAAAAAAAATGTTTTATGGATGAGGTTGACTCTTGAACTACACTAGTAATCTTTTCCAGATTAAAGAATATGGATTTATGATTCCACTAACATTGGAATGAGTGACATGTTTTTTTAAAAAAAATGATTGTTGCATTGCACCACTGAAACCTGTCTTTTGAGACACTAAATGAAATCATTCCAGAAGATTAGCCCAGTAACCATAAGTGACTCCCATAATAAAATAAGCACAACAGGCATATCCATCAGCAGTTTGCGTTCAGGGAAGCAACAGTTTGGTCTAATGATTAAGGTACCAGGCTAGAAAGTGTGAAACTGTGGGTTCTAGTCCTGCCTTAACCATGAAAGACAGCTGGATGACTTTGAGCCAGTCATCCTCTCTCAGTCCAATGCACCTCATGGAAAAATTGTGGGGAGGAAAATAGGAGTTTGCCACTTTGTTTTATTTGTAAAAATAATAAAGGTGGGATATAAATAAATAAAATCATGCAAAATCTAGAAAAGGGTTTAAAAATAGCAAGCCAAAGAAATTAAACAGATCAGATAAGAAAAAGAAACTGAGCTTAAACTACTGTAGTTTATACCATTATATTCTCAATACTTCACTATACCTCTTTATTATTGTGAACAATCCTTGCAAACACAGAATTAATTTTCCAGCAGTTTTAGGAAGCTGTTGGCTTTGTGGCAATTTCACAAGCTATGTGTATATTTGCCAATACGGCGGAGGGGGGGGTACACAAAAAATATATTCAATGTAAAGATTTCGCACTAATTTCCAGGAATGCTTTCAGGATTAAAAAAAGTACAAATTAACTTGTTATATTATTTTATATTAGGACATTTTATGATAGTGAAATAGGAATATATTTGAACCAGTTCTATAATAGTGGATAATAATAAGAATCGAACAGAACAGAATAGGTAGCAGAAAAAATGAGAAGGATAATAATACAGCCATACTACACAGGTAAATATACTTAGACATAAGACACTGCTGTGGGAATTAGATGTTTAGTAGAGTGACGGCATGAGTGAAAAAACTGCCTCTGTGCCTGGTTGTTTTGGCATGCAATGCCCTGTAGCTGTGTCCTGAGGGAAGGAGTTGAAATAGTTTATGTCCAGGATGTGAGGGATCTGTAGATATTTTCTCAGCCTTCTTTCTGGTTCATGCAGTATACAGATCCTCAATGGAAGGTGGGTTGGTTGCAATTGTTTTTTCTGCAGTCCAAACTATTGAAGTCTGCCCTGTTTAGTTGCTGTACGAAACCTTATAAAAATACAAATGACAGCCTCAATAATTCCTCTGTATCAACAGCTCCTGGGCAGGGGTGGGCTCCACTTACCTTCCCTACCGGTTCGCATCGCGACGGAACGTCGCACAAATGACCCTCTGCACATGCACAGAGGGTTCTTTGCCAGCCGCCGCGACTGGAGAACCGGTTTGGGGGCATGAACAGCCGGCCATCACTGCCGGTTCGGCGAGCAGGTGCAAATTTCCGCCACCAGTACAGGTGAACTGGTCCGAACCGGCAGCAATCCAACACCGCTCCTGGGGCAGATAAACAAGTTTCCAAAGTTTCAGAAATGGGAGGAGTCACTCTTACAACAGTAGCAAAGAATTAACTCTAAGCAAGATTAACGGATAAAATTTGTGAAAAATTTCCTGAGTGGGACAAGGTATCTTTTTTACCTGATATATGGGAACTAATAAAAAAATATATGTACCAACACCTTCCTCTTTTGCTCAAGCTCCACATCCTTCTGCAATACATCCCTTGAGCTCATTGTAACATACCATCAACTACTAAAAATCTGTCAATCCTTGTTTAAAGTTAAATGTTTAGAAAATCATTCAGGAATCTTGGAATGTGTAACTGCCTTGTTTACTGTAATAGACAGGAGTCTAAATCCCAGATAAGAAGAAAAGCAGAATCAGCTACAGCAAGCACACATTCAGTCCTGGTTTTTCCTTCTGGCTAATTGGGAAGAGAAGATTGGAGTTGAAACAGATTCAACTCTCTGTTGAAGAAGATTGCACCTAAGCTTTATACTTTCACAGCGTTTTTTTCCTACACCTAATCATGATTTAATATTGGGCTGAGCTACAACATCTAACTGCAAAAATTACGTAAGAAAGAGAGAATATATATACACACACACACATGCACACACACATATACATACATACATACATACCAGAGGTGGGTTCCTGCCGGTACACTCTTACCTGCCGGTCGCCGCAGAGCCGAAGAAGCTGGTGGCGTTCGCGGCGCGGGGCTTCCCCCGCCCGCTTCCCCCGCCCGCCTGGACGCCACCATTTGCATTGTTTTTCCCTCTGCGCAAGCAGAACGCTTTGCACATGTGCAGAGGGCAAAAGAATGCAAATGGCGGCGTCCCGGCGGGCAGGGAAGCGGGTGGGGGAAGTCCCACGCCGCGAACGCCACTGGCTTCTTCGGCTCTGCGGCGACCGACAGGTAAGAGCGTACTGGCAGGAACCCACCTCTGATACATACATACATACATACATACATACATACATACATACATACATATATACATACATACATACATACATACATACATACAGTATATATATGTAGTACAGTATATATATATATATATGGTACAATGGTAGCTCAAATTTGCAACCCACATATGGTATTTCTAATATTACATTGGGATGAAACCATCTTTTTACACTTTCTTCTCTCCTATTCTGACTTCAAATGGCCTAAGGTATTTTAAAAGATTTAGGATAGAAAGGCAGAATCTAACATGGTATACATTCGTGGCAAGTGACTTTTAAGTCACTTGTTTTAATGAATCAAAATTCCATCAACATTTTAAGATCTGAAACACAGATTTTATTCTTTATTCTTTACCTGCCCTCAAAAGTGCAGATATTTTGCCAATTATTTAAGTGTTTCAGGCACTAGGATTAGCTATTGACTCTCAAAATCCAATCTGAGACCATTTCTTCTTTTTTTCCTCCTACTTGCTAGAAGTTTAAACATGCAATGGGTATAACAATGGCTGGAGGAACATTTTTTGAAATATCACTCATATAAACTCCAATGGCGTTTCTCATTTCTCTGATCTTGAAATCACAACTTGAAATCAATAATGTGAAACTTCTAATAGACCATTTTAAATTAATGGAAACATCTACCAACCCTTCATCAGAAGAGAGCTATGAGAAACAGAAAAAAAAAACCTGAAAGAAAAATGAAGATTTCTAAAGGGAAGCCTCAAGGAAATTTTAACTGTAAATAATAAGTATGAATTACCACTTTGTATCAGACATCCTCCTTCCGTCTTCTCCCGCCTGATGTCTTCTGGATGTTCTAGAATCCAGGTGTAGACTTACTTTTGCAGTCATAACACACCTGGCTGGGGAAGGCTGTTCTTGTGGACACTATTTGATTTCAAGATTCAATAGAGAGATGGACATTTTCCTCATACAAACTGAATGTACACATTACACAAACTTTACCCTTAGACTGTCCACTGTTGACCTCACCTGATTCCTAAGAGGTCAGTAAGGGGCGTGCATAAGTGCACCAGCGTGCCTGCCGTCCCTCTCCTAATGTTCCCTCTTATCAGTACCCATCTTATGTATATAAACAATGTTATATCTATTTATATTACCAATATGTACTTGATAAATAAATAAATAAATAAATAAAAATAAATAAAAATAATTATGGCTTGGCATAAAATTAATTTAACAAGTAATGTGTTTATTAATTTTACAATTATAATATAGGTTGCTAAGCATCAGAACCAATTAAAAACTGAATAGCAATGCATGTAGGATTTAGAATAAATGCTACATGCATTGCTTCGATCTGACTTAAATGTAGTTCATAAAATCATCTACCACAATGTCCTACCTGTCAATGATTACTTCAGCTTCAGCCGCAACAATACACGAGCACACAATAGATTCAAACTTAATGTAAACCGCTCCAAACTCGACTGCAGAAAATACGACTTCAGCAACAGAGTGATCAATGCCTGGAATGCACTACCTGACTCTGTGGTTTCTTCCCCAAACCCCTAAAACTTTAACCTTAGACTGTCTACAGTTGACCTCACCCCATTCCTAAGAGGTCTGTAAGGGGCGTGTATAAGCGCACCATTGTGCCTACTGTCCCTGTCCTACTGTCCTATTGCAGAGGTGGATTCCTGTCGGTACGCTCTTACCTTTTGGTTGCCGCAGAGCCGAAGAAGGCGGCTGCTTTCCCCCACCCCGCCTGCTTTCCCCCGTCCGCCTGGACGCCACCATTTCCATTTTTTTGCCCTCTGCACAAGCAGAACGCTTTGCGCATGCGCAGAGGGCAAAAGAACGCAAATGGCGGGGTCTAGGCGGGCGGGGGAAAGCGGGAGGGGAAAGCGGGAGGGGAAAGCCCCACGCCGCGAATGCCACTGGCTTCTTCGGTTCTGCAGCGACCAACAGATAAGAGCGTACCGGCAGGAACCCACCTCTGTCCTATTGCCTAATTTACCTGTACCTATTTTGCTAATGTTTATGTTTATACCAATACCTACTATCTTGTACATGTTTGACAAACAAATAAATAAATAAAAATAATTATATAATCACTACTTTATGCAAATAATAAGTTGTATGAAATTCCCTGTCCAAAAATACAATTTACAAGTCTTTTTATAATACAATATTAAAGTTCTTTTCTTGGTATTAAATATTTAAATACATTTAAATTGTACAGCTAGTTGTATTGTTATATTGGAAATAATATTGTAATTTTAATTCTACAATTTATTATTATTGGATTTTATACTAATTACAATTTGATATTTTAGATGTTTATATTGAAATCTTTTCTGAGAGCTATTTTATGAAGATGTTTGACTTATCAAACATCGAATATCTTATACTTGCCTTCAACTGTAGGAGTCAAGCAACAATAACATTCTTTGTAGGGCTTAATTGTATGGGGCAGAGGGAGAGTGGCAGGAAGGAATATTAACTTCTTTTTTAATCATTCCTATATTCATTATTCCCAAGAAGCTGCTGCTGCTTCAGGCATTAAATTCAACTGGCAAGATCTTTCTTGTTATTTTATATTATACAATTGTTTTGAGGAAGCTGGAATTAGTTCTTCAGAATAACTGTCTCTAAAATAAAAAAAAATGTGAAACAATTTAAGAGAATAGTTTTATTCTCTTGCTCTTTTAAAATTCATGAATAGGTAGAAAAAATTACTTAAAATATAGTCAGTTGAGGTGAAATTGAAGTATAATTACAAGAACTTTCCCTCAACAATATGAAATGCTTTGATTGGTAAATGAACGTTGCATATAAAGCAATGGCATCTCATTAAGTAGAAGGTGCAGTTCAAAAGCCCAAGCAAATGAGAATAGATATGAAGTGAATTATTTATACTTAAATTATACTGAGGCCTTCTTCCAGGTTTCCCATCAAAAGAATTTGAGATTAGCTTCTAGAAGGGAGAGCGCGTTTTTTCTTTGGTGGCACTCCGTTTATGGAATTTCCTCAACCCCTAAACTTTGACCGTTGACTACATTTTTATTTATTTATATTTATATGTATCCCATCTTTATTTTTTTTACAAATAACTCAATGCAGCAAACATGTCCAAAACACCTTCCTTTTCTTATTTTCCTCACAACAACAACCCTGTGAGGTAGCTTGGGTTGGGCTGTATTAGCATCATCTGGCACTAGGTAAAGACTTTCTATTTCCCCAGGCTTTTAAAATGGCTGTTAATTATCTTTAAAGTTTGTTTCATATCCTTTGCTATAGATTCTAATATCCTTTGCTATAGATTCTTCCTGCTGCCTACTTTTTGTAGTGTTTTTTTAATTTTAATTTTAAGTTTATTTATTTATTGCACCCGATTTATTAATTCAAATTGTATTTTTATATTTGCTTTATTAAAAACAACCCAGAGAGCTCCAGCTAAAAAGTATAATAAACTTTTAAATTTAAAACTTTAATAATTTAAAATGTGTTAAAATTTACAATAAGAAAATAATCTAGCTCTTATCTGGCATAAAGTTATAGTTACCCCCAGTATATTTCATAAACTATTTCAGAAAAAGAAGTGACTCCAAGAATCAACATAGAAGACATTTTTGCTCTGACCCATCCACATGGTGAGTGAAAAATAAAATCTAAGAATATTACACTGTTGGGAGCAGGGAAAGCAGGGAAATACATGATTATTTTATAACATACATTGTATTAATAGATACCATATATTTAATTCCAAGTTTCAAAGTGGAAGAAATGCTAGGCCCTTTTGTGAAATGATAGGCTGAAGGTTAAGACATTTGTGCCAGAAAATGCTCAAATGCTTTGAGAGCAATGATCAAATTTCACTGATTATTCAATATTCCAACCATTTTGTTTTGTTCTCTTCAAAAACAGAATGTTTAGTTAACATGCTTCCTGCATGCATAATGAAAGACAACTTTTAATGTACGGTCAGCGACCAGCAAAGTAGCTACAACCTTAAAACAAGGCATTAAAAACAGCTCAAATACAGTAACAGCAAAAAAACTGCCACAGAGGCCTGCCAATTAAAATTTACAGGTAGAAGAAGTAAACGAAAGAGAACAAAATGTAACAAAGCGAAAGAGGGTAAATAAGAGCTATATTTAGATTTTTAAAAAGAACCACTTGTTTAGCAATTACCTTGGTTTGTAACCATTCTCAAATATGAAGGCAATAAAAAAATCAATTTTCTAATCAATACGTGCATAGACCAAATTTCATGCACCTGACAACAAAAGCTTCCAATGTAAAGCTGACTGAGCAACAGCACAGCTGGCTGGAAGATCCTAATCAGCTAATTAAAGTTACAAAGCTCAACTTGTTAACTTTCAGGTAGCCCCCAAAAAATTAAAAACGGAGGGCAGGAACCAGCACAATTGCAAGAGAACTTTATCTGAATGAGACGGCATCAATAGATGATCTTCACAGAATCTCTCTCTCTCTCTCTCTCTCTCTCTCTCTCTGTAACTTGTTCACTTAGCGGCCATTTCATTTCACAACCAAGTTTTTGGAATGGAACACGGCTGCTAAATGAGGAAGCGAGTGTAAAAGAACTTTCTTGGGACAACTTTGCAGAATTAGCATACCTTAGGGCACTTTCAATTTCAGCAACTGTGTGTGGACTTGAACTCCCAGAATTTCCCAGACAGCATGCTAGTTGGCTTAAGGCAGGGGCGAGCAAGTAGGGCCTCTTTAAGATCTGTGCACTTCAACACCCAGGATTACTGAGCCTGCATGGCTCAGCATGGCTGGCTCAGGAATTCTGGGAGTTGAAGTCCACAGGTCATAAAGTGGCCACAGTTGCCCACCCATGCCTTAAGGAATAGCTGCTGGTAAGAACTTGGTAACTTTGTTTATTATAATAATAGAGTTCCAGTTTGAGAATAGAAAACAAACTACCTCTCTCTCGTTGAAAGCCTGATTTTTACTAGGAAGTGGTATAGATATACCCGCATGTATAGTATAGATATACCTTTCTTGTAGAAAGGGCAATGAAGAAATAAGTGCACTAACATCTCAAGTTCTGCCCACAGGGACAATTTCTCCCATTAAATGGGATTTAATGAAACCTCCCATCCAATACTGTCAAGGATAGAACATTAAAGAAGACCAAAATAAAGGATCTACCATGTGCTGGGCAAACTTGCAATGAAATAGTTAGTTTACAGATCTAAAAGGTCCCCAGGAAGGAACCCAGTCTTGTAGCTTGCCTGCAGCACTTAGGTCTGTATGGTGTGAAATAGTGGAGACTTCTTAACAAATCTACTTTCCTCAAGGCCTAGAGATTTTTTTTTTTTTTAAAAAGAGCCGACAGGAAGGCCACAATAATGTAAGTCACATATGGTGGTTTTTTGTTTTTTGTTTTACTTTCCACCTTGAAGCTCATCAAGAAGAATTTAAATAATTCAAGAATGCCCTACGCAACCAGACTTGAAATCCTGGGCTTAGAAAGCTTAGAACTACGTCGCCTTCGGCACGACCTAAGCATAGCTCATAAAATTATCTGCTACAATGTCCTTCCTGTCAACGACTACTTCAGCTTCAACCACAACAATACACGAGCACACAACAGATACAAACTCAAAGTGAACCGCTCCAAACTTGACTGTAGAAAATACGACTTTAGCAACAGAGTGGTAAATGCCTGGAACTCATTACCTGACATTGTGGTTTCATCACCAAACCCCCAAAACTTTACCCTTAGACTGTCCACTGTTGACCTCACCCGATTCCTAAGAGGTCAGTAAGGGGCATGCATAAGTGCACCAGCGTGCCTACCGTCCCTGTCCTAATGTTCCCTCTTATCAGTACCCATCTTATGTATATAAACAATGTTATATCTATGTATATTACCAACACATACTTGACAAAAATAAATAAAATAAATAAAATAAATAAATTAGTGGAGCCAGTGGGGCCACAGAAAATACAAGTATCAGCCAATAAGAGAAATCAGAAACCTAGACCCTTACTTCCAGAAGAACCATTCCTGTTTCAACCCAGATTAGAACACAACATGAAAGCTGAAAGAATGCTTTCAAAACCTTAGATGGAACCTTTAGATCCCTGTCTGTGCATATCTGTGCAATGTATATAATTTGGCACAGAGATTTAGCTTTAAGCAGCTTAACGGCTGCAGATATATATATATATCGGTAATGGTATTATTTGGGGCAACTTAAGGAAAGAAAGACTACTGAAGCACCATTCTTCTCTCTGTGCTTTATTATCCACTTGCAGTGCTGGCAGAAAAAAACCCGCCTTCTCTGTGTTTTCTTCTACTCTTAGATTCTCTTGAAAAGAAGTCCTAAGGAGTATTTTTCCATCTTTTAAAGATTTTTGTCAATTGTTTACATGCAAAGACAGAGAAAAATAGCTGTCAGCAGATGTACACTGAACTCCATTCAGGGTGTGATTGCCTTTTTGATTTTACAGTCTACCTATTTAAAAAAAAAAACCACAAAAAGGATTGTCAACCAGGTGATGCATATAGCAACCCTTATATAGTGGCTGGACAGAAAATGACTTAGGAGATACTATAGGGCAGTTTTAAGACAGCAGTGGATACTTACAATCTAGCATTGGGGAGAAAAAAATACAAAAAGAAATCTCAAGTGCAGCCAAGCATGAGATTAAAGAAGGTTGGAGAGCACACTGCTTGACTAAACACATTTTGTCCTCTCTTCAAGTACCTTCACGCCTCAAATCCACCTTCTGGCTTCAAGTGTCCTCCTTTTTTCAGATATCTTTTTTTCCCCCAAACTACTTTACTACTTAATCTTTTTTCCTCCTTGATCTGGGACAATGCAATATAAAAATGTGTGGAAATAAGCTTTCCATAGTTCACTTGCAATGAAGTGCCAATGGTCCCCCAAATGAGGTAGAAGCATGTGAGAAACAATAACTGGTACGATGACATTATTCCCAATATTTTCTTTTACTGCAGAAAAAGACAGCATTTTACACAAGTAGTTAAAACTCTAAGTGGTTTGCTACTGCTTCATATGACGTGTGACCTAAGAATCACCAACTCAAAATAGTCAAGCTGTTAGCCAGGACTTCCATTTCTGTATTGTCTATCATTACAGAAATAGCCATTTCTTTGTTCCTTTTACTTCGATCAACTAAAGTTTTAATGAAGGGCTTTCAGTTTGGCATTCAATGCTCAGAAAAGCCAACACACTGAATTTTCTATGAATATAGATGCTGGAAAATCAGTATGGAAATTTAGAGCAACCTCCTCCTGGGCCAGCTGAGTTAATTATACAATCTTGCAAAGACCAGGATTTTAAAACCACATGAGATTAAGAAAGACTGTGGAAATTGCACATGTTACAGGGTTATGAGCACTCCACTGTGTCGTTTTCATAACAACTGAAACTATCGTAAGGTGGTTGTTTCAAAATTAAAATCAATTTACAAATCGATCTCAAATGCTCTGCCAGCGCCGCCAGCACCTTGGTTAACAGAACCTTAAATATTTTTGGTGGGAAGACTGAATTGGTATGTGCAGGTAGGCCTCAGTGAGATTGATCAAAGTGAGGAGGTCCCCCTTCCGAATGCCACTCAGGATGGACTGAAGCATGTGCATTTTGAATCGCTTATAGGGAATATAGCGATTTAAACGTTTTAGGTCGAGAATAGCTCTCCACCCACCCGAGGCTTTGGGGACCACAAACAGGATGAAGTAAAACCCCTGCCCTTGCTGATCCTCTGGCACCTGATGAATGGCTTCAATGTCCAACAGGTGCTGGATGGTCTCTTTCATGAGGGCCCGCTTATCTGGGCTAGAAGACATAGGGCATCGGATGAAAAACCTTGGGGTGGTGATGGAGAGAATTCAAGAGAAAGTCCAGATGATATGGTCTCAATAACCCACGCAGTGGTTGTAGTGGCCGCCCATTGACTGCAAAGAGGCCTAGCCAACCCCCTATGGGAGAATCCGGAGAGGGATTACCTGGTACGACGGAAGGGGCGACCTCCTGCGCCTCGAAAGGGCCATCTGTATTGCCTGCCCTTACTAGCCTGACGATTTCTGGTGCCATACTGACCCTGAAACCTTCCATAACTCGTTCCCTGATCTGACCCCCGAAAGGAGCGCCTGTTGTAAGGGGAGGGACGAAAGGAACTCTTATGGGAATACGATGGAAGGACTTTCCTCCGGGGCCTCTATTAAGATGGGGTCCAATACTTCCCCAAACAATAGCTGGCCCTTGTAAGGCGCAGACACCAACCACCACTTATGGCGTGTGTCTGATTGCCAGCTACGCAGCCAGTGCATCCTCCTTGCTACCACTGAAGCCCCCATCGCTCTGGCTGCGAATCGAGCCGATTGGAGCGTAGCATCAGTCGAATACTGGGCAGCTGCCAATAATTTAGCAATAGCAATAGCACTTAGACTTATATACTGCTTCATAGTGCTTTGCAGCCCTCTCTAAGCGGTTTACAGAGTCAGCATATTGCCCCCAACAATCTGGGTATATATTTTACCGACCTCAGAATGATGGAAGGCTGAGTCAACCTTGAGCCAGTGAGATTTGAACAGCTGAACTGCAGCTAGCAGTCAGCTGAAGTAGCCTGCAGTGCTGCACTCTAACCACTGCGCCACCTCGGCTCTTTTATTGAGGTCTTGATGGGCCCTGAGGTCAAAAGTAGGAAGACACTCTCGAATCTGATGGAGCCATTGCAAGGATGAGCGGGAGACGAAAGATGCAGAGGCGGATGCCCGAACAGCCCAGGCTGCCACCTGGTGGGCTTTCTGGAGCGCTTGCTCTGTCTGGTGGTCCTCTGGCCACAGTAGTTCATCAGGTTCGCCCGGCAGGTTGATCGAGGAGTACAACGCCGAGACAGGAGCATCAACCGAAGGAAGCTGGACATGTTGGGCTAGTTCTGATGCGACAATGTAGTATCGTTTGTCCAACTGGGTGGGCAATGGCCCAGGCTGGGTAGTACCATTGTCGCAGGACAGCGTCCACAAAAAGCGGAGGATTTGGGACCACTTCCTCTTCAGACTTCGTTTCCTCAAACAAGGGGTCCTTTATTGAAGACCTGTCAGAACTCTGTGGAACAGACGGCCACAGGTTGGCAGCATTTTTCGCTTTGAATAAAAGCGATCTAAAGAGGCTGGGGTGAAAAAGACCCCAGCCTCTTTAGACGTGTCCGGATGCCCCTCATCATCTGAGAGGTCCAGATCTAATTGGCCTTCTTCGAGGTCTGACTGAGAGTCTAGAAAGCGCACTGGAGAGTGGTTGCCATAATGCCGCCTTCCGCAGTCATCGTGAAATGATGATGAAGTGGGGGTCGAGGCCCTGTTTGCTGCCATGTAAGGGTCTGAAGCCCTGCCTAACTGTCTCATACCTGCCTCAATGCCTTGCTTTATCGCCTCATTTACCATGGATTGCACCTAGGGGGGGAGTGGAAATGAGACACTGGAGAAGTGAGTCTAAGCCCAGCGGCCATCAGAGTAAATGTAGCAGAAGGTTTTGAAGCCGGTATATGCCTGAAGGTGAACCTCCCAAATGTTTTTGTCAGCAATGGTCAACTCAGGGTTGTCCAGTGACACCTCCTCCGAAGGATGAAGTGAGGCCCCATCCGCCTGCCTCAAGGAGATAGCCTATGAGGAAACAGCATCGCCAGAGCCCTGGCAATCCTCCCGACGCCTTGGGTCACTGTGGCTGGACTTGGCGCAGATTTTTTCCAGTGCCTTGGCTCTGCAAGCCTGGTCCTTTTGGACTGCCTTGGAGCCCCTGTGATGCCCATCGGCCTGATATGAAGGTGGCTGGAGAGCCCTGTCAGGGTGGGAGGAAGATGCAGCCCATCGAGTGAGCCTGATGCCTCTGGCTGCTTTTGCTTCCCCTCGGATTGGCTTTTCTGCTTTTTCCCTTGGCGATCCACCATCTTTATTTTTTTTCTTTATATGGATGGCCCAAATGAATGAATGGGCAATCAAACTGGCCGCAACTGACAAAATGGCGACCAATATCCCAGTCTTGTAGGTGCCAGTAAAATGGCCACCCATCAGGAGGCCGACTTCAAAATGGCTACCACCTCAAGGAGCAATGATATGCGCCCCCTTGGTAGCATTGCTGTTAAAATGGCCACCTATTTTTTCTGGTGGGAGCGGAGCGGCTTATCCATTGGCACATGGGACTGAAACCAGTCTGGTAGAGCACCAGCGCTTGCAATCCCCCAAAGGAGGTGCCAACTACCGGCCTGTGGGAAATCCCTGCCGGTTTTATTTAAGGGTAGTGAAAAAATGGCTAGCTGCCCGAGTGAGCAATTAGGCGCGGTGATTGAAATGAAGTCATTCTACCCTAGCCGAGCGGTGCAGAGTATGGAACTCTTCTGGCCGACTGTCACACGAACGTAAAAGCTCCAGTGACAGGTCCGCTACTGAAAAAAATGGGGCAGCGCAATCTAGCGATGGTCAGCTGTACAGCGCTGTCAGGATTACCCCCTTGGCCAGACTGCAATGCCTCAGACAGCTGGAATGTTGTATTAGGGGCTGACACAGAGCTAAGCTCCTGAGGCCAACACGCTGACAGGCAAGAAGCCAATGTCCCTCAGCTGGAGGCTCGGCTAACGCCGAGAGCCGAAGCCCTGTGCCGTTCTCAACCCAGCGACAAGATGATGATAAGGAGTGTCGGCTGGGGAGAAAAGACTCACAATGCGAAGATCTGATGATTGGAGAAACCTCTCACAAGAATGGGAGCTGATAACACGCGTCCTATTCTGCCTGAGGACTGAGTCAAAAGAGGGAGAATTGAGGCAGGAAGACGAAGATATCAATTTGTCAGACTCAGTCCTCATTGGCTGAAGGGATGGTGTCATCCCATTCTTGGAGGTTAGCTCCACCCACTATGGAGAATAAAGTCATTACAATTACAAATATCCTAGCACTTGGGAAATTCAAATCTTCCTCCTAATTTTTTTTCCTGTCAAGACAAATTTCTTTTTTCCAAAACGTCCATACCACCAATGAGGTCAAATATCATTTCAATATTTTTTTAAATATTTCCAACACAGATTAAAAGACACATTATACAATATCTAAGGAACTTCATGTACTGATTGTATCCGTGAGCCTTCACATTAGGAGAGATTTTAATTTTTGAAGGAGGGGTTAAATTCAGTCTAGGTAGGTCCTGCTCTTGGCAACTGCCTGAAAGCTCATGCAGTTTTGAAAGTGGTTGGCCATTGTCTCTTTCCTAGGGCTGAGTGGGAGTCACTGGCCCAAAGTTACCCAGCCAGCTTTCATGCCTAAGGCAGAATTAGAACTCATGGTCTTGCAGTTGTTGCCTTAACCACTAGACCAAACTGGCTCTCTTCTCCTAATTTAAGAGTACTGAAAGCCAATGATGGGATACTTATCTCCTATCACTTCTGAGTGACTGACACATTGTAGCTGCAACCAGCATACAGGTAGTCCTCGACTTACAACAGTTCATTTAGTGACGGTTTTAAGTAACAATAGTATTGAAAAAAATGAATTATAACTGTTTTTCACTTACAACCATTGAAGCATCCCCGTGATTGAAATTCAATCATGTGATTGAAATTCAGATGCTTGACAACTGACTCATGTTTATGATAGTTGTTGTTGTTGTTGTTGTTGTTGTTGTTATTATTATTATTATTATTATTATTATTATTATTATTATTATTATTATTATTATTATTATTATTATTATTAATTATTATTATTCACACTTGTATGCCGGCCACTCCACAGAGACTCTGGGCGGCTCACAACAATAAATCTAAATGCAAACAATAAATATAGGAAAAAGACATTAAAAACAATAATTATTAAAAACATTAAAAACATTAAAAAACAACAATTTAAAAACGCCATACAATTAATTCATTCATGGGGCCAAGAATGCTCGGTGTTATATTGAAATCATTGGCCCCAGGCCTGTCGACAAAGCCAGGTTTTTAGCGCTTTTCTGAAGGCTGGCAGGGTGGGAATAATGAGGATCTCCGGGGGGAGTGTATTGCAGAGAGCCGGTGCTGCCACAGAGAAGGCCCTTGCTCGTGGGCCCGCCAGCCGGCATTGTTTGGCTGACGGGATCACCAGCAGACCAACTTTGTGGGCTCTAATCAGTCTTAAGGAGGTATGTTGAAGAAGGCAGTCTTGGAGGTAAACTGGTCCTAAGCCATGTGGGGCTTTAAATAGCAATAGCAATAGCACTTAAACTTATATACCGCTTCATAGTGCTTTATAGCCCTCTCTAAGCGGTTTACAGAGTTCAGCATATTGCCCCCAACAATCTGGGTCCTCATTTTACCGACCTCAGAAGGATGGAAGGCTGAGTCAACTTTGAGCCAGTGAGATTTGAACAGCTGAACTAGCAGTAGCCTGCAGTGCTGCATTTAACCACTGTGCCACCTCAGCTCATACTTTAAAGGTAATCACCAAACCTTGAATTGCACTCAGAGACCTATGGGCAACCAGTGCAGTTCGTGAAGGATGGGTATCACATGAGTGTATCTAGGGACACCCATCACCACATGTGCCGCCACATTCTGCACTAGCTGTAGTCTCCGAACGTTCTTCAAGGGTAGCCCCATGTAGAGTGTGTTGCAGTAGTCAAGACATGAGGTAACAAGGGCATGAGTGACTGTGAGTAGTGCCTCCCTGTCCAAAAAAGGGCACAACTGGTGCACAAGACGAACTTGTGCAAAGGTCCCTCTGGCCATAGCTGTTAGATAGTTGCAGTGTCCCGGGCTCATGTGATCACCTTTTGGGACCTCATGGCAAATAAAGTGAATGGGGGAGCCAGATTTACTTAACAACCATGTTATTAATTTAACAACTGCGATTCACTTAACAAATATGCCGAGAAAGGTCATAGCAATAGCAATAGCACTTAGACTTATATACCGCTTCATAGTGCTTTACAGCTCCCTCTAAGCCAGTGTTTCCCAACCTTGGCAACTTGAAGATGTCTGGACTTCAACTGGAGTTGAAATCCAGACATCTTCAAGTTCCCAAGGTTGGGAAACACTGCTCTAAGCGGTTTACAGAGTTCAGCACATTGCCCCCAACAATCTGGGTCCTCATTTTACCGACCTCAGAAGGATGGAAGGCTGAGTCAACCTTGAGCTGGTGAGATTTGAACAGCTGAACTGCTGAACTAGTCAGCTGAAGTAGGTTGCAGTGCTGCTTTTAACCACTGTGCCACCATGGCTCCTCATAAAATGGGGCAAAATTCATTTAACAAATGTCTCATTTAGCGATAGAAATTTTGGGCACACTTGTGGCCATAAATGGAAGACTACCTGTAAAATCTAATTCTGACTCCCCCCCCCCCGGCAATATACTAATATTTAAATCATAATAAAAGACAGAATGCTGATGTTGCTGGAACTGTTGAAACACAGATCCTATTTGTCTTTTTAAAGGCTGCCCCAAAACTACTGGATTTTTTGATTCATGAAACATGTCAATATGTTCCGATACTAGCAGATGCTCTATTGAGAACAGAGAAACAATTTTTTAATGTTCACAAAATTAGTCATGGAGCTATGCTTTTCATCGTCCTTTGGGAGGCAATAGCTCAATGTTCATATCAGAAACAATGGGACTGAATTACCACAACTTGAAAATTTGAAAGGGAAGCAAGGCTAATATCCAAAATGGCACCCAAACGATCTATATCAGGTCTAGTAGGGAACGAGACAGGATATTTTAGACAACTGTTGACAAAAGTTTTTAAAGCTTTTATGCTGTTGATTTTACATTATTTAAATTAGTAAACTCCATTTTATTGCTCTTGTAAAACGCTGACAGCCACTGGGATTAGCAGCCCATACATGGATAAATAAATAAAATATGGAGCCCTATTTGCATTTTTATTCAGAGCTTCTCAGCGTAATCCTGTAGAGGTAAAGAGCAAAACATGGACAACTATGTCAGTTCCTAACTAATATATAAGAGTGATTTTTCACTTCAGCATAGCTTATTTTCCAGAGTCTCTTATATTTTAAGTCCATGGTTTCTTTTTGGCTTGTGATATACCTGTCAGTTAATGTGATAAATGAATAAGAATATATGATTTCATTCTTGTTTTTGGCTTCTTTTATCCTACCAGAACCTTTAATGAATACACATAAATTCAAGGCATCAACAGGAACAAAGGAGAGAAAACAAAGCAAAAATTATCAAAGAAACCATAGTTATTTTTATCGCATGCCAGAGTGACTGGCTAGGTTTGCATAATACAGTAAATCACAAACTAGCAACCATATTTTAGCTTATCAAGTTGCCTGAATGCACCCTGCGTGGTTAATTTATGGTTCAAAATCTACAGAGTTTCATTTGAACTGAGAAAACCATACTAATATTAGACACACATAAATGTATTGTGCAAAAGCCAATATAGCTCTTTGTTTCTTTGATAAATTATACCATCATTAAAATATGGCTAATGTGAATGATAATATTTGCCTGGATCCCCATTAGTTCCATGTTGTCTGATTAATTTATTACATAGATTGGTTATGATGATAATGATCACTGGCTTATGTCAATAAGCAATAAAGCTGTAAGGCTATATTGCTTAATGACATAATTACAGTTAATTATTTGCCTATGGCTTGTATTTTTGCCTTTTAAGATATTTATTAATATGGTTTTTTAATACTTTACGTCTGTTATTTTTACATTTGTTGTTCTATCTGATTGTTATGTGCCATCCATAGATGCTTTTGGTAAGATGGGTGCCTATATAAATTTGATTAATAAATAAACATTCTACATTGGATGTACAGTATGTCTGCATCTCCCTTTGTGAGCATAACAAAGCCTTAACTAGTAGCCCGGAAATATTGTCAAAACTGCTTTTTGAATTGTAGAAACTCAAAAGCATAAGCCTGAAGAAAAAAGTTGAGAGCAAACCTAGAATTCGTGCATATATGGACAAATGAAATTAGATAGAATTACAAGAAAGCGGGAAGGAGACAAAAAGGAAGAACTGACATGGGAACTGGCAGAAGAAACTAGTAAGTTAAGACAAAGGAAGCATAATGAAATACCGAGACACATACATATATATTAATAGAATAACAGAGTTGGAAGGGACCTTGTAGGTCTTCTAGTCCAACCCCTCTGCTCAGGCAGGAAACCCTATACCCGTGATGGCGAACCTATGGCACGGGTGCCACAAGTGGCATGCGGAGCCATATCGGTGGGCACGCGAGCTCAGGTCCAGCGTGCATGTGTGCACCAGCCGGCTGATTTTTGGGCCTTCTGGGCCCACTGGGAGTCGGGAAACAGGCTGTTTCCAGCCTCCAGAGGGTGTGGGGAAGGCCGTTTCCGCCCTCCCCAGGCTCCTAGAAAGGCTCTGGAGCCTGGGGAGAGCGAAAAATGGGCGTGCCATTGCATGCTGGGAGCAGGGGGGTCATACGTGCATGTGTGGGGGTGCATGGAATTATGAGTGTGGGCACGCACACATGTGATCCCCCACATTCCCCCCCCTTTTGGCACGCGAACCAAAAAAGATTCGCCATCACTGCCCTATACCATTTCAGACAAATGGTTGTCCAATGTGTTCTTTAAAATGTCCAGTGTTGGAGCACCCACAACTTCGGGAGGCAACTTGTTCCACTGATTAAGTGTTCTAACTGTCAGGAAATTTCTCCTTCAGTTCCAAGTTGATGGCTTCTATTGGATGCCTTCATTTCAATGTTAACTCCTAGCAATTGCCAGTTTTTTGGAAGTGGTTTGTGATTGCGTCCTTCCTAGGGCTGAAAGTGAACGACTGGCTCAAAGTCATCCAGGTAGTTTTGTGCCTAAGGCTGGACTAGAACTTACAGTCTCCTGGTTTCTAGCCTCGTGCCTTAACCACTACACAAACCTGGCTGCTTCCTCAATCCCTCCCTTCCCCCTTTCATTGGCATATAAATGTCTGTTCAGTCTTACCACTTTTAGTGGAAGTACTCCAAGAAATGGGTTATAACATTGCAGTTTCATGTAAGTATATGCTAATAGTGCAAGAATAAGACAGTTGTAAAAGAAGTGCGAGCAATTGTTGGCTTCATGCCTTACTTGTAGGCTGTCTGACAGCATCTGCCTGGCTAATGTTGGAAACGGAATTATTAGCCATGTTTCCTTTGATTCATTCAGTACATCTCTTCCTATGATTTTATGACATCCTTTGACTCATTTAGTACCTCTCTTCCTATGACTGAGGAATAATATTTTGCATATGAAAAATGAGACTCAATATCCACTTATAGTTCTATGAAGACAGATGTCAAGAACCAAAGAACAATAATTAATAGTATTAGCAGAAAGATATTTGAATAGGTAACATAACATCTACACAAAGGTAAATGCTGATAACAATTAGTGAAAGTGATCAAAAATTAATAATTGGTGACAATTGCTACTATGTTAAAATTTAATACATTAAAGGGTATTTGCATATGATTGAGTATGAGTTGGTATAGTGACAAAAAGTGATGACAATAATGGAGATCTTTTGTTGGAGAACATTCCTCCCCTTAATTTTCCTTGAAATCATTAGTATGGCTACTTCCTTTCCATTTTACCTAAACATTTTTCTACTTAGGTTTTCCTGTGGAAAAATAAAAACAAATCCATCATGAATTTCTGTGAGTACAATTTGGCATAATTTCTCAAAATGTATACTGCATTGACATGGATGGAGCAACGAATGAACTCCCATCTTATAAGAGCCGAGGTGGCGCAGTGGTTAAAATGCAGCACTGCAGTTCAGCAGTTCAGCTGTTCAAATCTCACCGGCTCAAGGTTGACTCAGCCTTCCATCCTTCCGAGATGGGTAAAATGAGGACCCAGATTGTTGGGGGCAATATGCTGAACTCTGTAAACCGCTTAGAGAGGGCTGTAAAGCACTATGAAGCGGTATATAAGTCTAAGTGCTATTGCTATTGCTATCATGTCTTTCATTAGCCATCAAAAACTATATTTCAAAGGCATGTTTAAGGTCTGTATAAAGAATAGTGATATCTTTTAAAAGTGTAGAATGAGAAAATGCACCTTGGAAAAGCATACAGTGAGGAAATTTATATTAAACATGTATAATTGAGCAAATGTCTGCTAAAATTGGGTATATTATGAAAAGATGCATATAAATGTCCTACCTCAGGATTTCCCAAAGTGTGAGGTGTGTCTTCCTTGGGGAAAGGGAGTCCAGAGGAGGTGTGAGACTTGCAGAACCATCTTACCCCATCACATCAACCTTTCCCACCCAGTCAAACAGGGAAGGCATTTATGGATCCTATTGGTTAAAGAATTTTGATTGATTGGGTCCAGAAATACAGCCTTCTTGAAATGTCTTTGAATATTAGTAGCTCGGGTTGGTAGTTATGTTGTTGGTTTGAGCTCCGAGCTTGGCAATTTGGTTGCAAACCAAATTAAAACACACTGAAGATGTCTCCTCGAATGGGGACGAAACCAAATTGCCAAGCTTGGAGCTCAAACCAACAACATAACAGAGCCTTGTTTCCCATTGCCCTGCCATATGGAACATCCTTCCCCAGAAATGAGATGAGAAGAATGTGAAGACCTGGATTTGTCAACTTGCATGGGGTTCAAAGAGGAGCATGTAATCCTGGCTATTCAAATTGATGATTTTTTAATTTTATTTAAATGAATGGTTATCATTGTAAACCTTTACTTACAAACTGGAACTATTAGTAATCTGGATAATCGGTTGTACCCTGCTCTGCAATATTATGTTTGTAGGTTAATTATTCTGTTATGATTCTTAGTGGCCATTTTGGATTTTATATTTATAGTACATATTGTACATGTTTAACGTTTAATGTTATGTGGTTTGAGGATTTGAGAATTTGTTTGGTCAGGAAGAGCCACACTGTTTTTTTTTCTGTAAAGTGTCAAATTGTTTGAACTGGTCAGTCTTATAAATCTAATTAACAATAATAATAATTGTATTATTATCTAATAATAATAATAATTATCTACCGTAATTTAATAATAAAATCTGTAGTCTGTAAAACCTGTGAAATTAACACTTACAAAAAAATCACTTTCAATATTAAGCCAGTTTAGATTCCCATGCATTACATAATATACTTCCTTGAGCTAATTAATCTGATATTTATTCTCAAGACAATTCATTTTCTAAATTAGCCAGATGACGACAACAACCTGGTATAATATGATAATTGCTGTATTGTTTATTTAAAATTTGACAGGAGAGCAAGAATGAACGGAAGTTATCTTCCTGCAAAAGAACATTTACAAAGAGGCAAAAAATGTCTAGCAAAAGCCAAACGAAGTATATCATTTTGCTTATCTCCATTTTTAATTCAATTGATTGATGGATTGATTATGTGTCATCAAATCATTTTCAATTCCTAGCAACAACATAGAGCCTATGTCTTCCTTTGAGACATAAGCTTAATTTTATGCCTCAAAGAAATTGGTACTACCGGTAATCGAAAGGCAAAACTTTAAAAGAAGCTCCCCGAACTTAAAATTTATGCAACAAATACAGGTAATCAATGGGTTATGAGCAATGGTCCCTCTAACATTAGAAAATGGCACGTGGCAATTGGAAACTGCTGCGCACCGTTCTCTAGTTATGTGCGTGGGCGCGCAGTCGCGCAGCCTCTGATATTAGAAAACAGCGTGTGGCAGTTGAAAACTGCTGCGCGCCGTTCTCTCATTACGTGTGTGGCTGCACGGCCGTGCAGCTTAGAGGGAACATTGGTTATGAGTGTTCCCGTAGTGAACATTCAAAGTTACATGATAAGCGCTTCCTAGCGTTTTCAAACAAGTCCCGAAACTACAAAACTTGCAACACCTCGGCAGTTGTTCGCCCTTACGAACAACCGCAGAGGCTCTGGAACATTCATCCTAAATGTTGCCAGCCAAAATGGAGCTTCCTAGGAGCGGATCCACTCCTTGGAATCTCAGTTCTGGCCTCCAGAGGCCTCACCTGGCATGTTGCAGGCCGAAATGGAGTGTCTGAGGGGTGGATCTGCCCCTCACATGCTCCATTTCGGTCTACAACGTGCCGGGAGAGACCTGTGCAGGCCTAAACTGAACTGCAGAGAGGTGCATGCGGCTGAGAGGCTGGAGAGGAGACTGCCTGCTAGATCTTCGCATGGAACATAACAGCAAATGCTGAGAGTTTCTATAGAGATATCATACAATCCCTGATTGAGTTGCAAATGATAAAATAATTCCATGTATATCTTTTCAGAAGATATATATATATATCTTCTGAAGAAACAAACTCATCTGATTCAGCATGAATACTATTGAAATCCCAGTCTTATGTCCCAGTCTCATGACTGGGACATAAGACATACTTCTGTAATCAGATAAGTAGGTAACACATCCACAAGAAAGAGAGGAAATCTGTTCCTTAGCTTTATTAATTGTGACCATTACTTATGATGCTGCCTGATAGGCTACATAGCATGAGAAAATCTAATGCTTAAATTACTTATGATTCCAACAGATATCAATATGAGGGTCAAGGTTTTTTCTCCACGCTTCTAGGTTGGTTTCCGAATGTTTCATTTCCAGGCTAGTTAATATCTTCAGTGGATTTTAGGAGATGTCAGTGCCAATGTTGTTCTGTTTATAAGGGCTTCAGGTGTGGGTGTATCAAGTGAGGGTCTTGTGATGGGTCTTGTGATGGGTCAGGTGTGGCTCATCGTTCCTATCACCCATCTCCTCCCACTTATGACTGTATGACTGTAACTTGTTGCTTGTATCCTTATGATTTATATTCATATTGATTGTTTCCTGATTGCTTACTTGAACCCTATGACAACCATTCTTGAGAAATGTATCTTTTCTTTTATGTACATCGAGAGCATATGCACTAAAGACAAATTCCTTGTGTGTCCAATCACACTTGGCCAATAAAGAATTCTATTCCATTCTATTCTATCAGTGAGTCTTGTGATGGGTCTTGTGATAAGGAGGTTACATCAGGTCAGGATCATTGGGAGGTGAGTTGCATGGGTTGGTTGAGGGTTGGTGCTGTCTCTGGTTGGCTATGCAGTTGATTTGGATTCTGAAGGATTCGTAGGTTGGTTGTAGGTTGTAGGTCAATGTGTCTGTTGATGGAATTGCTTGTGGGGTGCCAGACTTGGATGAATTCATGAGTGTGGTGGGTATCAATATCTTGCAAGTATTATATGACTGTGGAATTTTGCTGTACAAATTCTTTAAACAGGAAATAAAACATGGACATCATTCAAACAGGTTTGCCGTTTTGGAATTGCAATGGTCCAAATTCCCAGACTAAATTTTCTTCTGGAAATTGAAACTCCCAGAAAGCCTTAGCTGTGAATCAGGGAACTGTGGCGTTTCTACACTGACAAATGACAGTCTAATTGGACACTGCTGGTCTCTAATATCTTAATCAAGGATATAGAGAGAAAGTCATCTCTAAGTACACATGTACTGAAATCTGTTGCATAATGCCATACTTTGAGCTTGATATTTGGTATACTTCCATTGTTCATTAATATTACCACAATGCTATTGGGGTTTATTTTGTCCAATTAGCCAAAACAAAGGGAAGAATAATATTCCTTTGGTATAAAATATGAATCAGTTCATCAGCTTAATCAACCAATGTAAGACAACCTCTTTTGCAGTGGAAACTAGCTTAATTGTGTTCCAAAACATCACATCTGACAGATGTTGAACAGCCACTTTGGGATTTTACTTTGCTATGTAAATGTAAGCAAAGCCTTAACAATAACATCTAATATAGCTTCCAAATGGTATAACATTAAACTCATCTAAGATAACACAAGCTGTTTTTTAACCCCTGTTCTCCCAAGAAAAATTCATATACTGTACTAAACTTTTAACACTCGCCTGGAAGAGAATAACATCTAAGATTAAAGTATATATTCTAAAACTTCAAAGGGAGAAAATTGTTCCATTTATTCTGTAGACAGATATACTTTGCACATCTACGGTATCTTAAAGGTAAAATAAAATAGCCCAACTATACCAAAAAAAAGAGCATTGATAGAGTCTTTGCAAATATTGTCATATTCAATAAATCTTCTTTTAGAAGTGCTGAAGATGATGGCTCCATTTACAGGCCCCCTTTTTTAAATCTCACCAATCTCCCAATCATTTAAAAAATATTTTCAAAGGAATGCTTCCTGATTTTTTAATCGCCTAACAAATAATTCAACAAAATTTGGTACTATACAAACCCTAAGTTAGACTGTAAGGGAATGGAGACAGTTTAGCTGACATTCCCTTTCCTGGAAGTTCTCCTGGCCAATGCATTGCAGATTTAGTCAACTATATTTTATCCTTCTTCACTGATATGAAATAATTGCCATTAATAGAATGAGTTCCTGGGATCCAGTCAATAATAATCATTGAACTTCATTATGCTCAAGAATAAACTACATATTTTACCTAGATTTGGAATTTAAGCTGGTTAGTGCTTGAAGGGGAGATCAGAGAATACTAGGAATGTAAGTGTTTTCCAACCTTGGCAGCCTGACGATGTGTGGACCTATGGGTGACTAGGGAATTCTGGTCATTCTTAGAGGTGGAGCTCTTGCCTCACAATCAGGAGGTTGAGAGTTCTATCCTAGGTAGAGGCAGATGTAGGGTCTCCTGCTTGGGCAGGGGGTTGGACTAGATGATCTGCAATGTCCCTTCCAACTCTGTTAATATGTTAAAGACTGAGAAATGGATAAAACATCCTAAAAGAATGCAGTAGCAGATGTCTCTCTCTTACTTTATGCATTTCACTACAATCTCTAAAAAAAACCATTGAACTTGGCATATCTAAGCATCAATACAGAATCTACTGCCAACAGTAATTCTATTCCTGACTGTATGGACAACATTGAGAAGGAACATAGAACATAGAATAATAGAGTTGGAAGGGACTTTGGAGGTCTTCTAGTCCAACCCCCTGATCAAGCAGGAGACCCTATTCCATTTCAGATAAATGTTGTCCAGTCTCTTTTTGAAACCTCTAGTGATGGAGCACCCCCAGCTTCTGAAGTCAAGCCATTATATTGATTGATTGCTCTCACTGTTATGAAATTTCTCCTTAGTTCTGGTTGCTTCTCTCCTTGGTTAGTTTCCATCCATTCTTTCTTGTCTTTTGATGCTTTGGAAAATAGTTTGACCCCTTCGTCTTTGTAGGAAGCCCTCAAATATTGTAACACTGCTATCATATCTCTCACATGAATGTCTCCTCTAGGAAGAATTGCTGCCATTATCTACCTGGGCACTTGGTTTTCATATTTTTCCAATTTCATAACAATGCAATTTTATTTTTAAAAAAACACTGCTATTTGCTGAGCTGTATCATATCCAGAAACACACAGACAAATATTTAGGAATACTACAACTGTCAAGTCATTGACTCCATCCTTTTATAAGAGCCATCTTCATCCAACCGATCATGGTCTCTTCCTTCCAAACAACATATACCATATAATCAATGTTTATAATAAGGTATGTTTATATACAAATGCTTTTTCTGAACTTAATTATAGGTTAATGGGTGGGGTAGATTCCTGGTACCTTTTCATAAATGCCCTATTATTTTCTTTTATGCTGGATATATTAAACTATACACACAGCCATATATCAACACCCTTACTACATCTTGAAACTCATGATATTGAATTAAATTCACAAACTTTTACCTAATCTTATTTTTCTTTAGTTTGAAGCAATTCATTCTAATTTCCTGAACACTTCAACTTGCAAAGATATCTGAACTGGGAAAAATATCTGAATTTCTACTGTATCTAAAATACTTTAGAGAAATGGCTAATTCCCCACAGAGCTTGTAAGAAATAGATTCTGAAATTTGCTGAAGTAAAAAGTGCTGCTATCTGTTATCTGTTAATAATTCAATAATCTAGCAATGCAACATACCTCAGGGCCATTCTGTTGTGTGTCTGTTGTCAGCATCAGTCCCATATGTAATATTATTTTGCATTGTTGAAAGCAATTCAAGTTTAAAAAATAATACCATCCTGAACCACTGCTAAATTATAGCTATTATGTTCACTGAAAAATAAAAAGTTGTAGATTGATGCTCATATTTGATAAATTTCATCATATCATGATAATTTTAATTTGAATACAAAACTTATCTGTGTATGTTCCTTTTCCAGGTTGGGAAAATAAAGCTGGCACCTGGACACAGCATATTTTAGCTCTTGTTTTTTTCCAAGCTATACATATTATAAGCATTTTGGTAAACTAATTGCTGTTCCCTCATAACTTTTGTGATATATTAATGCAAAGGGAAGAATAGAATAGAATGGAATGGAATGGAATGGGGCGGGGTGGGGTGGGGTGGGACGGGGCGGAGCTGAGCTGAGCTGAGCTGAGCAGAACACAACACAACACAACACAACACAACACCACAACACAACACAACACAACAATGGGAAAGAATGCATATATGACAACAAAGCAGATATTACATCATAGGTTAGAGCAGTGGTTCCCAAAGTGGGCAGTACTGCCCCCTGGGGGGGCGGTGGGATGACTTAGGGGGGTGATAAGAGGCAAGGGGGATGGCAGAGGAGTGCTGGAGGTGGGCCCCTCGCAGGGCGCAATTCTGCCTGGGGCTCTGTCGGCCGCCAGTCAGCTGAGCACGTCTGGTTCCGGCCCGACTTGCCCCATCACTTCCTGCGCCTGTGCATACCCTACGCTGGCAGCCACGCTAAGCCTTGTGCATGCTACTCTGTTTTGCCTGGCTCCGCAAACTTTCCCTGTTTTTTTAAATTAAAAAAGCAGGTTTCTACTACTCCCCCGCTGCAACTCTAACTCTTTTCAAATCAGATGTGTACACACACATATTGTAAGTATTCTGATTTTCAGAGCAGAAATGGCAGAAGCAGAAGAAATTTAGACAATATAGTGTGGAATATCTGAACTATGGATTTATACCAGCACCATCAAACCAGCAGCTGCCACAGTGCCTACCATGTGAAAAAGTATTTTCTAATGAGGCAATGAAGCCTTCCAAACTGAACGAACATTTGAAGAAGGCACATCCTGACAAGGCAGACAAGAACCTAACTTTTTTTCAATCACTTCGTGACAAATTTCAAAAAGACCAACACTGTCACGCATGTTTTACCCAACAAAACACTGATGGTTTACGTGCATTATACAACATTTCATTGCTGATTGCTAAGTCTGGAAAGCCACATACTATTGGTGAAAAACTCATTCTACCAGCCATTAGTGAGGTTCTGAGTACTGTTTTGCGTAAGTCACCACATAATATAATTAAGACAATTCCTCTCAGCAACAATTCAGTGCAAAGACGCATAGATAAAATGGCTGAGAATGTGGAAGATGTATTTTGCAACATACTACGGAGAACAGACTTTGCATTACAGCTGAATGAATCAACTTTGCCAGGCAATGAATCTTTGCTTCTTGCTTATGTGCGCTTTATTAAAGATGAAAGTTTGACTCAAGAGTTGTTATTTGCGAGGCAACTAAAACAGATAAGGGGAGTCAATATTTCATGTTGTTGAGCAGTTTTTCAAAGACAAGGAAATTCCACTTACCAACATACGTGGCTGTGCAACTGATGGAACACCATCAATGACTGCTCGCTACCGTGGGTGTGTTGCTTACTTGAAAAAAGCAGTGTCAAATGTCTTTACCATTCACTGTGTCATTCATTGCCAACATCTGGTTGCAAAAAACCTCAGTGATCGCTTACACAAGTCATTACACACTGTCATTACTGCAGTGAACAAAATTAAAGTACATGCTCTCAATGATCGACTATTCCGAGCGCTCTGTGTTGAGAATGATGAAAATTTTGATCGTTTGTTGCTTCATACAGAAGTTCGTTGGCTATCAAAAGGCAACTGTGTGAGATGCTTTTACAATCTTTTTGACACTGTTGTGGATTTTTTGAAGATGACAATGCTTTGCTCAGTGATGAACTCAAAGAGATCAGGCATGATATTGCTTATTTATCAGAATTGTTTGCAAAGTTCAATGAAGTGAATTTGCAGTTGCAAGAAAATGAGGTCAATCTTATTAAGGCCAAATCTGTCATCTCTACATTTATTTCAAAGTTAACTCTATTCAAGCGCAATATAGGCTGTCGCGAGCTATACCAATATCTGAACTTGTCTGAGCTAGAAGAGAAAGATGGGATACAAGATGATGATCTGCAAGTTTTTTGTGACCATTTGGACATGCTGCATAAAGATATGTCTGAGCGATATCAGGATCTTTTGATGGAAATTCCAGATTGGGTGATAAATCCATTTTCAGATACTGAGGAAGATGGGGTAGTGGAGAAACAACTAATAGAGCTGCAAAATGACATTGAGCTGAAGCCAAAGTTTAAGAACCAAGAGTTCTGGTTACAGAAGGAAATTTCTGATCGCTATCCTGCACTATGGATAGTCAGGGGCGGGTTCCTAATATTTTTACTACCACTCTGTGGGCATGGCTGTGGGCATGGCTTATTTTGTGGGTGTGGCTTGCCAGCCATGTGACCGGGTGGGTGTGGCTTGCCGGTCATATATTAGTTATTTCAGAGAGATGTTACTACTATTTTTGCTATTTTATACCTTACATGAAAAGCTTTGCATACAAAGTGTGTGTTACACCATGGCAACACAGCAACCTTTATATGCAGAAAATGCTATAGTTAAAAGACAAGCAAGTCTCATACAGCATTTTTTGTTTCAGTCATGGATTCCTTAGATGAAAATATTGAGGACTGTTTAAAGAACAGTATCTTTTAACAGTCCTCAATGTTTTCGTCCAAAGAATAACAGTATAAAACTGTATAAAATTAACAGTATAAAGGTTAAGCTTTCGGAAAACGCCCACTTTGGGAAGCTTTAGGCAAAAGCGAAGGGAAAGTGTCAAATGCGAGTTTCTTATTATTTTCAAGCAAAGGGACGGGGAAAGACTTAATTGTCAGGTTTCTGGGCATGCGCAGAAGAAATTTTTTTAAAAAATTTAAAAAAACTTTTTTTTTAATGGCGGCGCCCAGGCACCGGCAACCGACCTCAGGGTGTGACGTCACCAGCGGGCCGCTACCGGTGCTATAGAGTGGACCGCACCGGTAGGAACCCACCACTGATAGTGGTTAAGAAGCTCTTTGTTGTATTTCCAACATCATATTTGGTGGAACGTGGTTTCAGTGTGGTCATCCAACTTCTCTCCAAGCAAAGAAATCGACTCCAGATTACTGAACATGGTGATTTAAGACTCCTGTTAAGTGACTTAAACCAGACATTGGGAAACTGGTATCACTTCATCAAGCCCATCCATCACATTGAAAATTTACTGAACAGTGAAGTAGTTAGTGAATTTTACTGAGTTTACTAAGTTAGTAGTTACTACGGTTCTTGATAAATGACTATCACACTTTGAAAACCTGGTATCACTGGATCATGTTCAACAATTTTGTTGAATTAACAAAAGATGTTTAAATTGGATTTTGAATAAATGTGCAATTAATTGTTAAAGTTTTGAATTTTACTGTTACTATCTTCCTTAGTGGGTCGTGCAAACCGCTATCCGAATAATGCTATTTATAGGAGGTGGGGTGGGGGGCACTGAGGATGAGTTTGTAGCACCAAGGAGGCGGTTGACTGAAAAAGTTTGGGAACCACTGGGTTAGAGCAAAGGCCTTGCCTTGGAAAGAGACTGATTTAATACTGCTGTAATCTCTGAAATTATATGAATCCAATCAAAATCGTTGTCAGGTAATCCTCGACTTACATCCACAAGTGGAACCAGAATTTCTATCATGTCACTGCAGTCATAAATCCAGTCAGACCCTATTTTTATGACAATTTTTACAATAGCTGAATTTTTTTTGGTCAAAAATCAGCAAAAAAAGTTTGCATATTGCAATCATGTGATGACAGGACTCTGCACCCAGTTGTAAATGCAAACTGGTTATATATACAAAATTAAAATTAGTTGAGAGGGTCACCTTATACTAAGAAGTCGAATTAAAGTATTAAAAATACCCGTAGTAACTAACAAATCATAAAATGTGACCATTACATAAACGTTACACTTCAGCATATAAAGATGCTCTGAGGCAAAATGAAGCATCATTAGTCAAAGTCTCCCTTCCAGAGATGAAGAGTCTCCTCCCAACAGAAGTTGGGGGGGGGGAGGAAAATAAAAAGGCAAAACAAAACTTAGAAGCAAAGGAAGGATTCCTATTAGTTCAAGCTCAGTTTTTCTTTATTGTGAAACATTTACAAAATAGCCCTGCTAGCACATTAATACAGGGATTCCTCTTTGATACTGACTACTGATTTTTCAACTTCTTCAGCCATAAGGAATACACTACGATATTTTCATGCAAGGCTTTATATTCTATATCTTATATTCTGATTCTGATCTTCTGCTGAAGGTGTCATATTTATGCAGCCAAAATTGTAACAACCAAAGTACTGTAGGTAGGCAGGTATCAACAGACTCGAATGAAATCCAAGTTCAGAAAAGTAGGAGAGAGAAAAGGGGGAATCCATATATACGGTAAGTAAGCCTTGAAAATAATCTGTGAAGACTAAGTGTTCTCATCAGACATGAAATGCTACCAGACTGTTGAGTAGGAACTGAAAAGCTAAAGGGAAGAAACAATAGAGCAAAAGGGCTAGAAGTCTAAAAATTTCAAAGTGAAGTGATTTGCAGCGAGTCCCACCTATGATCTTTGTGATTGCAGAGATACTTTTTAGGAATAGCATTAAACAACTGATAGCATACACTATAAGCATTACCTATCTGGACTTAATGCAATTGGCATTTTAATTTAAGAGTGCATGGCATTGTTCTGAAGTATCGCAATTCAAATAATCTGCTCATTGTTTCTGCCGTTTAGCTTTTGGTAGATTGTTCCTGAAAATGTTGCTTTTAGCAATCACTGGCACAATCTGTCCTAGCAGTGATGGCTCAATTCCACTAACATTTTTTCAGTTAAGAATGTGAGGCAGTTTGAGGTTGGAGACACCATTTTGAACTTCAAATTGTTTATCTGAAGTGACTGTTCAGCTCTGATCTGAATCTATGCCACCTTTTTTGTACATCACCATAACACTTTAATTAACATATAATCTTCAGACTGTAAAGGACACACTCTAAGTTCTTGTATGAAATTTTTGATTGATATTTGTAAACATATTTTAGCATTCATCAAAAAGGTCTCTTGCTTATAACAGAGTTGGAAGGGATCTTGGAGGTCTTTCAGGAGACCCTATTTCAACCTTTCTGGCACGAGGGACTGGTTTGGTGGAAGACAATTTTTCCACAGACTGAGGAGGGATGGTTTTCGTTTTGCTCACTCGCCATTCACCTTCAACTGTATGGTCCGGTACCGGTCCATGGCCCATGTGTTGGGGAGCCTTTGCCCAATACCATTTCAGGCAAATGCTGTCCAATTTGTTCTTTAAAATCTACAGTGGATCTGTACAACGCAAGTCATTCCACTTATTAATTATTCTAACTATCAGGAAATTTCTTCTTATTTCTAGGTTGGTTGTCTCTTTGATTAGTTTCCATCCATTGCTTCTTGTCCTGCCTTCAGGTGCCTGTTTCCAAAGTAATTGAATCAATAGCTCAGTATATTAGGTGACTTTTTCACACTTATTATTTATATTCCTTTTTTTTTACTCATTGAAGAGAAGATGCCTTAAGATTTTAATCTTGTATGAAGAAAGACAATTTTGCAGAGAATAACAGAGCTGCCTTCCCTTAATCAAAAGGAAGGAGATACAGGAAAACAAATACATCACCTTTGTCCTTGTTTTAACTCTTTAGTTCATATTTCTTTCTAAGGAGGAGATTTTGCCAAATGAATCATAGGTGCTCTTTTCTTCCTTTTCTCTCTTTGAATGTTTAGATATACCCTTTCTTACTCCCTCTTAAAATCAATACAAAAGCAAAATCTAAACTGGAAAGCAAGTTTTGGCTAAGACTACATATAACGATCAATGTTCTCGTTATATAGTTAGAGATTTTATTTTTTTATTATTATTATTTTTTTCAACATTCTTGTTTTTTTCAACATTCTTGTCTTCATGTAGGGGTTATGTAGGGGTTATAGCTGGCTCTATAGGCAAAGTATAAACCCTAGGAGTTTGTCTGAGCTAAGTTTGGTTGAAGTTTCTGGGGGTGATGCAGTGAAGGAGCGTTGGACAATTCCAATTGTGGCTGAGGGCTAATCCTACCTTTGTTCAGACTTTGCTGCAGGGAATTTCAAAATATCCTGTCTTGAATGGATTTCTGCCTGCAGTATTTGCTTTGCCTATGAATAGAGCTATCCATCTCTTTATCCCTTAAGTGCTGACATCTGTGGAGGGATTAAGAAAGATAGGGGCTGCTTTCTCCCTCTAAAAAAACATGTTTCTCCATTTCTCATCCAGGGAAATATAATATTCTGCCTTTTTTTAATATTCCTCAAAATATTTCATTCTTCTAGGAGGGCGGATGCTGACTTTCTACACAACTTTGCAAAGCATTTAGAGCAGTGTTTTTCAAACCTGGCACCCTTTAAGATGGATGGACTTGAACTGCCAGAAGCATACTGGTTTGAAAAAGACTGATTTAGAGACTTTTGATTGAACTAACATAAAAGCATGTATCATAACTAAATACTGAAAATTTAATATAGCTTATCCACATTCCCTACTGTGTTTAAAAGTAGCAAATCCTTTCAGAGAAACCTGTCTGAAGAACTCTCCAAAAATGGCATAAGAATAAAAGTAGAGATTAAATATTAATAAAACTAACGTAAAACAAACATAAACAGATATGCTACAAATGTTAACCCCTTCATTTGCTAAAATCCAAACTCAGAGAGCCTGCAGTTTAGACGTTAACATTCTACAATGTTCAAATAAATTGGTTTTCATGTCTGTCCTTTAGTAATTTTGAAGAAAGTTTATTCGAAATGTTACAAAAATGCGAATTTCTATTAAATGTTGCAAACTACAAGAGGATAAGACTAAACAGAACCTTTTGTATTTAAATGTTTGCTTAATATAGACTAAACCTATATATATATATATATATATATATATATTTCCAATAATAGTATAAAAAATTGGCAGATACTCTGAGTCACTTCATGACATCTTTGTAGAGCTATGTCATTCACGGCAATTTGGCAGTTTAACGTTCCAAGTTCATTATGCATTTGTCTAATTACAGAGAAACCAGGAAGTAGCTGGCCTGGTTTCAACCAAAAAGAAAAAAGAAAGAAAGAAAAGAAAGCTATAACAAAATAACTCCAAAATAGATTTATTAGAAGAGAATAAACCAGAGTTCATAATTTACATATCATAAAGCTTTTGTGTTTTATCATAGTCACATCGGATGGCAGAAGCCAGCAAGTATTACACTAAACCCATATATCACTATTGTTCCATAAGCCACACTGGTTCCAGAAGGTCTCTGGTACAATTCAAGTGCTAGTCTTCTCCCATAAAGCCCTTTATAATATGTGACTAGTTTATTTGAGGAACTATTTCTTAGTTCCCACTTAGAGAGGGCTTAGAGAGGGCTGTAAAAGCACTGTGAAGCAGTATATAAGTCTAAGTGCTATTGCTATTTCCAATTGTTTCTGGCCATTCCATCAATCCAGCAGGGTGTTCTGTCCCCAGTTATGAAGGTATCAAAAAAAACACTGTTTGAATGAACATAGTTTAATAAATGAACCACTGCTAATAACTGGCTTAGCAGTGGCAAACACACAAATCAACAGAAGCCATCCTTGCTTGCATCAGTCAGCTGCTCATTCAACTTCATTAGCAGCTGGCGTAAGTTCAGTCAGTCTTAGCTCAAAACAAAGGCAATTAGTTCTGGTTATCTCACGTAATGTCCGAAGGCTTGGCCAAATGTCCAGGAGTTGGTCTTGATAAGATATCCAACGCAGGGAAAACAGGACTTCACGATACAAGGCACAACAAAGATCCGAGTCTGAACTATTGTTTCCTGCAGCTTTCCAGCTGCCTCTGATGTTCTTAAATAGACTAGGGGAGTGGCCAATTAGCCCCCAGTCTTACTCCCAAGTAGACCTCATCCAGAGTAAACCTTCCTGCCTCTTGGCAGCCCTACGTGCTCTTGCATTCAGGAAAGGAGTAGCCCCTCCTTTCTCATCGCTGCCAACAGGTGCTGGAGGTTCCAAAAGCCCTGGCTGCACAGGCTGCTGGCGGACCACAACACAGGGTGGGAGTGCTCTGAGACTCCTCTGGGACCCAGGAGATATGCCTCTCTGTCATGGTTAGAGGAGAAATTTTCTGACAGTGAGAGCAATCAACCAGTGGAACAGCTTGCCTTCAGAAATTGTGGGAGTGTCATCACTGGAAGCTTTCAAGAAGGGACTAGACTGCCATCTGTCGGAAATGGTGTAGGGTCTCCTGCTTGGACTAGGGGTTGGACTATATAAATGGTGGGTTGCTGCCGGTTCGGATCGGTTCGCCCGTACCGGTGGCGGAAATTTTCCCTTGCTCGCCGAACCGGCAGTGATGGCCGGTTGGCCATGCCCCCAAACAGGTCCTCCAGTCGCCGCTCCTTTAAAGCGTCTGGCAAAGAACCCTCTGCACATGCGCAGAGGCTTCTGCGCATGAGCAGAGGGTCATTTTCGTGACATGATGGGGAACATTTGCGTGACGTGACGCGCACTTCCAATGCGATGCGAACTGGTAGGGAAGGTAAGTAGAACCCACCCCTGGACTAGATGACCTACAACAGGGGTCGGGAACCTTTTTGACTAAGAGAGCCATGAAAGCAAAAAATTTGGAAATTTATTTCAGTGAGAGCCATATAATATATTTTAAAAGTGAATTCAACTAAATGTCAATAGGGACAATGGGATATTGAGAGAATCCCTGTCTTTGTGCTGTTTAATTTGTTGCTGCTGTAGCAGCTTCCTTGCTCCAAAGTGATATTTGTCTTTGAGTTGGTGATTTCCATCATAGCATTGGTAATGATTCTTTCTTTCTTTCTTTCTTTCTTTCTTTCTTTCTTTCTTTCTTTCTTTCTTTCTTTCTTTCTTTCTTTCTTTCTTCTTCTTCTTCTTCTTCTTCTTCTTCTTCTTCTTCTTCTTCTTCTTCTTCTTCTTCTTCTTCTTCTTCTTCCTTCCTTCCTTCCTCTTCTTCTTCTTCTTTCTTTCTTTCTTTCTTTCTTTCTTTCTTTCTTTCTTTCTTTCTTTCTTTCTTTCTCTCTGCAAACCAATCCCCACCGTGGCTCCTTTCTTCCTCGCCCAGCCCTCTTCCAAGACGTCAAGTGCGGGGAACCGCACCTAGCGAGGTAGGTGGGTGGGTTGCTGAAGAAGCCCCGGAGCCCCGCCGCCAACCTGTAGCGGGGCTACTTTCGCTGCTCCAATATTTCTTTGGTGGGCCTGCGCAGGAGGGACCGCTGAGCAGAGGCACCCGGCAAGCAGGGTGAGAGGCGTGGGGATGCCAGAAGTGGCGGCGGCGGCGACAGGCTCCTGCCCGCGTCTCCCACCCGCCTCTTGCCTTAAGCTGCCGGGCGCCTCTGCTCCATGGTCCCTCCCGCGCGCGCCCACCAAAGAAATATCGGAGCGGTGAAAGCAGCAGTGGCGGCGGTAGCGCTCTCTCTCCTCTCCCATACGCATTAACCCTGACGGTGCCGCGGTCAGGGACTCAGTCGGGTGGCTGGAACCCCGCGAGAGACAGTGACAGAGGCTCCTTCCCAGCAGGAGACGCAGGTTGGCGGCGGGGCTCCGGGGCTTCTTCAGCCGCTTGGCTGGAGAACGGCGGGGATGTGGCCATGGCCGTTTTTTAGCTCCCCCCGTCCCGGCTGAATGCCGCCATTTGGGTTATTTTTCCCTCTGTGCATGCGCGCGCATGCACAGAGGGAAAAATAACCCAAATGATTGTGGTCAGCCGGGACGGGAAAGCGGTGATTGTGTTCAGCCGGGACGGGAAAGCGGGCAGGAGAAGCTCCGCGCCGCAACCGCCGCCAGTTCCATCGGCTATACGCCGAAGGACTGGCCCGGGCGAACCGGGAGGATTTCACCCCTGCTGCGAGCCATATGCAGTCATCAAAAGAGCCACATCTGGCTCGCGAGCCATAGGTTCCCGACCCCTGACCTACAAGGTCCCTTCCAACTCTTTTAATCTGTTAAATGGTAATTCTCCTTGGGAATAGCATGCTCACCCCTCAAGGTTGAGATGCCCAAATCTTCTTAGCTCTTAGGAAAGATTTAAAACCTGGCACAGGATCCAGGATGTTAGGTGAACCCATTTAGCCGGCTAAATGGGACATGTTGCCTTTTGTGATAGTCAATAGATTCTACATTGTTTAGATAGTACCACTGTTGTTTTAATACTGTTAACTTTGGTGTTTGGGGGATTTTTGTAGTATTTAAATTGGTGGGTAATGGCGGCCATATAAACTCTTTAAATCAATAAATAAGAGGAATTAAGCATGTGATATAATAAGGTAGCCATTGCTAAGACTGGGCTACATGTAACTGTATAGTACCTCATATATAATATCAATGTCTTTAAAAAAAAAGGATTTATATTAAAACCTGCTGTTTGCTCTAGAAATGTGTCAACAGCGTGTCGTGTAACCTTGTTTCATGACACAAAGCAAGAATCTGCAGTAGCATTTCACATAACATGGCTTTCTCGTTTGCACCAACATGGTTGATACTGCTAAAAGAATATAAAAACAGTGTGGCTCTTATAGTATGTGCATTAGTTCAAATTTTCAGGTATCTAAATAAACTCCAGCAATGAGTCAGCAATCCAATAGATAAATGTTACTCTGTCCAATTTTTACAAAACTGCCGATTATATGACTGATATCAAAGAGTGCTTAATCCGTTGGCAATTGGTGAGCAATGTCTAGAAAGCAATTTTAAAAATTAAACACAGCTGGAACTTTTTGGAAGCTTGTTCAATAGTTTAAATGTTTTGCAAACTAGATACTCAGAACAGTGATGTAGAGGCTTCCGTGAGCTCTAAAAATAAGCCGTTTTAGAGCAAACCTTCTTAGTTACTTTGAAGTAATCTAAAGCTAAAATCAGCATGGAGAATGGGCTTTCTCTCCATTTGACATAGACAAATCAAAGAGACTGGCACTAGAATCACTTTAACCCTAGCAAGGGAATATGGCTTTCCATAGACCCATGTACAGCGAGCTTGTTCACAGATCATTAAGCAGGCCACCTGTGCACTCACAATTTTGACATCAAAAGAACATATGTGAGAATGTTCCTACAAATTCCAGCATTTGTTACAAGATATGGCTATGCCACTCTTATGATCTGACATCAAACCAATAGAAGGTCTAACTTGATATTATTCCAAATGAAATTTAGAGTTAGTCTTCGGTCATGGCATGCCACAAAATTTTAATATATGCTTGCTGAGTGGATGCTGGCCTATGACCATAATAAAAGTTTTATTACTTGCTGACTCTATTGGAAATGCCAGTGGAATTCTAACAGATAGTTCGATGTTGTGTTTTACTTTGCAGCTGCTCTAGATAAATGGCAGATGTGGAGAAATGTGATGTGCATCCATAAAGTCGCCATTCTAAAATATATACTACGTGTGCTACACAGTATTATTTTCTCCTGGTACCAACCCTTACATTGTTTACTAAATTGAAAGGTGCAAAAATATTTACTATGACTATACATTCAACATGATTAGCAGCACTTAAAGACAAACAAGCATCTGTTCTGTTGGAGATGAATTTCAGTGGAGTGATTAGCAACTCAATACAAATGTACATAAGATTACTAGTCACTAATCAGAAAGAAATGCTTACACCTATTAAAATATCTCTCTCTCTCTCTCTCTCTCTCTCTCTCTCTCTCTCTCTCTCTCTCTCTCTCTCTCTCTCTCTCTCTCTCTATCTCTCTCTCTCTCTCTCTCTCTATATATATATATATATATATATATATATATATACCGTATTTTTCGGAGTATAGGACGCACCTTTTTACTCCCAAAAAGGGGGTCAAAAAGTGGGTGCGTCTTATACACCGAATGCAGCCCCCAACCCCCCCAGCCCCCACCCTTCAGAGGTTTTCCCCGCTGCCGCCGCCGCTTGCCCCCCCCTGCTTGCCCCCGCCGTCCCCGCTGTTGCTTGCCGCCGCCACCACCGCTGCTTGCCCCCGCCACCCATTACTGAGCTAGCATAAAATCTAGCACCCCAGTCCTTTCGAGGTGCCACCGCTCCGCTTCGATCCCCACCGCTGCCCGCTTGCGAGCGAGCGGGCGTGCGAGCAGGCGAAGCGCGGCGGCAGGCAGGTGTTTTGGAAGAGCCGAGGGCAGCACGTGCGTCCGGGATGCCACTCTGTGCTTTTTGCTTAGCCGGCAGCAGCGGGCGCAGCGAGTCCCGTCCTCACGCGCGTCCCTGGCGCTTGCTGTGGCGACGCTGTTTTCTCCGAGACCTTTGTCTACTGCTCCTTCTCCGAGACAAAGGTCTCGGAAAACAGCGTTGCCACAGCAAGCGCCGGGGACGCGTGTGAGGACGGGACTCGCTGCGCCCGCTGCTGCCGGCTAAGCAAAAAGCACAGAGTGGCATCCCGGACGCGCGTGCTGCCCTCGGCGCTTCCAAAACACCTGCCTGCTGCCGCGCTTCGCCTGCTTCCTCAGCTGCTCTTCTCTAGCGAGCGCTCTTTGGCCGGGAAAACCAGGAGCCGCTGCTTTCGCCGCAGATCTGCTCAGCTCAAGTTGCAGCCCTTGAACTTCAGGAGGGAACTGGCTGCGAGACCGGGAGGACTTGTGGACTTCAACTCTAGCTAGCATGACTGGAGGAGGAATTCTGGGAGTTGAAGTCCACAAGTCTTAAACTTGCCAAGGGGGTGCAAGGGTCTTCAAACTTGTGGACTTCAACTCCCAGAATTCCTCCTCCAGTCATGCTAGCTCAGGAATTGGAGTTGAAGTCCACAAGTCTTAAAGCTGTCAAGTTTGAAGACCCCTGGGTTAGGGGTGCAAGGGTCTTCAAACTTGGCAAGACTTTTTA
This sequence comes from Diadophis punctatus similis, assembly GCA_023053685.1. Lineage (NCBI taxonomy): Eukaryota > Metazoa > Chordata > Lepidosauria > Squamata > Dipsadidae > Diadophis > Diadophis punctatus. The sequence goes on from JALIGW010000005.1 coordinate 9,680,874, forward strand.
CAACCATGTACACTTTTTACAAACTTCAAACTTGACAGCTTTAAGACTTGTGGACTTCAACTCCCATTCCTGAGCTAGCATGACTGGAGAAGGAATTCTGGGAGTTGAAGTCCACAAGTCTTAAAGCTGTCAAGTTTGAAGTTTGTAAAAAGTGTACATGGTTGTAAAAAGTATACATGGTTGTAAAAAGTATTCTGCTACACTGGTATTTTATTAAATAATATATTACTACACCATTTGGTTCAGAATACTTTTTTCCTTGTTTTCTTCCTCTAAAATCTAGGTGCGTCCTATACTCCGGTGCGTCCTATACTCCGAAAAATACGGTGTATATATATATATATATATATATATATATATATATATATATATATATATATATATATATATATATATATATATATATATATATATATATATATATATATATATATATATCACACACACACACACACACACAGAGAGAGAGAGAGAGAGAGAGAGAGAGAGAGAGAGAGAGAGAGAGAGAGAGAGAGAGAGAGAGAGAGAGAGAGAGAGAGAGAGAGAGAGAGAGAGAGAGAGAGAGAACACACACACGTATGTCTTCATGCAATACAACCATTTATAAGTTTTCTACTCTTCAGTCATGGTGAAAATCTCCCTATCTAATCACTAACACCAACAATGACTTGATAACACCTACTCAATGAATCAATCAATCTAATATTCTGATTCTGACTAGATGCTTATAATTATAAAAGCATGAAAGCATAATTAATAATCATCTTCTAGCTTTCCAATCCATTCACTCCTGTCATCTAGTGACAAATTTCTATTCCAAAAGCTTATTTATTTATTTATTAGACGCTCTTATAGGCCGCCCAATCCCGTGGGACTCAGGGCGGCGTACAGCATAAATAAGAAGCGTACATTTAAAAACAATAGTCATACATTGTAAGCGCAACATTCAGGGGGAATCTGATTGTCCTATTCACCCCATCTGCCGGAAGAGCCATGTTTTTAAGGCTTTACGGAAGGCCAGCAGGGTGGGGATGGTCCGGATCTCTGGTGGTAGTTGGTTCCAGAGGGACGGGGCTCCCACAGAGAAGGCCCTCCCCCGCGGCCCCGCCAATCGACATTGTTTAGCCGACGGGACCCGGAGGAGGCCCTCTCTGTGGGACCTAACCGGTCTTACGGAGGTATGTGGTAGGATGCGGTCCCGCAGGTAACCTGGCCCTGAGCCATGTAGGGCTTTAAAGGTAACGACCAACACCTTGAATTGCGACCGGAGACTAATTGGTAACCAATGCAGCTGGCGAAGGAGAGGTGTTACGTGGGTGTATCTCGGCACACCCACTACCGCTCGCGCAGCTGCATTCTGTATCAGTTGGAGTCTCCGGATGCTCTTCGAGGGTAGCCCCATGTAGAGCGCGTTACAGTACTCTAGCCGTGAGGTGACAAGGGCATGAGTGACTGTGAGCAAGGCCTCCCTCTCCAAGTAAGGTCGCAATTGGTGCACAAGACGGATTTGTGCAAAGGTCCCCCTAGCCACAGCTGAAAGATGTTGCTCCAATTTTAGCTGTGGATCTAGGAGGACACCCAAATTGCGAACCTGTTCTGAGGGAGTCAATTTTTCTCCCCCGAGAACCAAGGAGGGACAGTCGACATAGTCCTTGGGAGGCAATATCCAGAGCCACTCAGTCTTGTCTGGGTTGAGCCTGAGTCTGTTCACTCCCATCCAGACCCTCACATCGTCCAGGCAGCGGCACATTACATCAACTGCTTCACTGAACTGACACGGGGTGGAGATGTACAACTGGGTATCGTCAGCATACTGCTGATACCTCACCCCATGTCGTCGGATGATCTCACCCAGCGGTTTCATGTACATGTTAAACAGGATGGGCGAGAGGACCGAGCCCTGTGGCACCCCGCAAACCAGGGGCCTAGGGGCCGACCTCTGTCCTCCTGTCAACACCGACTGCGTCCTGTCAGAGAGGTAGGAGGAGAACCACCGTAAAACAGTGCCTCCCACTCCCATCTCCCCAAGACAACGCAGAAGGATACCATGGTCAATGGTATCGAAAGCCGCTGAGAGGTCAAGTAGCACCAGGATGGAGGAGTGACCCCCATCCCGGGCTCGCCAGAGATCATCCATCAGCGCGACCAAAGCAGTCTCCGTACTGTAGCCGCGCCTGAAACCCGATTGAAAGGGATCCAGATAATCAGTATCCTCCAATAGCCGCAGGAGTTGGAGCGACACCACCTTCTCAACAACTTTACCCAAAAAGGGTAAGTTGGAGACTGGACGGAAGTTCTTTAAATCCGCTGGGTCCAGGGAAGGCTTCTTGAGGAGGGGCCTCACCACCGCAGCTTTTAAAGGCTGTGGGACGGATCCCTCTCTCAGAGAAGCGATCACAACCGCCTGGAGCCAGCCGCGTGTCACCTCCCTGCTGGCAGAGACCAGCCAGGAGGGGCACGGGTCCAATAAACAGGTGGAGGCGCTCATCGCTCCTATGGCCTTGTCCACATCCTCAGGAGTGACAGGTTCAAACTCGTCCCATATAACAGGACTAAGACTCACCCCTGTCATCTCAGCTTGCCCTGTCCAAATGGAGTCCAGCTCTGTCCGAATCTGAACGACTTTGTCCGCCAGAAACTGAGAAAATTCCTCAGCTCTGCCCTGCAAGGGATCTTCAGCTCCCTCCTTGGCTAGGAGGGAGCGAGTCACCCTAAACAGGGCGGCTGGGCGGGAGTCGGCGGACGCAATAAGAGCGGAAAAATACGCGCATTTTGCCGCCTTTATCGCCACTAAGTAAGACTTAATGTAAGTTATTAAAAGTGTCCGGTCAGACACAGCTTTACTGGCTCTCCATCGTCGCTCTAGGCGTCTCTTTTGGCGCTTCATCTCCCGGAGCTCCTCAGTAAACCAAGGGGCCCGCCGGGATCCGCTGCCACGGAGAGGCCGCAAAGGCGCAATCCGATCTAAGGCCCCCGTTGCCGCCTGATTCCAAGCAGCCACTAGGGACTCAGATGAATCGTGTACCAGGGAGTCAGGTATTTCCCCAAGTTCCCTCTGAAATCCTTCAGATTCCATTAGGCGCCTGGGGCGGAACCACTTAATCGGCCCCGCCTCCTTGCGGTGGAGGAGTGGTGCCATGAAATCCAACCTCAGAAGGAAATGATCTGACCACGACAAGGGTACTGTGACTAAACCCCTCAGCCTCAGATCATCTCTCCACTGCCCCGAGAGAAACACAAGGTCAAGCGTGTGGCCTCCCTCATGAGTCGGACCCTGAACTACTTGGGTCAGGTTCATGGTTGTCATGGAAGCCATGAACTCCTGGACTGCCTCCGAGGTTTCACCGGGCGATGGCAAATTAAAGTCCCCCAGCACCATCAGCCTGGGGAACTCAATCGCCAGCCTGCTACCGCCTCGAGCAGAACAGGCAGGGCCTTTGTAACGTAGCTAGGAGGCAGGTACACTAACAAAAGGCCCACCTGGACCCCTAAGTCCAACTTCAGAAGGAGCGTCTCACACCCAACAATCTCCGGGGCAGGGCTCCTTCGAGGATTAAGGTTCTGGCGAGCTATAATCGCCACTCCTCCACCCCTTCCCTGGGGTCGCGGCTGATGCTGCACTAAGAACCCGTCCGGGCACATCTCGGAGAGGGGAACCCCCCCCTCCTGGCCTAGCCAGGTCTCAGTGATACATGCCAGGTCCGCCCCCTCTTCCAGGATTAAATCCCGTACAAGGGGGGGCCTTGTTGGTAATTGACCTGGCATTCAACAGCAGCAGCTTGAGTCCAGGGCCCTGACATCCCTGATTACCAGGACCTCGGGTTGAGCAAGATGGAACCAAACCAGAGGGGCCGGAACAAGGAATCGCTTGGAGACAGCGAGTTCTCGTTCCCCGAGAGCGGCCTACCCCCCTGCTCCCGCCATACCTACCTCTGTAGGTATGTAGAAGAGCACTGTTTTCACCATTTTCTTAGATCAGCAGTCTCCAACCTTTCTGCCTCAGTGGATACGAACAGACTTAAACATAGTTTGAACTGGGAAAATATGAGCATCCAAGACCAAGCTAAATCCAAAATGTTAAGGAACACCTGGAAGGTTGGCACTCAGACAAATCAATCATCAACAGGCACATAGAGATAAACAACATTTGCACACCATTCAAAAGAGAATTAAAAAACATAGAAGACCAGAATACCTCCTTGCCAGCAATCAATTCCCAGATATGCAGGGATTAACACCAGGATTTGCATCCTAGCAGTAAATAGCAATAGCACTTAACAATAGCACCTAGACTTATATACCGCTTCACAATGCTTTACAACCCTCTCTAAGTGGTTTACAAAGCAGTTTACAAAGTCAACATATTGCCCCTCTGAGCCACTCAGAATTGAACTCCTGGAGTGAGCAGTGAATTAGTCCTGCACTACTGCATTCTAATCACTGCTCCACCATGGCTCTTCGCATGAGCCTAGTGATAACCTAATCAAGGAACTACCAACACTCCCACCAAGAGCAAACACAAAGCAAAAGCCTCTCCTTTCTAGCCCTGAAGAGGTTACTTAGTCAAATAATGAAACATCAGCCAACAAGCAAAGAAGCTCACAGGGTATCAAGAACTCCATAGCATGATCTTTGTTTGCCAGCATGCATTTGGGCCCATAGGAGTTACATAAGTACTCTTAAAATATAAAGTAGATGAGAACTGCCTAGTAAAGGGGTGTCAAACTTGATTTCATTCAGGGCCTCATTAAGGTAGTGTTTGACTTTGAGGGGGCCGGGGAGGCATGGCTGGGGTAGGGGTGGCCAGCTCGATGTCATTTGGGGGGCTGGGGGCATGGCTGGGGTAGGGGTGGCCAGCTTGACGTCATTTGGGGGGGCTGGGGGGCATGGCTGGGGTAGGAGTGGCCAGCTCGATGTCATTTGGGGGGCTGGGGGGCATGGCTGGGGTAGGAGTGGCCAGCTTGATGTCATTTGGGGGGCTGGGGGGCATGGCTGGGGTAGGGGTGGCCAGCTCGACATCATTTGGGGGGCTGGGGAGGCATGGCTGGGGTAGGGGTGGCCAGCTTGACATCATTTGGGGGGCTGGGGGGCATGGCTGGGGTAGGGGTGGCCAGCTTGACGTCATTTGCGTCAGGGGCGCCTATGGCGGCCCAAGTGCTCTGCCAAGGAAAACAGGCTCCCAAGCTCAGTTTTCAGCAGCGACGGCCTCCTGCAACCCTCTGCCAGTGAAAACTGAGACCTCCTGAGCTCTGTTTTCACTGACAGGCACTGTGGGCTGGTCCTTTGCTGTTTCCAGGGCTCCCCCACGGGCCAGATCTAAGCACCCCGCGGGCCACATCCAGCCCGTGGGCCTTGAGTTTGACACCCCTAGCCTAGACCTCTATTTTGGTCAGAAATATGACCAAAATAAGTTGTGTAACAGAGACCATCCTGGCAAGCTGGTAAGGGTCATATGGAGCACACATTTTGTCTTCTGGTAAATAGATGGTTTATGACTGGTTACATCCCTCATATGGTAGCATGTCTTGGGAGAATCACGAGCTTTATTCTTTAAATTCCAAATGTGCCCAACAGCACAGAAAGATTGTCTGGCTTGCTATAAATCGTTCTGTTAAAAAAAAAAAAGCTAGAACCAAGGGGATGATAATGCTATTGAGCAAACAGCAGGGAAAAATGATGTCTAGAGAAACAGTGTACCTTCCCCGTCTTCTTACAGATAGAGAAAATGATCAATTATTTAAGCCAAATATATCAGGACTTTTCTAGCACTGGAGATAATTTTAAGTGGAACATGTGGCAATAAAATCTAATGGCACTGTACTGTGGTTACTGCAGAAAGCACTAGTAAAAGCCGAAGTGAAACAAGAGGAGCAAATGTTATGGACAAAATCTGAATAACGTGCTTGGGACAGATGTTCACTTTTTATATATTTGCAGATTCTTGTAAAGAGATTTTGACAGACTTCAAATCTCTAAGATCATTTTTCACAAGGAACCTCCTCCCTTCCCCAAGGTCACCAATGGGAGTCAGGAATAAAGTGATTACAGACAATGGTAATCAGCTAAGTCTAGTGGATGATGCCAGTCAGTTTCCATCACCAATGAATAATGCACTGCTTATACATTTTAATAGAATAACAGAATAACAGAGTTGGAAGGGATCTTGGTGGTCTTCTAATCTAGCCCCCTTCTCAAGCAGAAAACCCTTACACCATTTCAGACAAGTGGCTGTCAATCTCATCTTAAAAACATCCAGTGTTGGAGCACCCACAACTTCTGGAGGCAAGCCGTTCCACTGATTACTTATTCTAACTGTGAGGATTTTTCCCCCTTAGTTCTAGGTTGCTTCTCTCCTTGATTAGTTTCCATCCATTGCCTTCAGGTGCTTTGGATAATAGGTTGACCTGCTTTTTCTTTGTGGCAGCTCCTTAGATATTGGAACACTGCTATCATATCAGATATCATATCATATCACATGTAAGAATCTATTATTTTATTTTAATAACTGCACATCTTATATTGAACTCTAGGTGGTTCCCAATCAACAATTGAAACAACATCAATAAAACACACACACACACACACACACACCATTACCATTAAAAAAAATCCTGGCAGCAAACTTAA